>CM076582.1:763636523-763875310 GCA_034641835.2 Pinus albicaulis | reverse complement strand
AAGATGAGTTTAGTGGAGTTGAAGTTGAAAATCATAGAAAATTACAATTTTCAACGTCAAAAAAGGGCAAAAAGTGTTTCCCAACTTCACATTTTCACCCTGAAGCACTTAGAAGAATAGAAGAATAAGTAAGAAGAGAAAATCAAAATAGAAGAACATAAGAAAATGAGCAAGAAGTTAACAATGATCAGGAAACTACTTTTTGCTTTCCTATCTTAGATGCAAGAGAAATATTAGGAGAAGAAATAAAAATGAAAAATATTCCACCTTATGTATTGCCTAATTTATATGGAATTTCAACAAAAGATCCTGATGCATTCATGTTCGAGTTTGATATCTTGTATAGAACCTATGGATATATTGATGACACACACAAGCTTTGACTTTTTCCTGCTACTTTGAAAGCAGCAGCCTTGAAATGGTTCATGGGATTAGGAGAACATACAAATACTTCTTGGGGAGATATGAAGAATTTTTTTCTTAAAAAGTATCAAGCGTACTGTAGTGCTAGAGACTCGAAAGAAGACATTTTCATAATGACACAACAAGAAGACAAAAGTTTAGAAGAATATTTAGAAAGATTCCTTCACAATTTATAGAAATCCAAACACCATTCTCTTAGTCCCGATCCCATCCGCACTATTTTTCTTAAGGGTATCAGAGATGAGTATTTAGACATTCTTAATTTAATGGGAAAAGGAGATATCTCCAATTTACCATTTGAAGAAATTGTTGAACTATGTCAGAAATACTCTAGGGGAAGAACAAAGAGTGGAAAGAGATATATTAAATCTAAATCTTCCAAATCTGCAGCAAGTGCAGTAACAAGAGAAAAGAGAGGAAGCTTGCTAGAAAATTTCAAAATAGATCTCTTAAGCACTTTGCGAACACAAGTAGATGTCTTGAAAGCTAAGAAAAAGAAAGAAGAGCAAGATGAAATCTTAAAAATTTTCTGTCCAAAGTGTAGGCAAAAACATCCACTCAAGGAATGTCCTTTGCAAGGTATACAAGTGTGTGGACTTTGCACAGAAATTCATGCAACAGAAAAATGTCCCAAATTAAAAGAATTGCAAGGAGTAGATTCTCTCTACTATATGGCATCAAGGAGACCTTGGAAACCAAGGATGCCTCAACAATTCCCTCAACAAATCCCCCAAAATTTTCAATATCCTCAAAATACATGGAATACACCAATGCCATGGCAGGCTTGGCCACCACAACAATATCAAAACCAACCTACATAAGATTGGAGGGGATATGGTTATGGAAACCAATCACCACAACATATGTATCCTCAACAGTATCAATATCAACAACCATACCCTCCACAACCATTTCCTCAATATCAACAACTCCAGCAACATCAACTAATGTCAAAAAACATATGTCAAAATTCCTTTTTTTGCAGGTAATTAAAGATATTCTGATATATGAAACAAAAATAAAGGAATTATGCATTAAGAAATCTGGCAGAAGAAAGAAGAATCCACCTACAATCCAAGTAATTGGAAGTTTAACTATTCTCATGTCCACAAACACAACCATTGAAAAATATCTTGATCCAAGAATTCATGTGGTTACCATTTCCATTAACAAATTTTCAGTGCCAAATACTTTAATAGACTTGGGAGCAGCTATCAATGTTATGACTATAGAAACTATGAAACATTTGAATTTGAACAACATTAGACCTACTACTACAGTGTTAAAACTTGCAGACAGATCTAAAGTTGTCCCAGAAGGTATATTGGAAGATATCATTGTCTCATTGGATTCATGGGAGTATCCTGTAGACTTCTTTATTTTGCAGCCAAAAACAAATTTAGGAGGGAATCCCTTAATTTTTGGCAGACCATGGTTAGCCACTGCAGATGCTTACATTGGATGCAGGTCAAGAAGTATGATTATTGCACATGGAGATGAAAGAAAGCATGTTACATTATATCCTCCTGCTCAATCTCCTTCTTTATTATCATGGCTTAATGGAGAGGAACGAAAATAACTTCAATCTGTTCTTAGTCTTAATCAAGTTTATAATTTTAGAGAGGAGGAGGAAAATGAGTACTTATTAGATCTATTCATGTCAGAACCAAATATTTTAGAGTAGCTTAGAGTAACTCAATATGAAGCTTCTAGTTATCTTTTAAATGAATGTTTACAGGAAAATTGCACTATACAGTCATTGCAAAATACATTCGAAAGTATTTTTCCTGTAAATTCAATTACCAATTCAAATAGAAAAATCATTGAAATCAGTCCTGAGAGACATTGAATATGGGTAATAACTTATAATCATCACAAGAGGAAAATCTAATAACATTGTTGCAAAAATATTCAAAAGCTTTTTCCTAGGAGTACAAAGACATGCCGGGAATTCATCCAAAAACATGAATCCATCACATTTACACTGATGATCAAATAAAAACTGTAAGGTGACCACAAAGACAGATGAACCCCATGATGAAGGAAATAGTGAAAGAATAATTACATAAACTATTACAAGTCAGATTTATCTATCCTATTTCAGATAGTCAATGGGTTTCACCCTTTGTTGTAGTACCTAAGAAAAATGGGAAATGGAGAATTTATGTGGATTACAGAGAACTTTTTCAAAGCTACATTAAAGGATCAGTTTCCTTTACCATTTATCGATCAAGTGTTAGATTCATTAGCTGGAAATAAGTTCTTTTCATTTCTGGATGGATTTAGCGGATATAATCAGATCAAGATAAGACAACATTCACATGCCCATGGGGAACATAATATGCATACAATGTATTACCCTTTGGTTTATGTGATGCACCTGCTACCTTTAAAAGAGCAGTTATTGCAATCTTTACTGATTTTATTCATGAGTGTGTGGAAGTTTACATAGATGATTTCACTGTGTATGGTACAACATATGATGATTTTTTACAAAATATTGAAATGGTGTTAAAAAGTTGCATAGAGACAAATCTATTACTCAGTAATGAAAAATGTTTTATGATGTTAACTCAGGGGATAATGTTGGGACACCATATTTCTTCTTCAAGATTAAGGTGGACCCACAAAAATTCAAGTCATTGTGAATTTAACACCACCTACAACACAAAAAGAAGTTAGAAGTTTCTTGGGTTATGCAGGCTACTATAGGAGATTTATTGAAAATTTCAGTAAAATAACTTTTCCATTATTCAAGTTACTTGCAAAAGATGTGGAATTCCAATGGACAAATAATTTTCGTAATTTGCACCCATTGCACCCATTCTTCAAGGACCTAATTGGTACTTTCCATTTCACATTTCAGCTGATGCATCTGATACAGCTATTGGAGCATCACTTGGACAAAAAGAGAATCAGTTTAATTATGCCATATTTCATAAGAAAAAACTTAACACCGACAGAATTGAACTACAATATTATAGAAAAAAGAAATGTTAGTTGTAGTACATGCAGTTAATAATTTTCGACATTATATAACAGGTTATCAAGTTTATATCCACACGGATCATTCCACCATAAAATATTTAATGAAAAAATTAATCACAAATGGCAGAATAACTAGATGGTTGTTATTAATGCTAGAATTTAACATTACTGTACAAGATCGACCAGGAAAAGATAATTAAGTTGCAGACTTTATGTCAAGAGTACATTCACTTGGTGATCCAAATCCAGTATCAGATAATTTTCCACATGAACATCTATTTTTTATAAATGTCAAAACTCCTTGGTTTACATATATAGCTTACTATTTATCATTTGGCATCCTACCATCTCATTACACAAACAAGGAGAAAAGAAGAATAATTAGAGAAAGTTCTAGATATAGTTGGGTCAATGGAGATCTATTTTATACTGGTGTTGATCTAATGATTAGAAAATGTGTTAGAGAAGATGAGATTATTGAAATTTTAAAAGCATGTCATGACGAACCATGTGGTGGCCATTTTGCAGATAAGAGGAAAATATAAAAAGTGCTGAAACTTGGCTACTACTGGCCATCCATCTTCAAATACTCCAGGCCTATGTGATAAGATGTGACAGTTACAAAATAATTGGTAGACCAGTGGCATCAGATGAAATTCCATTAAAGCCACAAGTACTGATTGAACCATTTTAACAGTGGGCTTTAGATTTTTTCGGACCAATCAACCCTCCATTCAGTGGAAAGAAGTACATCCTGGTATGTACAGATTATGTAACTAAGTGGGTGGAGGCAAAGGCAGTAGCATAGGCAACAAAATATACTATTGTGTCTTTTTTTTTTAAAGAGATATTTGTAAGGTATGGAGTTCCGAGAGAGATAATAACTGACCAAGGCACATAGTTCACATTAAATCTTGTTTGAGATCTTACGAAAAAATACAAGATCAAACATAGAAAATCAACACTGTATCATCTTCAAGAAAACAGACAAGTGGAATCAACAAACAAAGTCCTAGAGAACATCATGACAAATACTGTACAAATGAACAAAAAGGATTGGTCAGCAAAATTGAGAGATGCACTATGGGCATGTAGAATAACTTGGAAAAACACAGTTGGGTTCAGTCCATATTAGTTAGTGTATGGAAAAGAATTCCTATTACCCAAATAATTTCAAATACATACATACAATCTAGCAACAGAATTGGGGATGGAATTGTATGAGGCACAACAACAAAGAATTATGGAATTAAACCAACTGGATGAGATACAACAACAAACAGTAGAACACACATCTCTTGTCCAAGAACAGAGAATAAAATGGCATGATCGATTGATAAAGAGTAAAGTGTTCAGAAAGGATATTGGGCACTCTTGTTCGACTCCAAGTTCGAACATTTCAAAGAAAAATTCACAACTCATTGGCTTGGAACATATGAGATTGAAGAAATCTTTGACAATGGAGTTGTCAAGGTAAAAACAATTAACTAAGGATCTTTTTTGTTTGTTGTTAATGGACATAGGCTTAAATTTTACAATAAGTCTATAAACAAAGAGGATTTTCTAAGAAAAAATTAGATAGATTCTGGAATTAATGGGGCTGTATAGCAATATGCCTCCCATAGTTCCAGAGGAGGAAGAAGAATGATATATATATATATATATAAGGGTTTGTTTGTGAAAATCCAGGAAACTGGCACAATACAAACTCGAATTCATATCGGAAAACCAAATTTTTTCGCCAATATGTATTCTCTTTTTATTTTCATTTTATTTTACTAAATATTTTTGCAAATATACTCTTCAAGACATCGTAGAATTGAGTACAAGTCAAATCATCAGCTTGGGGGAAGGTGTGTAACAAAAAAACTATGAAAATAGTTTCTACAGCTGAATTGAAAAAGGAATATGAACTACAATTAGAAAGGAACTTGGTACATCATTCAACTTATATGGAAGGGACCTGAATTTTTATTGAGAATATTATTCAAAAATGGACTTGTATCATTACGACCGAAGAAATTTTCAAACATTATTGCAAATTACGCCAGAAGGGACCTAAAAATAAAAAATGTCAGAAGGGACCTGAGCTACATCAAATGAAGATCATATCAGAAGGGACCTGAAATGTAAAAGTTTAATCTGTAGAAGGGACCCGAACAACATCATTCCAAATAAAATCGGATGCAAAGAAGAAATAAAGTCTCTACGTAGTCTACAAGAGCCGTCATAACAATAAACACAATGTCGACCATCAGGAACATCAAATGGTTTGATGGAATACAAGTACAGTAAGTAAAAATTGCTCTTAAAATTTCAAATTTTTGTGAAAATATTCTAGAATTGTAAAGCTAATTTAGTACTGGTTATGCATTTTTATCATCTACATCTTTATCACCTACATTTTCATCACTTACGTTTCATCATCTACGATTTTTAGCCCTATTCTATCCATATTTATATCCATACCATTATCCTAATTACTCAATAAAACATTCCATAATCTATCCATACCATACCCTACCCTAGTTTTCTAAACAAAATAATCATAAACAAAAGGCTAACATTAAACCCTTGGAGAACCTACAATAAACAAAGAAAAGGTTAGTATCATTATAAATATTTAACTTTAAAAATATGACCATTTCTTTGGTCAAATTTAAAAATTAAACAAAAGAGAAAACCTAAAGTTCAAAGTCATATGATAGCGCAACTATTTCAAACAACAACAAAAAAATGCAGAGAGCGCAATCATAAATGGTGATAAGCTAAGGTAATGGAGCAAGTGCGCAATCATAATACAAATAGTGAATGCAAACTAACCTAAAGTATGATGTGATGAAAAAAAAAAATGATAATGATGTATGCCATGGATGAAACTATGATGAGACCATAATACATGTAACAGTGGAGAAATGAAGAAATGATGGCATACACTGATGTGAATACAAGCAATATGATAATGCATATGCAATTGGAGATGATGTGAGGATGGAAGAAGACATGGTCATCAATGCAAAGCATGAAAGAAAAAAGTGAAAGGATCTGTGTAATAAGTGAAGCAAAGGAAGGAATGTACACCAGAGTCAGCATGATAGTCAAGGGAAAGCTACGCATGCACCGGTGAAGTGATGGTTGATGAATGGTCAAAACAATTTCAAACGCCATATCACAATAATGTGTAAACCATTGAGAACATTTCTGCCACTACTAAGACCTTAAAAAACTAATATACACTGCGTTTTTCACCATCATCTCCTTTCGAAGGCTCAGTGAGAGGAGGGCATGGAATCAAAGCACACATATTTTTGCAACTCTATGAGAAACAGATAAACATAGAAGTTGACAGAAGACAATGAAGAAAATTGTGAGAAGAATAGAAGAGATATAACACAGTGAAGAAGGCAAGAACTATAGCAGTTAAGAGGAACAAATCAATAAAGGGAATTGACTAAAGTTTCAAGCCAAAAAATCCAGAGAATTTGTCAAGCAACCACGCTATCAGGAGGTAAACTCTTGTGAAGGATTAGGTAAGGAGGAAACTCAGATTTGGTTGTTTAAAAAAACGACGCATTGCATGAATAAATCTCGGAATTGTTAAAATGAATTGAGAGTTATAAAAGGAGTTCTCTATTTCGATCTCTAAAACCTGTCATTGCATTACATTTTGTCTTCGACACCACTCATAAACGCTTTGACACCATTGATAAATACTCTATCATCAGTCAACAACTAAATCTTCTATTGATTAAGTGAGTAAATGGTAGAATATTGAGTGAGGATTTTGATAAAATTGGCACTCATTTAAACACAGAGACCTCAGTTAAACTAGAAGGGATATCACAAGGATCATAACAGAACATCACAAGGATCATTGCAAAGATAGGTAATCTTGAACACATCCTCATACACAGTCTTCTATTTCAAAATAAATGAAAATAAAGAACGGATAATTCTGGTTTAAATTTCACAAGTGAATTTATTTTAATTGAGTTGTGTAATAGATTAATTTTATTTGCACACTCAGTAGAAGAATTCAAATCAGGATTTTTGGAGGAACATTGGTTTAGAAGACACAGTCAAACATGTTTTTGTATTTTTACATAGTAGAGGACAGAATTTGGTGAGTGTTTGAAGGAAAACAATAAACTCATTATGATATTTTTGATGAAATGGCTGATCTATTCTCTTTCATAAATAGTGAGTTTAAATTAGATACATCATGCTATGCTTTTGGAAAACAATTTTGCATGAAATCAAAGGGTGACAAGACACTGTTGTATAATTTTTTATTTTTTTTACATAGTAAGTTGTTTTACAAAACAGAGGCAGAGGATTGTTTTTAAAAGGCAAAGAATTAAATGGAGAGTAGGATAATAGAAACATGATTTTTTCTTTATGTTTTCTTAAACCTCTCTATCAAATCTTGTGTTTATTTTAAGCAGTAAGCTCACATTTTTCAAAGGGAAAACAAAGGATTTATTGGCAAGAGTAGTAAACAAAAGGTAAGCCTTACTACTGTGATAACATCTAGTACTTGAATTTTTGTTTACAAAATTTGAAGTTAATGGCAGTAAATGAGTACATCAAATGGTTTTCAGACAATATGACTTCAAGAACAGAACCGAGGGTTTTCAAATTGAACATTGGAGTAGTGAAACAGTTGAGAAAATTTATCAGTCATGATTAATAGGCTTTCTTCAAAAATTCAAAGGGCACAATGAGGATATCACAAGATAAGTTATAAAAAATTACATATAATGATGAAACCATGGTGGATAGTTTACATATTCCTTTGACTCCATAATATATTTCTGAAGCTTTAGAGTTGCCATTATCAGGTGAACTATACCACAAGGGATTGCATTTCAAAGACAAGATTGGACATTCTTCTTGGATAAAAGCAGAAAGGGTTCTTTTGATAGGTTAAAAGGGATTCCAAGGGAGTGGTTCAATGAACCTTGGGCAGAGCTAGTTTTGATAATTCAAAAGTTTTTCACCTGTGATAATAGACATATTGTAGTACACCTATATCATGTTAGGTTACTACAACATATTAAAGGAGATATCAGCATCAATTTTCCCTACTTATTTTATAAAAATTTGATGAAGATGATTGAGAGTGTAAAATCTGAGACCAAACCCAAAGAAGCCCAAATTATTCACCAGGGACTCATAAATATCCTTGTGGATTATCATCTAAAAGTGAAGGGAATGGTTTGGGAAAATTTCCTGATTGAAAATAAGTTTGTAGAACAAGTCATTGAAAACAAACTTAAACCAACAAAGGAAGCAAGAAATATTATGCATTCACCTCTTTATCCTAAAACCAGGTCAAAGGGACATTAGGAGACATTTATGGTAGAGAGGGAAACATCATTTTTAACCATTTCTAGAAGACAGAAAAAGAGGAATTCAGCAGAACCAGAAGTGCAAGTCATAGAGACATCTCCTTTAACTAAACAAGAAAATGAAATCCTTGAGAGGTTGCAACAAGAAGTGTATGAAAATTTTGTAGACAGAGATTCCTATTTTGAAAATAATGAGGTGAAAACTTTAGTTTCTAAAAATACCAAGGAGGAAGATCAAAACCTTAGTAGGGTCAGAGAATTAACTAATAGCCTAGAGGTAAGCAGAATCATGGAGAGGCACCAGAAAGAAGAAAATGAAACCTATAAAACAACTAATGAGAAATTGGTTAAACAAAATGAGAAGATAAGTGAAGAAAAGGGAAAGTTGAAAACCAAAAACAATCTTCTCTATACACATGCATTCAGGTGGCTTCAGGAGAAACATTCTTGGAAGGCTAGATATGAGAAACAGAAGGTTAAGACCTCCATCTACAAGGAAGAACAATGCAAAGATATGGATTCTCTTTTATTGGTAGCACAACAGGAAGTTTCAGGATCAAGAATGGGATTAACATCAGAGCTGAAAAGGTCAAAGAGGAAAAAGCAAGCATTAGGACATGCTTGATCATCAGTTTGGGGGAGATGTTGGCCCTCGTTTTTTATCTCCTTTTGTTTATGAAATACATCTTATTTTGCCATACTATCGATCTATTCACCATCATATCCACCTTGTTTTGACCAAAAGATGCATATTCAGGTATTTAAAATATGTTTTTCAATTATTAGATGTTTTTGTAAAAATTGAAATTTAAGTGCATTTTTGGACAATATCAAAAATTCTTGTAATGGGCTTATGGATTGCATATGTGCAGAACACTTGGGCTCGAGCTCGATATATTTCTAGAAGGCTTGGGAACTAATAATAAGTTTAAACCTGTTGATACAATCAAACGGAGCTTTAATATGCCTAGCCAAAGGCGGTCAAGCAAGAGCTGTCTTTATGGAGGATCCCTAGAAACTAGGTCAAAACTCTTATTTTGAGGATTTTCTAGATTTTGATGGATATGATGGATGAATTCGACTTAATTTGATAAGATAAGGATAGTTATGGTTATAGGAGCTATTTTAGATGATTTTTTTATATACTTTATCTATTTAAGCCTCAAACTTTGAAGGCATTGATATGTAGAACTTGTATGACTTAACATTATTATTTCTGAGACTTGGAGACATAATTGAAGATCTGTTCTATCATATTTTCTATTGTTATATGTTGGTTGATTGATTGAAGTTCTAAGTAGCTGAATTCACCTTTAGTGTGCAAGGCAAGGGTGGAGGCCCCCCACACCAAGCTAAGTGCACTTCTTAGTTTATTTGTAGTTGCAATTTCTGAATTAGTTTTCTTATGCTTAATTTGTTTATGCTGATTATTTCTGAGTATTGCTGAATTTAATGATCATTCTTAATTTGCATATGAAAGGACAAACAAATTTTTAAGTTAAACATTCTTTCTATCTAATCAAGATCTTCAGTTAGAATTCATCTTTACATGCTTTTACATGCTTTCCCGAATTCCTGTTTTTAACAATAGCATTACTGATAAATGAATATACGATGAAGGAAAATATGGACCTCTTCAGTGGAGAGCCTCTTCAATTATTGCTTCATGTATCTTAATCTATTGTTCAATTAAGTATTTTTTGATTTCTAATTCATAAGGTAATCTTGTTAGATAAGGAAAAACAAATCTCTTAAGTTAGGAGATTCTTCTGCTTCTGATTACACATCTAAATTTAGAAATTGTTTAAGTTAGATTTATATTTGTAATATGCATTTTCATAATCATTAATAAACTATCTTCTAAATTGATCACTATTGAAACCCATATACTTTGGGGATGCTTCTAAGTTCCACTAACCCGGATTGATAATAAATACTTGCTTTAGTTTACAACTAAAAAATTGACCCAACATGTGTCTTCAGTTGCCTCGTCCTCATGGTGTTCTGGTAGGTCATTCATCTCTATTGAAGGAGGAACTTCTTCATGGTGTTGGAAAGGTGAATTATATCTGTCTCTAGGTGATTCCATCATATCCTCAATCTGCAGTTCTTTATCACTCACAACTTCCTTATCTTGTTTCTTAGCACGAGACCTAGTTCTAGCTCTAGATGTAGACATTTCTTCTATTTCAGGAGAAAAAATGATCGCTTACCTCTGCTATATGTCTTTGCAATATATTTCTTGGCTATGTTTTTGAAGCTGATAGATTTCTTGATTACCCAACCTCCTGTGGTCTAGCTGATGAAGGAAAACTTGGGCTCTTTAGCTGACTTGCGGCAGGTAGAAGAGAAACTCCCTCCAGGAAGGTATCCATGGCATGTTGATCTGTTTGAGCTGGTGGAGAACTATAATTTTGAT
The DNA here is from genome assembly GCA_034641835.2 of Pinus albicaulis. Taxonomy (NCBI): domain Eukaryota; kingdom Viridiplantae; phylum Streptophyta; class Pinopsida; order Pinales; family Pinaceae; genus Pinus; species Pinus albicaulis. The sequence continues at coordinate 763,864,129 of CM076582.1, read as the reverse complement.
GAAATCATGATGAAACAAGCTAGCTGAATGATCATTTCCATTTGACTACACCTTCTCTGTCATTTTAAACAAATTTCTGAACAAGTAATTGGAGAGATTGAGTGGTTTGATGGAATTGAAATGCATCAACAATATTATGTGATATTAATACAACCTACTAAATTTTCCCTCATAGGCGAAGTATTTCATGATAATCCTCATCAAGGGAGTGTACTTATCCAATAATTGTCTGGTAGGAAATATATGGGAAGGGGAGTCTTTGTACTGTGGTTTCAAGAAAGACTTATAGTGCTCAATGTCTAAATTCATCCCCTTGAACCAAATCTCTCCTTCATTAGGGATTGCAGTGGCTGAAGATATAATCTCTGCCGACACCATGAATTTTAACCCTGCAATTGTGACACGATATCCTATAAAATTGATTGCAACTTGTTAACTCATGGTTATAACCCACCTCCTGCACATTCTTACAAAACCCTAGGAAACCTACTTGTTAAAATGAATTATTTACAAAATTTGATGCATTGATCTCCTGCATATGAATTGGATCATATCTTGACATTACCCCCCTTGTTGTATTTCTTCCTTTCACTAGCCATGCTGTTGGTCTTGCTTTACTGAAAATCCTAGTTTGATAGGGGAAAGGGTGGGGGTTTAGGGCTATAGAAAAGTGAAAAAAAAACAACTAATTTAGGGAGGGAAATGAAGGGGATAGGAGTTAGGGAAAAATATGAAAAAATTAGGGGAGATAGGGATAGGTGTTAGGGATACAGTGGAAGTGGAATTTTTGAGAATGGGTGAGGGAAAAGGGACAAAAGAGGGAAAACACAGGGAAAACCCAGAAACATAGCAAGAGCAGCGTGGTCTTGGGTTTCTTAGGAAAAGTGGTGATATGGGGAAAATCGATATGGGAAATGGTTGGGGAGGGTCTATCAAGTGTATAAAAGGGTGGTTAGGTAGAAAACATAGGGATTTTCTCCTTGGAAGAAAGAAAAAATTATGAAATCTTAATAATATTTGGACTCTAAACTTCAGTTTACTCTCTTGGAGCACTTCAGTTCGAGCCCTGGAAGTGGGGCATGCAGCTGCCAGAAGGAATTACGCTTTTCCTATGAGTTAGGTGAGCTAATGCATGTTTGACTTCAGTTAGACTCATGTGGCAGAGTTTTGGTGGAGTTGATTGAGGAGTTAATGGAGGTGGTGTTCTGGTTAACTAGTTGAACTAGTTGTATTTAGTTTAACTGGCTAATACACTAGAGATGAGTTGTGTGAATTAAATATTATTTAATTCAAAAATTATTAACTCATTATTCAACTAAAGAACACATCAGTTTAACTCAGTGCATGGACAGTTCAGTGGCGACAAGTGAAAGAGGTAGATGAAAGGGTGAGTATAGCTATCAGTTGGAGGATCAGTTGTGCATGAGATTTGCACCACACTTGAGGAAATTACCAATGACAATTGCGCAGTTGAAGCCAGTGAGATTCGAACTTGGATCTCTATTTAGACCAGCCTTGATTGCGCAATAGAGGCAGAGAAGTAGTGGGTGTGTTTTGAACCTGTGACTTGTTCAAAACCAAGCTAGTTTTTGTGCAGCTTTGGGAGATAGTACTGAGTACTTGTGAGGAGTTTGTACTATGTATTTGCTGCATGTTCTCTCCATTTATAATATACTATAGCTGCGGGGTTTTCAGCTATAAGCTTTCCCCATACATACTGTGTTAATGTGTGTGATGATTTGATGTGCTATCGCTTCTATTATTTCCGCATGTGACAATTAATTGTAGAAGAGATTATGTGTTATGCATGCAATTCGAAATTGATGTGTGATCAGGTTAATCTCCATTGAATAAGTGATTTATTCAGCAAATTTCTACATCTATCTCTCTCACTCACTCTTGGACACTTAGATTTTTCTTGGATCAATTTGGCATTTGACAGAGAAAGGTAAGAAAGCAAGAAGAAGTAGGAAGAAAGAAATGAGGAGTAGGAAGCAAGCAACTACAACAGGGTTCTTGGCAGGTATCGATTTGCATGTGTATTTTCCTTGCTAGATATGGCATGCATGGTATTTCATGTGGTTATTTTATGTCTTTGAATGGGTTTTTCTAGGTGTGATATTGTTATCAGTGTAGCCTTGCCATTTCCGGATAACCATGGTATTATGAAGTTCTCATGTATTGGTTTAGCTGGATTACCAGATGGATTCAAATTTGAGTGAGATGGATCTCCAAATATTATTATTATTTATGACACAAAACTGGTTTATGTGTTTCCTTGGTTTAGGGCCTAGTGATCCAGGTTTTGGATTGTGGTAAAGCCTGAGAGGTGTTGCCTTATTTTAGGGCCTAGTGCTCTGGTATTGGATTGCGGTAAAGCTTGAGAGGTGGTTTTCTCTCAATTCAGACCTAGGAATAACAAGTTTTGGATATACGGTAAAGCCTAGAGTGTATGTCTCAATTTAGGTCCTACTGGCCCCTGATTCAGAATGTGGGTTGCAGTAAATCCTAAGAGACTAGGAGACAAGAAAATTCCTCATGGTTTAGGCAGAGAGAATCTAATGATATCCATGCTTATGTTGGCATAGTGATCGGGTGTAGATCATTGTTAAAATGGTTATGACATGTTTATTGTGTTGGCATAGTGATTCGGGATGGATCACGGTAAAGCATAATTTCTATTGATGAGGGTGAGGTGGTTTAGCCTCGGGATGCCCTGGTTGGTTATTTCGGTTCAGTCCCACATTCATGCTTGGAATATGGCACAGGGTTGATTGGCTGAAGAGATATTTGGCTCAACCAATATATGGTTGGGTGGAATGTGGAAGTCCCATCTCCGGTTGGTTTTTAAATTCAGTAATGAAGAGCTCATTTATTTGTTATTTGGTATGAAAATGTTCTGGTTATTATTTGGATTCTATTGTTGTTTTATCCATGGTATTTTTGTTTTTATTATGTTGGTTATAAGCATGTATTTTATCATTGATGATGTATGGTTGTATCCATGTTTTTACTTGTAAATGAATTCATAATGTATCTATGGTAAAATAGATTGTTTCTTAATGATTCTCATAAAAGTATGAGACCCATATGTTTAAATCTGTTGTTTACACCTGTAGATTCAATGTTTGTGATATGTTTGACGAAATTTCTGTCATGGATAGGAGGGGCCCAAATGAGTTCTTGATGATGTGATTGATTTTGTACCTTTGTTTTAATGTTATTTATCATCTCCTAAAGTTTCATGAAGTTTTGGGCAATGACCTGGGGCAAGGGGCTGAAAAGGTGGTACAAATCCTGGAGTTGTAGGAACAGAATTGACCAATTAGGGTGTTGGCCACATGCTTGTTGTGTTGTGCTTGCGGCTATAGGCTCACATACACTATTTTTCCTTGGCATGCCTGCGGCTATGGTTCAAAAGTGTCAAAAAATCAGTCTCCCTTAGGGGTCAGGGGTTTGGAAGGTTGGGCTACCTCCTGGGGATTTTGTTGATGCCGTGTAAGGTGTGTTTGTCTTGTTTCCATCGGTTCCAGTTCCTTAAGGTCATCTAGGAGGTTGAATCTCATATTAGTAGCCTCTCATCACATGTTTACCCCAATTGGATGGTTACTTTGATAGATGTGGGAAGAGGGTGTTACATGTTTGTTGAGTTAAACCAAAATGGCATGACGAGGACTTCATCTATTCACGGGGTAAGTGGGGAAACTAAAGTGATATGCATGATGAATCAATGATCCCTGAAGAGCCAAGGCCCTGCACAAAATAAGTTAACCAAGACAGAGAAGTTATAATTCTACCCGTGTGTCGCCAAGTGTTGTAGCTGCTACAATCCCTTCCAAAACTTTTCCCTGTAAAAAATTTCAGAGCATTCCTTGGTATTGTTCATTATTGTCACAAGCTTTGAATTTCAGTTTATTGGTTTTATTATAATGTTGTGATCCCTTTCGATGGATAAGAAAAGTGTTTTATTTTGGCATGTTGGCTATCGCATTGTATGTATGATATTGTTATAGTGGTTCCAAGAGGTAACCTTTGTGAAAATGAGTTGGTCTAACCTTGTAAGTACTCGTCGCACTCATTTCCAAAGTTTTGAGCACTGTCACACAAGTTTCATCACAGTCACCGTAAAGTGTATCTTTAGTGTTTCCCTTGTAATAACCAATCATAAAAATGTCACATAGAGGGAAATCCTTTGTTCATATGACATGGATGATATATGTTTTTTGAGTAGTCAAAATACACTAAGTGTGTGATCACATTCAAAGTTCATCATTGTTCACATCGATCTCACAGGTCCCACATTTAGTCATTTTTCGGTAAACTTTCCAACTGAGAAACTTAGCTTCATCTTGCCTGCCTTGAGCTGCGCACTGTGCCGTCTCAGTCCTTTAGTTGTGACCTTGTTTCTTGGAACTACGTAGTGCGAAGTATCTACCTCCCAAGACTGTTGCATTCCATAGTTTTTGTGACTAAGCCTCGACCCTGACCTCCAGAATTGTGAAATCATGGCATCCAACCCAACTTGAACTATGCACTTTGGAAAATCAAGCCTCAAGCTCATCCCCTGAGCCCTTGAACTCCATAACTTCATAGTTACTCGACCTTCCTTTACTCCCAAAACTACATAGTAAGCTCTCCCAATGCCCATCCCTGTAGTCTATCCCACTGGCTTCGGAACCTACGCAGTCATGTCCCTCATCCCAACTTGAACTATGAACTATGAAGTATCAAGGTTCAAGGCTTCCCCTTGCCTGTCTGAACTGAAAAACTACACAATATTTAAGCCTCCTTGTCCACCCTATCACTTGTTCTGGGCTTAGTTCATGGATCGAAATTCAATTCATCTTAGGCTAGGGGTTTTCTGATTGATTTTGTCTCGTCATGGGTGAATTGCAAGAACATGTACTATATGATGTCATGGAGAGATTATGAAGGAGGAGAAGGAATGAATAATTCTTAAATACACTCTCACAGCTGAGCTCAGAAGTTATTGATCAAGAGAAAGTGAAAGGACACTAGTTTGTAACCACTATCTAAGACTTGAGATCATTGAAAACTCCTTATCACCAAGGCATGTAGAGGTGGAAAGTAAATCTATTTCACAAAGATAATCAAATATCAAAAAAAAAAAATTCTTGACATTTCCATCTCATCAAGCAGTCCCTGTTAGCAATTTCATGTCATGTCATGTCATGAGTGGTCATATGCCACATCACTATTAGTCATCATGTATATTCTATTCAAAATGTATTGTAAAGTGGAAGCCCAAAGGACACACATGGAATGTAAAGATTCATGTAAGTTGAAAATTCATGGGAAGTCAAACAATCATGAGGGTAGTCAAAGGGTCACCCTTGGTTATATATACTCCCTCATTGTATGAGAAAAGGAATTTTCACCTTGGCTCTACCAACGAAGCATGAGAGAGATAAGCTAGTTCTTTTGTGGAGAAATGAGTGGATCCAACACTCCACTATTGAAGCTATTTATGTTCATTGTACATATGTGCCTTGGAAATTTTACTTCATAATAGAAGCCTTCAAGACCAACACATTCTTCATGCATGAATTATGAATGTTTGTAAGAATATTTTGTGGATGTATGTATTTGATGTTTGCTTTTACATGTGCTAACATATTTTAACTACTTCAGTTGCTTTAGTACTTATATTATTCAGAATTTGTTGTAATGGTTGTTATTTTTGTCCCATCCTTGTGGACTATTTTGCAAGATATTAGAAAAACCTTTCTAGTTCATCGGTTGTAATGGTTGTTGCATCCCTTGTGGACTATTCAGCTGGATGTTAGATGGATCTTGTTGTATGTGTGTGTCTCTTCTTGGGTGGTACAATTACCTCTCTCTTAGAGGATCACCCTTTCCTCTGCCCCGCAGTAGAAGGACTTTGACACACATATGATCGAACTCTCACCAAGCACACCCCCCTTTCTTTTTGAAGGCGCATTTTCACTCCTCTCTCTTGTTGATAGTTAGAGCCAAGGCATACCTATAACAATACATGGAAACCAAGCCGATATTCTGGATGGGGGTCCTAATCCAAATGTTGTGAGGTCTAATTGGTATTTCACATCGGGGATACCACTTGGTTGATGGATTTCTCGCATTGTCAACAATAAGGAGGGCCAGATGTCAAGTTGTCTATTTTGAATTTCCTCACTCCTTTAACGACTTCTTCCACAGTCAAACTCCCGACATGTTTTTCTATAGATTAACATTACAACCACCAATGAATATCATTGATGACATGGCACCTCTTAAATTTGATGGCAAGGGTGAGACAACCACACTTGAGCATACATAAAATTTTATTTAATTTTGTACATAATGCAACATCCCTGTTGAGGATGTTGGTTGGGTTAGGGTCCTGTAATTTACATAATCTCAAGGTGACTGATTATTTCTATTTAGTTCATTTATATTGAAAATAATATTCCATGACTGTCATTCATTTCCAAGGAGGTACTTATGGCACTAAAGATGACAAAGGATGGTTTTATTCACCTCATTTCCAATATAGTCCAAACTAAGCCTAAATACATTGGTTAGCACTGTCCATCTCATCAAACCTTTCAAAACCCACATACATAAAATTTTAGGACTTTATATTAAGTCTCGACAGCTCCATTTAAGCTCTGCCCACCCTCTGAAACAACCATATTATATATAATATATGATCATATATTATATATATGATATTACTATGCCCTTTAAATATTTTCATAAAACCCAAAACCTTATCGCAGCAAACACTCGCATTCCCTTTATATCCTAAGTCCTACACCACCTCGACATTCATTTATCCCCGACTCCACCGTTACATCCCACGTCACATCCACCTTTAAACTCCTAGCCCCTTTCCACCATCTCCGCTCCCCATCTCCACATTCGACGGTCTTCGACACTTTTCGGCCCCCCCTCAGCCCCTGACCTTTAACCATGGGGGTAGGGGGGTCTGAAATGAGAGGTATCTCTTACCATTTTTCCTGCTACGTGTTGCGCCCAAAAAATTTTGCACCCCCCCTTGTCGAAACCACCTACCACTCAACTACCCCCCCCCCCCCCCAAAAAAAAAAAATTGTTTTTCTTTGCAAAGAAAACCACCCCCACCACCGTTGCGTCACGATGACTCCCGCCACCACTGCTCCACGTCGACCTAGCAAATCCTGCCACCGCTGCGTCACGTTGAATCTTGCCACCACTACTCCACCAACTCCTACCATTGAAATTTATCCACATACACATTCCGCACCATTCCCGTCCAAGGTTTATTGAATCATTGTTATATGTTTTAAAAGGAAGCAGTGGGTTTTCCGTTTCAAACTCCACTACAATAGTAACCGACACAGTAAAGAGAGGGGAAGTTTAATAGAAAGTGGCCAGTACCATAGCCAGCATAGTTCACCAGCACACCCTTCTCAGCAACCATTTTCCACCAAAGCATAGCCAGATGTCAGTGTTGTTTTATCACTGCCTCTTTGGCATCACACCAGCTAGATTCTGATCACTCTGCAATAAATAATGGACAGCTAAAGTAAATACAACCATATTTTTAGCCAAATTTATCTTATCACCTCCATTGCATGGTTTCCACTTGTCCAACTTTGGCTTGAATATAATTAATGACAATCACTGAAGTAGATAGGGCAACTAACTTAAGTTTTAGTTAAATAATGCATGCATTGGTAGTATCGAGGGGAGACCGGAAGGAGATACATGAAGGGAAAACCCATTGTAAAAGGCTCATCAGGTTGTAAACACTCTTTTTTTGGATGAATGAAAGGACACTGATGTTTCCAGATTCTTGTGTTATGTTTCAATAGTGATGTACTTCTTCATGTTATCTTCTTTCCTTTATTCCACCATTACTTTATCTCTTTGCTTTGGATAAGAAAATTTTGTTTAGGATTTGTCATCGGGCACCCTGCACAGTCTTGAAACAATATCTATGTTTTCCTCTAAAATTTGAATGTAGAATTCAAATAAGGTATTCTCTGCATTCAAATTGAACCTTAATCTCTCCTCCTCTTCTGTTTCACAAACTGTAGAGATCCATTGACATGACGAGATTTCCTGGTTACACATGATTTCAATTATTCATCCATTTAAATATGTTTACACATGTTTGACTCCATAGCCCAATAGACCTCTTCTGTTGTATTAACCACAAATTTCAAACAAACCCCTATGCACTAATAGCTAGCCTAAAATGCCCAGTCAACAAAGTTATATCTAACAGAGATATCCCTCTCTCGTTCTAGGTGGGCTAGATCCTAGGCCCAAAGCCATTTTTATGTTGGCCCTCCGGGATTCTGTCTTCAGCCTTCAGAATTACGGGTCGCTAACAGATTGTTGGTTTTTCATTCTCACATTCTAAGGGCTCGTAAGGCAATGGTGTCACACATTGACCGATGATTCCATTCACTCTTTCAACAAAATTTTCATGTAACTATTCCGTTCTTTTGAAAAGTATGATCATAAACATTTGTGCAAGAAAAATTCAGAATTGTGAAAATCACCTAATGAATCACTTCATCATTTTCACAATCATTTTATGCATTTTTGTTTTGAATTTACAAAAGATGAAGTTGAATGGAATTTATTTTTCTGTAATATTTCAGTATCTTGTTCACCTTTCAGAAAATCTAAACGATTTGGAATCTATTGAACCACTCCCAGTTTACCTCGGTGTTAGAGCTTCCAAATATGCGATATACAAGGTTATTGTTCCAAGTGATCCTTCGTCCGCTTCAAATAAAAAAAAACTATAGTTCCCTAGGTTGAGGTGGGAGAAATTCAGAACTCATCTATTGATCTACCACCATCTCCTCCCACCCCACATGCTCATAATTTCCGTGCAATTTTGGACTGTGAGTCTGATGGTTGTGACGAAGTGTTATCTCCTCATCCTCCATTCTTTGGTCCCCCTAATCCTTTGGATTGTGAATGCTTGTGTTCAGCTATTTCAAAACTTTCTCTTTATGTTCACAAGGATCAAGTGTTGGATGGAGTTGGTGTTGAGCAAAAAACTTGTGATATTATTTACAGCGAGTATGTGTGGGAGCCCATTTTTGAAAAATAATCTGTGATGGAGGATGGCTTCCTTCCTTTCTCAACTCTTTCACATAATCCTGACATTTTCCCATATTCTGTCATTCTGGTTCAATCTTGTGATAATTTATTTTCTGATTATGTTAATACTTTCGATAATTCACAAAACACATGGGATGTCACTTTTTCATTTAGATGTAGAGAGGATTAATCTTCTACTCTTTCTTTTCCCAATCTCTCATATTATCTCTCTGAAAACGTAAAGGGTGAAATTTCTAATTTTTTTGTTTCTCCCTCTGTATGATTCATTAGATCATGAAGATACCCTTGTTCGTGATCTTGGACTTTCTGATCATGGCTGTCATGACATTTTGATTGATTCAACTGGTCAGGATTCTAATTCTTTCATTGTTGTTTTTTCTAAGCCATCGATCTTTGATGATCTACCTTCTAATGAGTTGGAACTTCCTCAAGTTGTAGAGGCACATCAGCCTGAGTTGATGGTCATGTCAGGTTCTCATAACCTTTAAGCCAGTTCCACCTCTGATTAGAAGAGTGTTGAATCTTTTGAGATTCCCCATCACTCCATTACAAATATTGAAGATCAATTAGTTTTAAAATTTCCGCGTCCTCCACCTGTAGTACATGATCCTATCGCTCAGTCATTGGAGAAGTTATACGTAGAGAGCATTGTGGAAAAATGAAAATTTTATTATTCCTTTATGTTTTCTCGACTTTGTTGTTCGAAAGTTTCTGTTTGCAAGTCTTTGAATCATGATGTGTCTGAACACCATGACACAATCGAAAAATGATTTTCATGCACTTTTCGCATTCACTTTTATGCATCTTCATTCAATCTTCAAACGTTATGGTTTGCATTGCCTTATCTTTCTTTCTTATTGTTATGCTTGTATATATTTCTTGACATGAATTCCCTCACCTACATAGGCCAACCAATGTGTCGGTGGCTGCATTGGAAGTATCACTTAATGTGAGTTTGGCCTATGCTCTCCTTAGGTTAGGAGTAGGAGCAGTGTTTTTAGTTTCTTTGTTATTTTCTTTGATTTTCCTTACATTCATTTGTTTTTGTTCCGCTTCTTTACTTTTATTTGATTTTAGTGATAGATTAGTACCGCATGAGACCATGTTTGGATTTTGAAGCAAGCATAGTGAAATCCAAGAGGAATTTGTTCTACTATCAACACTTCGTTTTATTTTTTTCCCTCTCTTTGCGGGAATCTTTCATTTTTTTATGTTTATGACACTATGATGGAAAATACGTTCATTGTCAGAGAAAATCATAGTGAAAGCATGATGTTTGAATTTTAGCTAGTACTGCCTGCTCTAATTTGTTTTATCTTTTCGGTTAATCCTTGTCAACCTATTCGAGTAGAGTAAGGAGGGGAGGAAAGCCTTAACAAGTATGTCAGGGGTGTACAAAAATATCCTTCTATGAAGGGATAACCTCTTCTGCTATCAATAAGTCGAGATCCCTTTTCCAACCCATGAAATGAATAAATGCCCATGCACAGTTCTTTGAACAAAAAAATAAAAAAAATAAACGAAGGAAGAGAAAGGATTCATGTGCAGAGAGGTGAAGAAAGAAACTTCGCTGGGGTACTGTCCAGGATCGCTGACAGCGGAGCAATTTTTATGTCCCTAAAATGACTCCGTCGGGGTACTGTCTAGGTATGCTGGCAGCAGAGGAACACTAGAGATGAAAAATAAGACTCTTGATAGTTTCTTTTACTTGTGCACTTATATACTCCTCATCCCCAATCGAAACAACTTAGTGTGACTTGGATTGGTTAGTGTGCCACCGATGAAGAGGGTGGATGGGACCATATCTTTAACTCAGATTAAATGAGGAAGTTATGGTGATCAATGAATTGAACAATAATTCCATAAGTGTGGGACCCGTTTTTCATGAGGCAAGATTCATTCAAAGAGTTGGAGCTCTACTAGGGTGTTACCAGTGTTGTAGCGACTACAACCACCCTCCAATATTTTTCCTTTCCTTATATTTTGGAGCCAAACCTTCTTTTCATAGGAGCTTATCTTTTAATTATATTAGGTATTTATGCTTTGATTTATGTTTATCCTTTATTTACGCTTGTGTTCACTTTATTTTGAATTAGTTAATATTTCCAAGTCACAAGCTAACCTCCTCTCTAAGTCTTGCACAACAGTTTTGGGCTTACCTCTAGAAACTGTGCAATCCATGAGGGTAACCTTGATGACTCGAATTGTGAAGTCATGACTCGAATTCATCCTTGTGCTCAGAAATTTCACAGTCATGATAGGGAGCCCAACACCGACCCTATAAACTACGTAATCCATCACTAAGCTTAGAAATTGTGGAGTATGCTGAGCCAAAAAGTTTCCCAGTTCCCAAAATTGCACAATCTTTCCCGATGATGTGCATGGAAGCTTTTTCCCAAAAAAAGTAGGAAAGATGAAAAATAAGAAATCATCCCTAAAATTTAGGGATCTATTTTTAGAAACCTGAAGGAGGCACACTTGCTATTTTTGGAAGTTTTCACCATGTGTCACCATTTCCTTGATTTTGGGCATGCACTTCATAAAAGCTAATTTTATGAAATCTATTTAATCAAAGCCCCTAGTGCTCATTTTCACAATCGATATTGGAGATCTATCATTCTCGAGGAGATCAAGGAACCTTGAGTGTGATTATCGTCACTTTTTTGGGTGGGTTTCACATTTATCACTTTTTGTCATTTTTTCTGTCACTTTTTTTCGTTTGGATTGTGTGAGTCTTGTTTTACTTGTTTCTTTGCATGCATGATGGTGTTTTAACTTTCCTTAGCTTGTAGAAGTTTCGTTTCAAGTTATCACTTGCCTTTCACAAGTGTCGCATAAGTTTCTTCATTTTTTCACTTATGGTCGCTGTTGCAGTGATTATCCTCACCGATTTGTTTTTATTCTCGTTTACTTAGTTTCTGCACTTGATTTATCTAGTTTCATTCACACTATTCATATCTTCACTCAAGCCAATACTATCTCTCAGATATGTTCATTTTTCACACTTCCCTTGGGAAGATCTCCCATTTCCTTGGCTAGTTTTCACCTTGCCCAGTTGGGCACTATGCAATGTGAAGGCTCAAGATGAGAGCTTGACCTCTAGAACTAAAAATTGTATAGTATAGGTTGGCCCAACTGTTCATTTCACATTTCTAGGGCTCAATTTTTATCCTTGGCCACTAATACTGCACAATGTGTAGTCTCTCCCACCTCACTGTCGAGGTTGAACTGCGCATTGTGCAGTCTCAGTCCTCAAGATTCGACCCTGACTGTTGGGAATGCAGAGTGGTTCCCTCAGGAAGTCAAACCCTCGTTCCAGTAAAATTTGTGCAATATTTCCCATCAAATACTTGGTTTGTTGCTTGAACATGACTTGAAAGTGTTTTTTCTTAAAATTGATGTTTTCTTGTCATGAGTGTCTTTTCTGTCCCACAGGTATAGAAATTGTTGAGCACCTCTCCAACAGTAACTATTAAAATGGCACCCAAGAGAGTTTCCTCAAAAGAAACTACTGAGATTAGTACTAGGGAAGTAGTTGAGTAAGCTCTGGTTAATTACCAGTATATGCAGACACTCAACTATTTGTAGAAAAGGAATCAAAACTGGAACGATAGCAGATTAAATATGCTTTTGCAATGGAATTCGGGGTATATTTAGAGGACCAATAGGTGTATCTTAGAATCTGTTAGATAGCATTATAAAGAGTTTCATGTAGGTATCCAGCCTTCCTGTGAGCATATGTGATCAGCTGGGTTGTCTCACAAAATGATGAGAAAACTATGACATTGAGAAACACCAACGGACAAAGATTGCTACATTTCTAGAAACATATTTTCAATGGATGTATCATCTTCCTGAGTCAGTAAAAATCCTAGACTCATTGTTTTATGCCACCCAAAACTATGCGAACACAAAGGATATCATCAAGAGTTGGGAGAAGGATCTATCGAAGTTTAGACAGAAACCCACCCACATGTACAAGATAAAGTCACTCACGAAGGCCTACCAGCTTTTGGTCATCTTAGATTGCAGAATATATGGCCAACTGAGTACAAATACCTTTCCTGAGGGGTTGGATATCTTATTGAACCAGGTGGTGAATAAGGGGAAGCCATTCAACTGGTCTGACCTTTTGGCTCATCGGTAGAGACCCCATGTAGCACGAGCCCAGTATCCTCCCAAGGGCGAGCAAGAAATATTCTGTATGTATACATACTCATTAGATTCGATGTGTGCACATAATCAGTTTCCTGGCATGAACTGTATGTGGACACCGAGAGAAATTGTCGTGCATATCTATTGTAAGTTGCTTTCATATTACAGCCATCAAGGAGTTATTCAGAAACTTACTGATCACTTCATTATCCCGCTCTAGAGGCTTATCTTTTAGGAAGATCCACCTTGCATGTCATAAAGAGAAATGGAGTCGACATCAGAGATTGTATATTGGTTTGCCTTTCCGGATGGCACGTTTATCAAAGTGTTCAACGGGTAGAATCTGCCATATATTTCTCCAAGATATGACACCGAAAAAATTGTCATGAAATAACTATATTACCATATTTCCACAGGGTTTTAAACAACACTACACAGGATGAAAAAGACACCATGACCAACTCTTCCTTTACAGATCGGATTTTTTGAGATTAAGAATATCAAAGCTACATATTATGGATCGAAAGCCATAGTAAAATTTGAGTTCGATAAAAAATACTTCAATCTGTATGATCCAAGGGAAATTTTCAAGAAATATTGTACACAAATCTACTACAACTAGGTTGGAGGGGCATACCAATGGTCAGAGGAGGAATCGTGGAAGAATTTTTATAACTACTCCAGACCCTGTGAGCCTATCTGTATTGCTGGGACTTCTCAAGTTTTTCCACAGACGAAAATAGTTCTAGAAGAGACAACAACAAAAGGCAACAACCCGGTACAGGACAAGGGAAAGAGGAAGGTTGTTGATAGTGCAGAGGAGGAGAAAAGATGGAATATGCAAGAAGATCCTATCATTGAACAAGTATATTTAGAAATATAAGAAAAGAGGATGTAGAGGAAGCAAAGAGTAGAGTAGAGGAAGAGAGAGAAGGAAATCTTGGAGGAATCAGAGCTGAGAGGGCAGAAAGCAGAACAAGAGCTAAGGGAATAACGAGAGCTAAGGAGAAGAGAACAAGAGGAGAAGTAGAAGCAAAAAAAATGAAGGAAATGTGTCACAACGGAATAGATGACACCCATACAGGTTGAAGGCAGGAGATAGATCAATATTTGGAACAGTTGAAGCAGATGGCCACCCGAGGGGACTTGGAGCTAAATAGAAAGAACATGCATACCTACATCAGTGGCCCTATTCACATCATAAACATGCTTCTCCTGATTGAGAAATAGGTTTAGCCTAGTTCCAAGACATTGTACTTGGATGCTATGGAGGCAAGAGTCTGCTTCCAGCCTGACACTATCACGTATTTTAGGGAGACCATCGAGAAGTATCAAGCTTGACATCAGTATGTGACCGAGAGGCACAAAGTCGAAGTTTCCCAACTTGAGCTCACCCCAACTCCAACATCATAGTGTTTTTTTCTTATTAGGCTATCAAGTTGTCTCTACCCTATTTTGTCTTATATGGGTACAAGTGGAAAATGAAATATAATTATTTGTAATTATTATAAATTGAAATTACAAGTGTCCTTGTTGGAATGTGAAGAGTCATATTTAATAAGTTGAAGAGTCGTGAGGGGAGTCCATGAGTCACAAAGGGGGCATGCAAAGAGTCACCCCATTTTCTATAAATATATCCTCATAACCCTTGTAATGGGATTTTGGGAGCCAAGCTTTTGGCTAGGCTTAGGCTTACGGAGAGTTTGGGATTTTTGCGTGAGCTTTAGCTTCTTTGTAGCATAGAGGGAGTATACTTGTTTGGAGGAGTATGTGTTGTAGACTTAACGCTCCACTATTGGGGAAAGTGGTTTGTCAAATGTTGTATTGTGAATATAGTAGAACTACTCTTGTTGTATTTGTGATGCATGCTATTTAACTTACGCATATGATTATGAAATATTTCATTTTCATTTGTACTTATCTTATTGGATGTGTGTTGATGTCTTAATCCATCACCTTAACTTGTGGAATATTTCGCTTGTTAGTTTGTGTGAGGTATTTTCGCTCATGTGTTCCTTCTAAGTTGCGTACTATTATAGGCTTCCAATGGGCACACTTTATTTTCCCTTAATGTGTTTGAATTTTCATACGTTTCACTTGAATCTCTGTAGGGTCACACACTTGTTCTCACCAAAGACACCGTGCACCACTCTATGCATTTATGTAAATCAAGAGAGATCGTTAACACTCCACTGTTGGGTTCCTACTCCAAATGGTGTGAGGTATAGTTGGTACTTCATACTGGGGAGATCCCTAAATTTTGGCGTGTCCAACAACATAAACATAACCCAATCATTAATAAAGGAATTTTTGAGAGAGACCATGTAGGAAGAAATAGTCAAAATGACTAATGCTAAGTTTGAGGTGGAAAAATTCATCGGTGAGAACAATTTTTCATTGTGGAAACTGCAGGTACGAGATTTTTTTGTGCGACAACAGTTGAAAAAAAAATTAGATGGGGTTAGAAATAATTTTTTTGGCATGAAATATTTGGATTAGGAGGACTTGAATGCCTGAGCTCTCGGTACCATCAGATTGTGCCTTGTGGATGTAGTTCTCTTCAACATTGTTGAAGAAACCTCAACAACAAGTTTCTGGGAAAATTTGGAAACACTATATATGACCATATATTTAACCAACATAATATATTTGAAGAGCCAGTTGTATAGCCTCTAGATGAAGGAGGGTACTAAAGTTTCATTACAATTAAATGTATTTAATACATTTATTTTCCAATTGTTAGATATGGATGTTAAATTTGAAGAATAAGATACAAATATTACCTTGTTGTGTTCCTTTCCCAAGTCTTTGGATCACTTTATAAATTTTATTAGTTTCAGCACAACCGAATATTTATAATTTGATTATGTTGTGGGAGATCTACTATATGAAGAAGTATGAAGGAAGTCTAGCATTGAAGATTTCGCACCAGGAGAAACGGTAACCAGAGGTCGGTCCAAGGAAAGAGGGGAGAAAGCAAGAATTTCTTCCACATCAAAATAAAAATGTAAGAAGTGTAAATTCAAATGTTGGTATTGCAGTAAAACACGACATCTTAAGAAAGATTGTTTGAAAATAAAGGAGTCCGTTGAAAACCTAAAGAAGGAATAAAATAAAGTTGAGTCAAGTATGATTGATGAATTTTTATTTTCTAAATTAGGTATGGTAGATGAAGCTATTCCCGTTTGTAATGTTTCTCAACATTATGAAAATTGGTTGTTAAATTTCGGTGCTTCTGATCACATGAGTACGCATAGAAATTGGTTCACTTCATATTAAGTTGTGAATTATAGTCATGTGTTTATGGGTTATAATGTATCTTATCAAACTGTTGGGATGGGAAATTCCACAATTAAAATGTATGATGATAACATTTTTTAATGTTAGACATGTACCTGAGTTGAGAAAGTATTTAACTTCTTTGGGAGTATTGGACTAGGAAGGTTACAAGTTTACGGGTCAAAATGGAGTGCTAAATGTTTCAAAGTGCGCTCTAGTTGTTATGAAGGTAGAAAAGATCAGAAACCTTTACATACTTAAATGAAGTACTCAGGTTGGTGAGGTAGTGATTGTATCTTAGTAGGCAGAATAAGATACTAACCTATGGCATCAGTGACTAGGCCACATGAGCGAAAAGGGGCTCCATGTATTGATGAATCACAAGCTATTTCCTAATTTGAAATCATTGAGTTTAGATTTTTGCAAAAAATATGTATATGGAAAACAATGTAGACATAAATTTAAAACCAGAAGTCATAATAGTAAAGGAAATTTGGACTATATTCATTTTTATCTTTGGGGACCATCTCCTATAGTATCTTATGGAGGTGCATCTTACTTCATAATATTTATTGATAATTACTCCTGGAAAGTTTGGGTCTATATGTTAAAAATAAAGTTTTGTGTATTTCATTTCTTTAAATAGTTTAAAACTATGGTTGAAAAGAAAACATGCAAATCATTTAAATGTTTAAGAACTAAAAATGGTGGTCAATTTACTTCCTTAGAATTTGAACAATATTGCAAGGATGAACGGACTTTTATACATAAAATTGTTGTCCATACTCCTCAAAAAATGGCGTTGTTGAACATGTTAGCACTCCACCAGTTCTCCGAAGGCTGAAAAGGAGACTGAAAAAGGTAACCAAAGACCACTTTGACATAGTATCTATCCCTACTAAGCTGAGCTCTCTCTCTCTCTATGAGATCACAGTTAAGGATTGATTGTGATTGGAAGGATATTAGGCTAGATATGATAGGCTTAGGTAGATTTGAGTGTTTCGGGGTTTGATGTTGGATCAGGGATGAAACCAAGTAGTTAGGTTTAAGTATCAAAAGGGTTTACATATGCAAAAATATAAAGGAGCAAGGTAGTAGTGGATCTATGATGGCTTTAGGGTTTTGTAGGTATGATGGAGGATCTAAAAAAGTAGAGGGATTTAATGAGCATGTTGAATCATGAATTCATTAAACTGGAAGCATGAAACACAAAATGACATTTCCATATAAACATAGCTAAATTAATAGAATTATGCCTATGAACTGTAAGGAAAGTCACTAAAGATACAAGATATGGAAAGAGGAGCGATATATAATTCATTAAAGACTATAATAGAGAAAATACATGATCATAAACTCACTACACATGAATTCCTAGATAATAGATGCAACTGCATCCTTTGATTTCTAAAAATGAAAGTGAAATTACAAGCTACAAGATTACAATCCTCTGATGTCCAACTAGTCAAATGACTCTAAAAATGATAGATATAGACCAAAACAACATCTCTCCTCTCTCAGGGGTCGAATCCATCAGTTGTGGAGCTCATTACATGATATAGTCAGCAAAACCCTAATATTTAGTGGAGTACAACCAATTCACCTTATCTTAGGAAAATAGATACATTTGACCAAAATTACATTAACAACCATTTATCTACCCTATGTCACCATTTACCAACTCAATTACACTCCATAACATTATAAAATCATCATCATTCATCAATTACATAGGCAAAAAGTCAAAGTAGGTCAAACTTCTTGTGAAAAATGTCTGCTAGAGAAAGCACAACGTATTATCAAGAAAGCACAACAAGCCAGGGAAAAGGCAATTTGAAGGCCTTCCAAGTGTCCAAATGCATATCTGAAAATTGATATGGAAAACCATTGATGTCTACTATATGATAAGACTTTCAAGCACTCAAAAGGTGTCTCCTAGCCCTACAAAACTTCATTCTCCCAAGAGTACTCAAAAAGCGCAGTGTGGCCTCCAAAAACAGGGCAGAAAGGTCATTTTTTGCATGTTTTTGGGCATTTTGACCCTCCAAAAGTGGCTGACATGGCTCCACTGCTAACTAGGATTGAAGTACTCATCAAAATAAATCCATAAATATTGAGAGTGCATAAATTGAACCTCCCAAACAAAATCGCAACGTGGGCCATGCCGCGCTTTTGCCAGTGTGACTGGTTTTCAAAATTTCCAATTTTGACCAAAAATTGACAAAAATAATTTTTTTCTCCAAAACTCCTCAAAATTGGTCCAAAGATGTCTGAGAAGTTATTTTATGCTACTGAGGAAGCATCAACAAGTATCTCCAATCTACCCTTCTCATTTTGACTAATTAGGGTTTCCTTTAGTTTTGCTTGCAATTGTTTGACTTTGACTTTGTAAATCTGATTCCTGAAGTAGTATTAGTCAACCATGTATTTTTGTAATTTGTTGTCTCTGTTAGTCTTTTCAACAAGCTTCTCCAAGTGAATATTGAATTTCTCAAGCCAAAACTCCCTATTTTGATTGATTTCCATGGCTATCCTTTCTTCAAATGTCAACTCTTCATCTGATGGATTTTTCTCTCTTTCTTTCTGAAGTGCTCTTCGGAGACCCATGGTCCTTGGCCTTTTCCTTGTCACCTTATCTTCATGCTTATATAACTCTTCACTATCAGCTACTTCTTTTCCTTTCACATCTTGCATACTAGCTTGAAATCCATTCTTCTCTAAAGACAATTACTTTACCTTTAACTAATTTTTCTCTTGCTCTAAGAAGGAAATTATGAAATTTTCCCCTGCCAAGTTGTCCTTGAGTTCTTTGATCTGAGCATCTTTGTCCTTGATGATCTGTTATATGTTTTCATGCTTTTCACTGGCCTCCAAGTCTACTATGTCAATTTCATGATAGATGATCTCCTCATCATGAAAAGATGTCTCATGATGTAAATGTGAGCCCTGCTCTGCTAATGTGGGCTTGGACCCTTCCTCAATCTGAGGAGAAAACACAAGCCCTCTACCTCTCTGGTATGTCTAAGTGACGTCAATCTTCCTCTTCACTGAAACTGTGCTAGGTGAGACAACCTCCACATGTCTAGATGGTGCTGATGGTGAACTAGGGCTATTAGGCTGGCTAGTAGAAGACAAAAAGACATTTGCTTGCATGAAGGTTTCCCAAGATATTCTCTTATGTTCAAGCTGGTGTAAAACAATGATTTTGATAATAGCACGGTGGAAGATGCTGCCTTCAAGACTACTCTGCTTGTGCTAAACTTTTTCTTCCATCTTTTCCAAACTTCTATAGAGGTAATACGGAAAATTGAGTGGCTTTACCCCTATGAAATGCATGAGAAGTATGACATGATAGCCATATATTCTAGAAAATATTCCCTAAAAATTGAAGTACTTCATGATGATCTTCATTAGTGGTGTATACCTGTCAAGGAGGTGCCCAACATGAAACATCTTATTCACTTGTTGTTGATAATTTCTTCTGAGATAGAGCTGGTAATTTTGAATGTCTAATTCTTGGTTTTTAAACCATTTTTCACCGTGATTGGGTATCCCTGTGGCCCCAGCTACTACATCAATTGATATAGTAAAATCAACCCCTGGAATCATTACCTTGTCCTTTTTGAGCAGAGTGGAAAAAAATTTGGTCAATATGGCATGATATTTGAATCTCTCAACTTGTTCAAAAAAAGTAAGACATCCTAACCCCTGAAAACAATGCTCGGATAATGCTGAAGACATCACTTCATGAGTGGTTAAGGGCTCATATCGTATCGGGTGGCCTCCCTTATTGTAAGGCTCCTTCGGCTCCATTTGATTGTTTGCAAGGGGCAAAACCCTAATGGGACAAAACAGGGGAAGAAAGAAAAGGGATAGGATGAAGGGTTAGAGAAGGGAGATGGGAGTAGGAAAATTTAGGGAGGTGGATAGGGGTCTTAGGAAAATTTTGGAAGTGGAATGGAGTGAAATGTGCATGGGAAGTAGGCTAGGGAATTTTTACACAGTCGTAGCTAGGAAAACTGCCAAAATTTACAGTATTAGGCTAGGGTTTAGGGTTGGGGCTTAGGAATTTGGTATGAGGGGGTGTGAAGGCTATGGGAGATGGTTCAGAGTGTGAGGGAGGTTAACAAGTCTAGGGGAGAGTTTTTTTTCCTTGAAAATTTTGAAATGATGGGCCAACCACTAAAACACAACGTAGGGACCAATGAAGGGGTTTCACTCTAAATCAATGAAATTAAGTTGCAAGGAGGGGTTACATGAGGTGTAAATTACTTGTGCACTGATGCTAGACACCTTGATAACCTTCAGAAACCTTCAAAAATTGATTTTATTCCTCTAGGAGAGAAAACACAAGGTGTGGAAGAAAGCACAGCGTGTAGCCCAGAAAGCACAGTGTGGCTGCTTTGGCATCAAATTTTGGATTGTATTTGACTTGAATTTGATGAATTTTCCTTGGTAAGTGAGAGAAAGCTCTTATTCAAAGAGGTGAATGATAAAATGAGCTTGAATTGGTCTTTTATAGCTTGTGACTGTCACTTTTCTTCATAGTAGTGGGATGGCCCACAACATATTTTTTCACTTTTCTTTGAAACTCGTAGCTTTGAGAATTTATGTGCATATTTAGGAACATTAGGAACTTATTAATATTTGAAACATAAGTTACATTTGAAAACAAACTTTATTGAACAAATTTACCTATTACCACTCCTCCTTTGCCGGATTTATGCACGGAATGACAAATTTTGTATTACTGAAACCATAATGACCTAATGGGGACACTGAAATGAATGAAATCCATGATGATGTTGACTCAAGTGATACTGATGACCTTTCAATGATGGTACACTCAACTGAGTGATGATAAGGTCTGCTATGTAAAAAATTTGAAAGGAGTGGAAATAGCCCTAGACACACTATCCAATGACCAAATTTTTATTTGAAAACCTAATGAAATGACAAAAAAATGAGTTTGAAAACCTAACGAAACATGATATTATCATATTTGATTATTGGTGACAGGTTAAACATACTGACACTGAAATTGGCTCCAGATGGGGATGGGAGCTCCTTGGAGGTGTTAAGAACACCGTAGAACAAGTAGCCTAACCATTGGGCATGGAGTCAAAATACAAAAAATACAAGACTTAATAATGAAAACTGACTCAAAACTAAATTGGCCTTGAATTTTACTGAACTTCGAAATCAACAGCAAATCAAGGGAGCTTTATGGCCTTCACTTTAGGCTCCAAGCTCCGATGATTCTCTCCTTCAGACTTTGACAGAAAAATTAAACTAATATGTACAATGAGATTAAGAAACTTCAGAAATATGCTCATAAAAGGTAGTGCTTGAGAAGGTTTCCATTAACTGGTCCTCCTATGCAATCTTCTCCATTAAATTCCTCCAATAGATAAGCATGAAGTCCTCTTGAAGCTGAAATTTTGTATGGTCCCTTCCATAAGTTCTCAAATTTACCATGCTTCCATTTCTCTTTGTTTCTAGCATCCCAATGAAGGAACACATCACAAATTTTGAAATCACCTGCCTTTTTCTTGTGGTTATATACCTTCTTAAGTCTCTCTTGAAACTTAGAGGTGTTTTGAAACACCTTATCCTTAGTTTGTTGAAGATGGGTCATTTAATTGATCCGGTGTTGCACATCATTCATTTCAATACCTCCTTCCTGTAATATTTTCACAACTGCGAAAAAAAAGTGATGTAGGGAAAAATGTGTCAACTCCATATACCAATTGGAAAGGAGACATACCTATTGACTTCTTGCTAATCACTCTGTCTGCCCATAAGGCATTAATAAGTTTCTTATTCTAGTTTTTCTTGTTCGCTTCCAAAATCTTCTTTATAATGTTGACCAAAGATTTGTTTGAAGATTCTTCCAATCCATTGCCTTATGGATAATATGCGTTCGAGTGGCCCAATTTGATGTTTTATTTCTCGGAAAACTCAACCATTTCTGGGACTTGAATGCATCTGCATTATCTGTAATTATTTTGTGGTGACAGCCAAATCGTGAAAAAATATAAGTTTTGAAAAACTGAATAATGAATAAATCAGCAGCTTTCCTCATTGGGATTGCTTGAATCCATTTGGTTAAGTAGTCGGTAGCTGTCAAGATCCACTTATGTTGGGTAGAAGATGCAGGGTGGATTTTTCCAATGAAATCAAGGCCCCATTTCTGAAATGGTGCTTGCATGGATATGGGTTGCAAAGGCGGTGGGAGCAACTTCATCTTACCTTGAAATATTTGGCATTCATAATGGCTCATCACGGTTTTAGAAAAATCATCAAAAAGAGTAGGCCAATAATAACCATCCCTCAACACTTTATTTGTGGTGGTTTTCCAAAAAAGATGACATCCACAATATCCCTTGTGGAAATCACTCATTACTTCCTTAGCTTCACTTTCTACTAGATAATTTAACAAGACACCTCCTAGGTATTTCCAATATATAACAATGTCTAAAATGCAGTACTTGGAATATTTTAACTTTAATGATCTACCTTTAATTTTAGACATATCTGGCAGAGTCTTAAGATGCTGAAGAACATAAATGATGTCGAAATAACAAGGATATGAGAGAATTTTTTTTGATACCTGTATGAGTGAGTTATCATCTTCTCCTTTGGATGAAACTGAAATCATATTGATGTCAAGTGCACGCAAATTGGATTCAGCCATCAACTTGGCCAATCCCTGTCCTTTGATCATCTTTGTGGGATTGATATTGAGATCATACTCTAACATGACTTCTATCCACTTTCCTCTTTTTCCTTCTGGATCAGTCTACATCATGACATCCTTCACTGCTGCATTAGGAACATAGGCTACAATGTGTGAATGAAAGATATACACTCGAAATCCCTTCAATGCATTTACCAAGGCCAAGGCTTGCTTATCAATGATGTTATATCTAAGGGCAACATCTCTAATGACATGACTGAAGAAAGAAATGGGTTGCTCAGTCTTATCCTTCTTTTGCATCAAAACAACAACCAAAGTATGTTCGGAGGAAAATAAAAAGATGATGAAATCAATGGCATAGTCGGGGTTGCTTGAAATAGGAGTTGTTGTAAAAGAAAACTTAACTGAATTAAATGAATTTTTAGCATCCTCCAACCACCTTTACTCACTGTTATTTTTTATCATATTGGTCATCTCTCGAAGATGCTCGAAAGGATTTGTGATACATCTTCTCAAGAAATTCATCTTACCATTAAAGACTTGGATATCCTTCTTGTTGCGTGGAAAATATATTTTTTGAATGGCTTCAATCCTAGAGGGATCAATATGGATACCATCTTTGGCGATGATATGGCCAAGAAGCTTGCCCTCCTCTGTGGCAAAAAGACTCTTTTTGGGATTGAGTGAAATCCAAAAATTTCTACACTTCTGAAATACAACTCTCAAATGATATAAATGCTCATCATAAGAATCGGAGAAAACATTGGATCTTCAAGGTAAATTACTAGAAAAACTTCCTTTTCATTTGCGAAAGCGATGTCCATTGCCCGTTGAAACGTGGCCCCTACATTCTTGAGCCCAAATGGCATTTTGGCATATTTAAAGGTGCCCCAAGGTGTCGTGAAAGTAGTTTTGTCTTGGTCACCCTTATGCACTAAGATTTGATTATATCCTGAATATCCATCAAGAAGCGACATTCGAGAGAACCTAACCACTCTCTACAGGTTATGGTCCATCTTAGGAAGGGGATAGTTATATTTTAAGGACACCTTATTCAAGTTTATGTAATCAATACAAATGTGGATCTCTCCCATTTTCTTTCTCACCGGAACAAGATTTGACATCCATTATGAAAATATAATGGGAATAATGATACCAAATTTAAATATTCTGTTTACCTCTTTCTCTATTGATGGTAAAAATCTTGGATTAATTCTTCTTAACTTTTGTCACAAGGGATTTTGATCAAGCTTGACCGAAATTGTATGTTGGATGATATTTCTATCATATACTTTCAGATCTGCATAGTCTCAAGAAAATACATTAGAAAATTAAGATAACAAGATTGTGTATTTACCTTTCATCTCTACAGACAAGGATTTGGATAGATTAACCATTTTAGGATTGTATGTTGTTCCAATATTCACATCTTCGACACCCTTCTCAGTAAGAACCATGGTCGACTTTTTGGAAACATCATATTTATCAAAAAACTCTTCCAAAGGTATAAGACCCCTTGGAATGTTATTGTATTTAATATGTAACACATCAAATTGAGTAGCCTCGATTGCTTGATAATATTTATCATATACCTCATCAATATAGGAATTTTCAAACTCACCTTCCATCTACAGAAAATTATTCACCCATTTTTCATCCCATAAAAATTGCAAATACTTCAAGTTGTTAGGGACATCTAGTTGGTGTTTGACATGAATTTCAAAATTCCTATTAGAGAATATTGGAATCTTAAAGTTACTTGTCGTTGCGGCAAGTGAATCTGCCATGATATTCTGACTTCTAGGAATGACCAACAATGTATATTTAGGAAACATTTTGATAATGTCAAGTAAAACATTTCAATATGATCTCATCCTTGGATGCTTTGCCTGGTATTCCCCTTTTACCTTCTTGATTACAAGCTCAGAGTCACCATAAACAAGGATTCTCTATGCACCTAACTTTTTCATAATTTTGAGGCCGGGGATCAATGCCTCGTACTCAGCTTCATTATTGGAACAATCAAAAGCTAACTTATAGGAACACAATCTCACACTTTTTGGAAGCTTACTTGATTGATGAAGTGGACTACAGATCCATATTCCGATGCCTACCCATATTTTCCTAAGGCACCGTCGAAATCCATGGTCCAAAGACCATTCTCATCATCGAGAAGTTGGAATTTGGTACTCTGATTTGTTTCTTCCTTCTGGGCTACTCTTTCAACCTTTTCAGTTCCTTTTTCTTATTTTCTAATATCTGCTCTAAAGTACTAGGCTGATTGCCTTGTGCCTCATCCAAAAATTCTCAGACACTATTTGAAATTTCTGGAATTTCCTCAACTTTTATAGTTTGAGTATCTAAATCATCAAAAACACTATCATTAAACAACATAAAGGAATCAAGATCAGTATGTACAGAATTGATAGGGTGATTATTTTGTTTCTCTTTATTGGTGATCATATACTTTATTTTTTTCTCCCAGTACAACTTCCTTAGTTGCCCAAAAATCGAGATAGTGGCATAAGAGAAATCCAATTACAGAGTACCTCTTAAATTTACTCCCCATGACCTTGAAAACAAAATTCCATATCGTGGAGGTATATCAGCCACTACCACATCCATTAAGACAATTTTAGCAGGATTTTGCTCAAGTGAAACCACCAATTCCTTTATAAGACTGAGACATCGTACTCTACTAGAATCAAAAGAGTAAAGATCATGGTAAGGTCGGGTTATGTCCAAGCCCAATTTTTCCATTATGGCCTTTGGCATCAGGTTATGAGAAGATCCAGAATTAAACATGGCATTATGGAGGATACACTGATGAACCCTAAAACTGAGATAAAACGATTGAACTTCACTATCTTCTAGCTGACCATCTATGGCTAGACCAAAAATGAGCTCGGGTTGATCATCTTCAACATTAACCATGTCTGACATAGGGTCTACTTTCAACATTTTAGCAACATGAGATTTGTATTGGTTATTTTCACAAGCTCAGTCAAGGGGATAGAAACTTTCAACTTAAAGATTTCATTTTATGAGCTAAACAGATTGGATTGTTTATCTACCTCATTTAAAACAATGTCCCTCTTTTCGGGCTAGTATTTTGTTGCAGATACCTTCTTTTGACCTTCTTTCTCTTTGTTTCGTGTACTTGTATATGGTTGGTTGTTCTTGCTCTGATTTTTAGCAGCAAGCTCCTTTCCCTTGTTTTGACTAGCTTGGGGATTTTGTTTGGGCTAAGCATATTTTTGTTGAGTTGTCCTCTTCTGAATAGGAGTTATAGGAACGTTTCTAAAATAATATTGTCTCTGCTATGGGCTAAGATTATTGAGCTACCCCCATTGATATTCATCAGAATATACCTCCAACTTATCATCATTTGCAAGCATATAGTCCTCATCTTTCGGTAAATCAATTTTTTCAATGTATTCTTCATCCTCTGTAAGGAAGATAGGTTGTCCATATTTTGTGAAGAAATGATTCTCTTCTATAATCCCATATTCCTCTTCAACCCCTTGAGCATAATTATGCTACAAAGGAGTGTGGATTTGCTATTGGGCTGGTTTCTCTGGAGCTCTTTGTTCCCTCTATTTAATCCTAAATTGAGGCTGTTGTTGCTGACCTCAAAAATTAGGATTCTAAACTTGAGTTTTTGGTTGCCTTTTAGTGATAGACATTCTATCCACCATTCTCTCCACAATGTTGATCAGGGTATCCAATTTTTTATCATAGGATGTGGATGGTTCCTCCTGAATTGTCACCTTTATTTCACCTTTGGTCTTTGACTTTTTTATCATCAAATTTTCTTCGACACTAACCACAATTTTCTACTTATCCTCATGTGTTATAGGGCTTATTTCTTGGAGTTGGTATGCCATATTAGTATCAAAAGCATCCAGATTGTGCAAGAGATACAAACCTGGAGGAGGCTTGATATCATTGGGGATTGAGTTATATACTCGGTTAAAGCGAGTAGTAAAATCCTGAACAGACTCATTAGGATTTATTTTTAAGTTTTCATATTCAGAAAGAACCTAAAGTGGATTATTTTTCACTTCCCATATAGCTATAAATGCATCATTTAATTGCTTCATTTTCTATGGAATGGGTAGTCAAACAAAATAACGATGTTTTTACATCCTCGGAGAAGCTTTGGGCAATGATCCTCATTTTTGGATCATCGGCATCAATCTCTTCTAAATCAATGAAATTAGTGACTTTCACTAGGTGTTTTCTAGCACTAATATCTGAGGCTTCATCAAAGAGAGGAAGTATTTGACCATATCCTTATGGTAAGGGTGCAAGTTGACCAGGTAAAACTAGAGGTGTAAATCTTGCCATGAACCTTGCTGAATTTGGCGTAAGAGTAACAATGGGAGAGGTAGACTGAGAACGATTATGAGGAGGAAATGAAGTAGAATGGATGGAAGAAGAGGCAACAACTGATTGAGATGGTGTTGGAGTGAACAAAGACTATTTTTGATACTGGATGATAGCTTTCTCAGATGTATATTGGAGCTTGTTGGCTAATTTTTCAAGTTTATCAAACTGACTCCATACCTTCCTATCAAAATCTGATTCAAATTTAGATTCTTCAGATAATGTACTATCTTCAAGCTTTAGAGAATCAAATTCTATTTCATATAATGATGTGACTTCAGATAACCTCAAGGATCAAACACTATTTCAAACAAGGAAGTTTCTGACTTTGATCTAAAAAGAGATAATTCAAATTTCAGATTGAATGGAATATCTTCAAGTGATCATATTATTGTAGGAAATGATGTAGCACTTACCAATGGAGATGAACCCGAATGAATCTCAGAATTCTAAGATCTATGTTTTATGATGATTTTCTCCGAATCTTCAACAAGAGAAGTTGGATGTGGATCAGGATTTGATCTTGTGTATCTTTTAGGAGCCAACATGTTCTTTCTTTCTGCACCTAGGCTCTCTGAAATTGAATCAGCCTTCATGAACATTAGGTCATATCACCCACAGGCCTAGAATTTGATGAAAAGTAATAGTACACCTAGGGAAGATCTGTCACTTCGTCCCCCGACAACGGCACCGGAATGTTAGCACTCCACCAATTCCCCGAAGGTTGAAAATGAGACTGGAAAAGGTAACCACACACCACTTTGACCTAGTAGCTATCCCTACCAGGTTGAGAGGTATCTCTCTATGAGATCACAGTCAAGGATTGAATGTGATGTGAAGGATATTAGGCTAGATATTATATGCTCTGGTAGGTTTGAGTGTTTTAGGGTTTGATGCTAGATCAGGGATGAAACCAAGTAGTTAGGTCTAAGCATCAAAATATTTTACAGATGAAAAAATATAAAGGAGAAATGTAGTAGTGGATCTATGATGGATTTTGGGTTTTGTAGGTATGATGGAGGGTCCAAAAAATTAGAGGGATTTAATGAGCATGTTGAATCATGAATTCATTAAACTGGAATCATGAAAAACAAATGACATCTCCATATAAACAGAGATAAATTAATAGAATTTTTCCTATGAACTATAAGGAAAGCCACTGAAGTTACGAGATATGGAAAGAAAAGCAATATATCATTCATTAAATAATATAATAGAGAAAGACATGATCTGCACATGAATTCCTAGATAATAGCTGCAACTGCATGCTTTGATTTCTAAAAATGAAAGTGAAACTACAAGCTACAAGATTACAAGCCTCTGATGTCCAGCCAGTCAAATGACTTTGAAAATGATAGATATAGAAAAAAACGAAATCTCCCCTCTCTTAGGGTTCGAATCCATCAGTCGTGAATCTGATTACATTATATGCTCAACCAATTCACCTTATCTTAGGAAAATAGATACATTTGACCAAAACTACATTAAAAAGCATGTATCTACCCTATTTCACCATTTACCAACTCAGTTACACTTCATGACATCATAAAATCATCATCATGCATCAATTACATAGTTAAAAAGTCAAACTAGGTCAAACTGCTTATGAAAAATGGCTACTGGAGAAAGCGCAATGTCCTGGAGAAAGCACATCGAGTTGGGGAGAAAGGAAATTTGAAGGCCTTCCAGGCGTCCAAATGCTGAAGCTATGGAAATCCCTTGATTTCTGCTACATGATAGTATTTTCAAGCACTCAAAAAAGGTGGCTCCCAGCCCTCCAAAAATTTATTCTCCCTAAATTACTTAGAAAGCGCATCATGGTCTCCAAAAATAGGGCAGAAAGGTCATTTTTTGCATGTTTTTGGGCATTCTGACCCTCCAAAAGTGGCTGAGATGCCTCCACCACTGACTAGGATTGAAGTAATCATCAAAATGAAATTTCCATCAATGCTGAGAGTGCATCAATTGAACCTCCCCAAAAAAATCGCAGCGTGGCCCATGCTGCACTTTTTCTAGTGTGACTGGTTTTTAAAATTTCCAATTTTGACAAAAAACCAAAAGAAATAAAAATTTTCTCCAAAAATCCTCAAAATTAGTGCAGACATGCCTGAAAAGGTATATTATGCTATTAAGGAAGCACTAGAAAGTATCTCCAAGTTACCCTTCTCCTTTTGACTAGTTAAGGTTTCCTTTAGTTTTTCTTGCAATTGTTTGACTTTGAATTTGTAAATCTGATTCCTAGGATAGTAGTAGTCAACCATGTGTTTCTGTAACTTGTTTTCTCTATTAGCCTTGTCAAGGAGATTTTCCAAGTGAATATTGACTTTCTTAAGCCAAAACTTCCTATTTTCATTGATTTCCATGGCTATCCTTTCTTCAAATGTCAACTCTTCATCTGGTGGATTTTTCTCTCTTTCTTTCTGAAGTGCTATTCAGAGACCCATGGTCCTTGGACTTTTCCTTGTCACCTACTCTTCATGCTTATCTAACTCTTCACTTTTAGCCACTGCTTTCCCTTTCACATCTTACATACTAGCTTGAAATTGATTCTTCTCTAAAGACAATTCCTTTACCTTCAACTGATTGTTCTCTTGCTCTAAGAAGGAAATTATGAAATTTTCCGTTTCCAAGCTGTCCTTGAGTTCTTTGATCTGAGAATCTTTGTCCTTGATGATCTGCTATAGGTTTTCATGCTTTTCACTGGTTTCCAATTCTACTATGTCAATGTCATGATGGATGCTCTCCTCATCATGAAAAGATGTCTCATAATGTAAAGGTGATCCCTGCTCTGCTGATGTGGGCTTGGCCCCTTCCTCAATCTAAGGAGAAAACGCAAGCCTTCTTCCTCTATAGTATGTGTGAGTGACCTCAATCTTCCTCTTCATTGAAACTGTGCTAGGTGAGCCAACCTCTGCATGTCTAGATGGTGCTGATGGTGAACTAGGGTTAGTAGGTTGGCTACTAGAAGAAAAAAAGACATCTGCTTGCATGAAGGTTTCCCAAGAGATTCTCTTATGTTCAAGCTGGTTTAAAACAATGGTTTTGATAAGATAATGATGGAAGAGGTTGCCTTCAAGATTACTCTGCTTATGCTGAAATTTTTCTATCATCGTTGCCAAACTTCTGTAGAGGTAATAGGGAAAATCTAGTGGCTTTAACCCTGTAAAATGCATGATAAGTATGACATGACACCCATATAGTATAGAAAATATTCCCTCACAATTGAAGTACTTCATGATGATCTTCATTAGTGTTGTATACTTCTCAAGGAGGTATCCAACATGAAAAATCTTCTTCATGTGTCGTTGATAATGTCTTTTGAGATAGGCGTGGTAATCTTGAATGTCTAGGTCTTGGTTTTTAAACCATTTTTCAGCATGATTTGGTATCCATGTGGCCTCAGCTACTACATCAGTTGATATATTAAAAGTAACCCCTGCAATCATTACCTTGTCCCTTTTTAGCTGAGTGGCAACAATTTGGTCAATGTGGCATGATATTTTAATCTCTCAACTTGTTCAAAAACGGAAGACATCCTACCCCCTGAAAATAGTACTTAGATAATGGTGAAGAAATCACTTCATGTGTGGTTAAGGGCTCATATCTTATCAGCTGGCCTCCCTTATCGTAACACATCTTCTCCTCCGTTTGATTGTTTGCAAGGTGCAAAACCCTAATGGGACAAAATAGGGGAAGAGAGAAAATGGATAGGATGAAGGGTTTAGGGAAGGGAGATGGGAGTATGAAAATTTAGGGAGGTTGAAGGGGTCTTAGGAAGCTTTAGGAAGTGGAATGGAGTGAAATGGGTATGGGAATTAGGCTAGGGAATTTTTACATAGTCCTAGTTAGGAAAACTGCCAAAATTTGTAGTATTAGGCTAGGGTTTAGGGTTTGGGGCTTAGGAATTTGAAATTATGGGGTGTGAAGGCAATGCGAGATGGTTTAGAGTGTGAGGTAGGTTAAAAAGTCTAGGGGATAGTTTTTTTTCCTTGCAATTTTTGAAATGATGGGCCAACCACTAAAACACAATGTAGGGGCCACTGGAGGGTTTTCACTCTAAATAAATGAAATTGAGTTGCAAGGAGGGGTTACATTAGGTGTAAATTACTTGTGAACTAATGATAGACACCTTTATAGCCTTCAGAAACCTTCAAAAAATGATTTTATGCCTCTAGGAGAGAAAACACAACATGTGGAAGAAAGCGCGGTGTGTATCCGAGAAAGCGCAACATGGCTGCTTTGACATCAAATTTTGGATTTTCTTTGACTTGAATTTTTTGAAATTGCCTTAGTAAGTGAGAGAAAGCTCTTCTTCAATGAGGTGAATGAAAAAATGAGCTTGAATTTGTCTTTTATAGCTTGTGATGCTCACTTTTCTTCATAGTAGTGGGATGGCCCACCACATGTTTTTTCACTTTTCTTTGAAACTTTCTATTTAGATTTAGGAAAACTAGGAACTTATTACATATTTGAAACATAAATTACATTTGAAACCAAAATTTATTGAACAAATTTCTTATTACCACTCCTCCTTTTTCGGATTTATGCATGGAATGACATATTTGGACGATTGAAACCCTAATGACCTAATGGGGACATTTGAATGAATGAAATCCATGATGATGTTGAATGAAGTGATAATAGCGACCTTTCAATGATGGTACACTCAACTGAGTGATGAGAAGAACCGACATGTGAAAATTTTGAAAGGAGTGGAAATAGCCCTAGACACACTATCCAGTGACCAAATTTTATTTGAAAACCTAATGAAATGACAAAAATTTGACTTTGAGAACCTAACAAAACATGATGAGATCATATTTGATCACTGGTGATAGGATGAATAGATGGACACTAACATAATGTATGAATCAAACTCTTATGGAGAGAGCTAGAAGCATGATCATCAATGCTAACGTGCAGAAGGAGTTGTGTGAAGAAGAAATATCTACTGCTTGTTATTTGGTAAACATATCACCTTCAATTTCCATTAATTATAAAATTCATGAAGAATTTTGGTCGGGTCAGCCTTGTGATTATTCACATTTAAGATTTTTTTTTTGTGATTCCTATGCTATTATTCCAAAGAATCAATGTTCTAAGTTAGACCCAAAAACAAAATGTTATGTCTTTGTTGGGTATGACGATGCGGTGAAAGGATATAGGTTGTGGGATCCTTCTTCGCGTAATATAGTCATTACTATATATGTAACATTTGATGAATATTATCTTCTAAATTCAAATGTTGAAAATTTTGAACAGGAGCAGGTATCACCAAATCAACGAATTCAATTGGAGACTCAACCTTTTTTAGAAAGTCAGAAGGAAGAAGAAACTTCTGAAGAAAAAAGTGAAGAAGATGCAAAGGAAACTATAGAATTTTAGGGACATGTTCAATAACCAGTCACTCTAAGGAGGTCTATAAGGGAAAGAATAAAACCTAAAAGGTATGAATATTATGCTTCACCTATTGCATTGATTACTGACGATGGGGAACCTTATTGTTATCGGGAAGCAATGGATGATGCAGATAATGAAAAATGGGAGAAGGCTATGAATGAATAAATGGATTATTTAGCTAAGAAAAAAACCTAGGATCTTGTAGAACTTCCTAAAGGGAGAAGTGTTGTCGGATGCAAATGGGTCTTCAAATTGAAGATAAATGTTGATGGAAATATTGAAAGATATAAGGCAAGGCTGGTAGAAAAAGGGTATTCTCAAGTTGAAGGTATTGAATTTCATGAGAACTTTTCACCAATGGTAAAACTTGTTTCTATTTGTATTGTGTTAGCTCTAACTGCATTACTTAACCTTGATCTAGAATAGTTAGATGATAAAACAAATTTTCTTCATGGAGATTTGGATGAAGATATTTATATGGAACAACCAGAAGGATTTGTACAAGGTCGCAACAAAAGATTAGTTTGAAAGCTTAGGAAACCATTGTATGGCATGAGGCAGTCACACAGAGAGTGGTACAATAAGTTTGACTCCCTCATGGTGAGCCAAAACTACACTAGAAGTGAGTATGATCATTGAGTATACTTTAAAAGTTTCAATGTCATATTCATTATATTGGCTTTGTATGTTGACGATATGCTTATTGCAAGAAAAAGTATGGAAGAGATCAATAGGTTAAAGGCTCAACTTTCTAGGACATTTGATATTAAGGATATTGGAGTAGCAAAACAAATCTTAGGCATGGAGATACAGGAGACAAAAAAAATGGAAATATCTAGTTATCACATCAAAAGTATGTGGAGAAAATACTTGAAAATTTCGGTATGAACAATGTGAAATCTGTTAATGTTCATTAGCTTCCCATTTTAAGCTTTATTCATATTTGAGTATGAGAACTGATGAAGAAAATAATTATATGTGTCGTGTACTATATGTAAATTTGGTAGGAAATTTAATGTATGTGATGCTATCTACAAGGCCTGACATTTCACATGTAGTTGGAGTTGTCAGCAAGTTCATGGAAAAACCTAGAGAAGAACATTGGCGAGAAGTGAAATGGGTGCTTTGGTATTTGAGAGGCACAAGTGACCATTGTATCATCTTTAATGGTTGTGGAGATTCATTCTGTGGATATGTGGATGCTAATTATGCAGTGAATTTGGACAAGAGGAGATCTACTATATGACATGTTGTTACTCTTGCTATTGGAGCAATTAGTTGGATGTCAAAGCTTCAAGAAAAAATTGCTTTGTCCACAACTGAATCAAAATATATAGCTGCTTCAAATGCCTGTAAATATGCAATCTAGTTGAAAGGTATACTTGATGAACTTGGAAGGGCAGGAGAAAGTGAATGTATTCTGTGACAGTCAGATTGCTATTCATTTGGGTACAAATCCAACTTATCACAACAAGACTAAGCACATTCATGTAAGGTATTGTTGGGTGGCAGTTTTGCACACTTTTCCTACATTTTTTTTTCCCTATTTTGCCTCATGACTACAACCAATGGGACTATATTCACCTCTATTTCCTACCTTTCTATCCTAACTTGTGTTGTTTTACCTTATTTTCATTACTCTGCCATTTCATCAATTATTATGATATATCATTCCTTTTTTATGACTAATTAAGGATGTATGTTTGAAGAAGATATATGATCTTTTTGTTGTCTTTCTAGATGTCATTTGTAGCACTGAAGATATCGAGCACGAGGTATAGAGGAGAAGTTAAGGGTGTGCTATTACAACGAGATTTTTACACCATGATGTTGTTACAGACCTGCCGGCAAACTGCTGTTACACTCTGCTGTTACAGACCGGTTGGCGAACTGCTGATACAGTTGTACCACTGACTGGATCTCGTCAACTCTTATTGCTGACCTATCCTTTAGTTGTTATGCTACAACTATGGTTTATTGCGATAACAGTAGAATTTGTTTAGCATTGTATTTTTGGATAACAACCTATGGGCGGTTTTGATTGTAATCTATAATTTTCTAGTCAGAATTTTATTAAGAAGTGGTTATAACCATATGTATTCTATTTCGATCAGCATGAGAATCATAAGATTCTCATGACTGGTCTGTCCCTTGATTTTCTGAGATGTAACCACTATATTTTTCTCGGCCCTAGAGGTTGAAAGGTTAGTGGAGAAAAACATTATTTTGGCTCTGTAATTTTTCTCATATTAATACATATTATCCTCTTATTGTGTTACATGTGTTATTCAGTTTAGTTTCCATTAAGTTCTTTATTTACCTGTGCTCTGCTAAGGAGGAAGGGCCCTCCTTCTTAGCAGGGATTGCGGTGATTAATATAGTTGTGTATATGTGTTTGTATTTTGGTTTATGTATCAGTAGAGGTATTGTTGCTGCTGTTTCAACTGTGAATATATCTGCTTCAATTTTAGTATTTTGTATGTTGTTACACATATGAGATTAGAGACACCATCTGGATAATTGTTGTGTGGCACGCTAGAGTAGATTAATTGAAGTGTGATTACAGTCTTGTAGATCATTTTATTTTTGCATGAGTGATTTACATTGAACATTTACTTCAACAAATATTTCTTTTATTTCAAATTGCTTATGGTTGAGTGTATAGGCACAGACAGTGCAACTTTCATTGAAATAAAAGACATCTCTGGATTGTTAATTTATGTGTATTTTTTTATTCATTCAACAGTGATTAATACAACCCAAAATTTTGGCTCCGTTGCTAGGGATGGCAGTGACGATCTAATCAATCAGATTTTTTTCTTAGAAGTGAAATTTCCGCGTGTTTTTAGAGTGTCTCCAGCGACACAACTGTCGGAAAGTAAGACGAGAGGTAAGAACCTGCACAACACTCTAAAAAACTTGAGCGGGCTCACCAATGTCTTGCTAGGACACTTAGGAGAGTCAATTTCTGAGAATTATGTGTTTTTAGAGTGTTTCCAGCGACACAATTGTCAAGCGATAAGACGAGAGGTAAGAACCCACGCATCACTCTAACAAACTTGAGTGAGCTCACCAATGTCTTGCTGGGACACTTAGAAGTTGAATTTTTGGTGTTATTTTAGGGTGTCTTTAGCAGTACAGTTGTTGGGCGGTAAGATGAGAGGTAAGATCCTACACATCGCTCTAACGAACTTGAGCGGGCTCACTATTGTAGAAATTGAAGCACTTATAGGATGAATTGATACACATAGAGCCCATGTGTGCCGGTAGGACGACATCAACATCTACAAACACCCCCCACTTTACTAACTAGAGGAAAGATGAGTCATAAGAAGGAAAAGGAGAGTGAAAATTTGGGAAGAAGGACATTCTTTGGAGATCTGATCTCAAGGGGAAAAAAGGAATAGTCTACATCATACAGAGATAATAGGAAGACTGGACCACAGAAAACAGCTACCATATCAAAGCCTGGGCCATTATTGTCATTTGTGTCTGGACCTCACCACCCTTCGAACAACATATCCACTCCAGATACCAAGACTCCAGATTCAAAATAACAGTGGAGAATAATTGATCATGATCTGAGAATTGAAGGAAATGGAGAGACTAGTGGGGAGCATCAGGGACCTGAGGAACAAATTTTAATTGATCATCATTTGGACGCTGGTAGTGTTGTTAAAAAACTGGTCCTAGAACATCCCTATCCTTTTATTTGTCAATCTCCAGTACACTCTAAGGTTATTTAATACCATCAGGAAGAATCAGCCATGGGGGACGAGAATTTCAAGACAAATAGCTCTGATACTTTTGAATTCCCAACAGTAGTAACACAGGATGAGGCTCCTATGAAAAATATTCCTTTATCATCCCTATCATCCTTTCAAGGTATGGTTGATGAAGACCCTGATACCTTTCTGTTCAAATTCAATGTGCTGTGTAGAGGTTATGACTACACTTCAGATGCCCAAAAGATGAAAGTATTCCCTGCTACTCTGAAAGGAGCAACATTAAGATGGTTCATGAGACTGGGCGCTGGCACGATTCGAACCTGGAATGACATGAGGGAGGCCTTCCTCTTTAAGTATCAGGATTAATGTCGAACCAGGGATTTGAAGGACGAGATTTTCAGAATTGCACATAAGGAGGAGGAAATCCTGGAAGAATATATGGAGTGATTTCACTACAATTTACAAAGGTCTAAGTTCAGTAACTTAGACCTGGAAATTCTAAATCCAATATTCTTAAGAGGTATAAGAGATGATTTTCTGGAGCATCTAAACCTATTGGGAAAAGGAGACATATCGCAAGAAACACTTGATGAAATAATGAAGCTTTTCCTGCATAGCTCAAGAGGATCGGTCAAAGGGAAAGTTTCAGTTTGGGATCCTTCAGTCCGAATACAGAAGTCCACGAGTGGAGGAGTAACCAGATCAGAGATTGGGAACTTATTTGATGATCTTAAAACTGACCTCCTTAGTACTCTCTCTGCCCATATCACTACGATACAAGTCAAGAAATCACAAACAGAAGCTGAAGCAACCTTAGTAATATTTTGTCCCCGATGCAAAATGAAACATTTGGAAAGAGAATGTGGACTGAATAGTGTCAGCCTGTGCAATATCTGTGAGTTGGCACATTCTATGAATCAGTTTCCTGAATTTCCCATACTGAAGATGGTACTTCAAGAATCAAGCGAGGATGTTCAATCTTCTTATTTCATCGGATCAAAGAGACCATGGCAGTCGCGACCTACATGTATACCTTCATATTTTTCCTCTTTTTATCCTTGGAATAATGTTTATAATAGTCATCAATATCCATGGCAGTATCCTACTCCTTCCTCAACACAATTTCCTTCACCATGGAACTAGCGGTCGTCTCCTCCACCAGTGTAATATCCTCCAACACAACCCAATCCTTGGGGTCAGAACTGGAGAAGTAATGGCCAAGGTCCAGTACCCCCTCCAATACCAATACAGCGGCAGCAGTTACAACTAACTTCTATTCAAAATCCTACGCCTTCTGTCTAACCCCAATTAACTGTGCAACCTAACCCAAATCCAAATAATAAGGCAGCCCAGAGCATGGATGCTTCGGTTTCCGTCCAGACTTATCTTATTACTCCTATTGGACTTAACGAGGTTCAACCTTGATTAGGTAAAGTAATCAGATCTGAGCATACTCCCATTATTACTGAATAATGTGAATCACCTAGCAAGGATATGGATGATTCTGAGGCAGTGGTTACACATGAAATAACTGATTCAACACCTACTATTACATATGTAGTAGCCAGTTCAAGAGGATCTGTTGTTCCTACAATAGCCAATCAGAGCAAGGCTGGTGTATCTGTGATAGCTGACTCAATTGTTAGCATTCAGAATCCTCCATATCGTCAACGATTAACTGAAACTAGGCTAGTATTACAACCTGAATCCGAATTCCTCAAGGAATTGAAAATTTTGATGTGTGAATTCCGCTGTTACAATCTCTTAAGGAAGTACCCATCTATGCTAAAACAGTGAGGAATCTATGCGTCAAAATGTTTGGAAGGAAACCTAGAGACCTTGCTACTATCCATGTCATGGGGAAATTGTCCGATCTTATTATTGATCAACCTTTGTTGACTAAATATAATGACCCAGGGAACCTTACAGTGACTATCCATACTGAAAATAATCCTATAACTAATATTTTTATTGATCTAGGGTAGCCATTAATGTCATGATTAAAGACCTCTTCATCTCCCTACGACTTCATGGACTTAGACCTACACCCACAATGCTTGAATTAGCAGATAGGTCTTGTGTCAAGCCCGAGGGAATGATCGAAGATGTGGTTATCACTGTGGCCTCTTGGATTTATCCGGCTGATTTTCTCATTTTACAAATCAAGTCCAACCTAGGGGGTCATCCTTTAATCCTGTGGAGACTGTGGCTGGCCACTGCAGATGCATATATTGGATGTAGGTACGGATCTACGTTGATACCATATGGGTAGGGCACTCAAAACTTGAATCTTTATCCCCCAGCAAAACCTCATATGGATTTGAGTTATTCCTGGTGGGAAGAATTTGCACCTGAATCTGATATTTCCCTACCTCTTCTCACACTTGGAAAATGACAATAATTTAAGGATGAAATAGAGGACGATATCATTAATGGTTTTATTAGTAATTAACTCTCTGTTGCCTCCATTAGATACTTGGGGGAATAATATGAGGTAGATGATGTAATTATTGAACACTTGAAAACAACTCTACACACTATCAGCAGTCCCGTTGAAATCGAACCTGGGAAATGTTTAAACATCAATCCTAACCTGACTACTGAACAAAACATATTGCTAATACAACTGTTACAGAAATATAAAAATTCATTTGCATGGGACTATACG
Organism: Pinus albicaulis; assembly: GCA_034641835.2. Lineage (NCBI taxonomy): Eukaryota > Viridiplantae > Streptophyta > Pinopsida > Pinales > Pinaceae > Pinus > Pinus albicaulis. The sequence goes on along the minus strand of CM076582.1, from coordinate 763,824,702 downwards.
GATATGAAAGGAATCCATCATGGCCTATGAAATCACCGCATTTTCCTTAAAGAGGACTACAAACTAGTTAGACAACCACAACGCCGAATGAACCCCGCACTTAAGGAGATAGTGGAAGAATATTTGCAGAAACTCCTTAATGTTAATTTCATCTACCCCATTTCTGATAGCTAGTGGGTGTCTCCACTTGTCATAGTTTCGAAAAAGAATGTCAAATGGAGAGTTTGTGTTGACTATAGAGAACTTAACAAGGCGACCCAAAAGGACCATTTTCCTTTACCATTCATTGATTAGGTCTTGAATACTCCCTCTGGAAAAAAATTCTTTTCATTTCTAGATGGGTTTAGTGGCTATAATCAAATTTATATTGCCCCGGAAGACCAAGACAAGACAACCTTCACTTTCCCATGGGGTACTTTTGCATACAGATTCCTTCCCTTTGGCCTCTATAATGCACCAACAACCTTTCAAAGGGAAATATTGGGTATTTTTTCTGATTTTTTGAATGACTGCCTTGAAATTTTTATGGATGATTTTACACCCTATGGGGATGCCTTTGAGACAACATTAGCTAAATTAGAAAAATTTCTAGAACGTTGTGAAAAAACTAATGTTTCCCTGAGCACAATAAATGCCATATGATGATGACTGAGGGAATTATGTTGGGACATTTCATTTCGGCAAATGGAATCAAGGTAGATCCTGCAAAAAATGAGGTAATATTAAAAATTCCGACCCCTAAGACTCTAAAAGAGGTATATAGTTTTTTGGGACATGCAGGATACTATAGGAGATTTATAGAGAACTTTTCAAATATTACATCTCCTCTATTTTCATTACTGATGAAAGATGCAGAATTTGTGTGGACAGGGAAGTGTGAGCAGGCCTTCTTAAAGTTAAAAAATTGTGTAACAGCAGTACCTATTTTATGAGGACCAAAATGGGAATTTCCATTTCATATTGCTACAGACGCATCTGACATAGTTGTGGGTGTTGTTCTGGGGCAGCTGGAGGACAAGAAACCTTACACCATTTATTACATCATTAAGAACTTAATTCTAGCAGAACTCAACTACACTGCTACTGAGAAGGAATTCCTAGCAGTAGTGTATGCTATCAACAAAATTCGGCACTACATCACCGGGTATTAAGTATTTGTACACATTGACCATGTTGCAATTCAATTTTTGATGAAAAAACCTGTTACTAATGGTATAGTTACAAGATGTTTATTGCTGTTACAAGAGTTTGATATTACTATTCTAGATAAACCCGAAAAAGATAATGTAGTTGCCGATTTTCTTTCTAGATTAACTATAAGTGATGACTGCACTGCCGCTGAGATCAATTTTCCAAATGCATATCTTTTTCCATCTCTACTCACTCACCATCGTATGCAGATATAGCCAATTACCTTGCTACAGGAAAATTCCCACACCAATTGTCTTCCAAGGAAAGGAGGAATATTATACAAAAGAGTGCTATCTACTCTTGGATAGAAGGCAATATCTATCACACCGGGCCATATTTTCAGAGCGATGTGTTAGAGAAGATGAGGTATTTGAGATCTTGAAGGCTTGTCATGAGGAACCTTGTGGAGGACACTTCGCTGACAAGAGGACATGACATAAAGTACTCTCAATAAGGTACTACTCGCCAACTATATTCCAGGATGCCAAGAAGTTTTTGAAAGGATGTGATAGCTGCCAAAGAATGGGCTAGCCTCTGAAATCAGATGGGGTGCTATTTCAGCCTCAGATAGTGATAGAACCATTTGAGAAATGGGCCCTAGAATTTGTGGGGCCAATTAATCCTTCATCGCAGCAAAAATCATATATATTGGTCTGCATCGATTATGTCACAAAGTGATTTGAAGTAAAGGCACTAATTAGAGCAACACAGCAGGTTGTTTCACACTTCCTATTTGAAGATATTTTTGTTTGCTTAGGGATACCCAAAGAGATAGTGACAGATTGGGGGCCTCAGTTCACATCTCATTTGATCAAGAAGCTGGTTGAAAATTGTGGAATTCATCACATAATCACTTCACCATATCACCCAAAAGCAAACAATCAAGTGGAAAGCACCAATAAAGTCATTAAGGGAATCTTAACAAAGACTACCAGCCACCAAAGAAACTGGGCTGAGAAACTTTCAGAGGTACTGTGGGCTTATAGGAAAACATGGAGGAGTACTACAGGATTCTCACCATATGAACTAGTGTATGGTAAGAATCCTCTATTTCCCATAGAGTTTGAAATAAAGACATTAAAGACAACATTACAGGTCTATCTAGACTTAAGCATGACACAGACATAGACATTGAACCAACTCAATGAGCTGGAAGAGAAATGGCTGGTTGTTATTCAAAAGACAGAGATCATTCAGCAACAAAGAGCTAGATGGCATGATGGGTTTATTAAGAAGAAAAATTTCCAGAAAGGAGATTGGGCTCTTTTGTATGATTCAAGGTTCAAGGATTTCAAAGGTAAGCTCTGCACCAAATGGCTAGGTCCTTACGAAGTGGACACGGTCTTTGAAAATGGGATTGTACAATTGGTCACCATCGATAGTGTTAAGACACCATTACTGGCTAATGGGTACAGTCTAAGGTTATATCATCAACCCGCTTCGAAGGAATCATTTGTTAACATTGTCACAGACTCTGATCTTCATGTTACAACAATAGAAACATTCTCCTATGCAGCCTGAAAATTGAAATTCCAATAAGTGCAGCAGCTGAAAAGAACCCTTGTGGCAGATGTTACACTTGTTTATATATATATATATCTATATCTATATATATCTATATATATATATATATAACAAAATAAAAATAAAATAAAACAAAAAGAATAAATCTAACTGTGAAAACCCCTTTCCGGGGCGCAGTCGGATAGTTGGTAACAACTGAAAACCACTCCTGTGGTGGCTGTTACACCCATATTTTTCTCCCTAAAACATCATATTCCCTTCCTAATCCATTTTATAGGATGATGGTATTCATTTGATTTTCTTTTCTGTACTAATTTCTCCTACTTATTATGTTTTTTTTAAAAGAATAATCTAAGGGTTGTCTTGGTTGTTACACATGTAACAACTAACAGCCATGAAAATCATTTCTTATGTTTCATCCCATAACAACAATAATCATGCCAGCCAAATGCAACAACACGAGCGTTATAAGCAGTATGCCGCCAATTTGAAATCTTCCTCCACGTCACCTGAGGAATGTCATTCAAAAGGTAACGTTATCATTTATGATTTGGTGATTATTGGCAGAAGTAATGATATTCCCGTGATAGCCGTGGGTGGTTGTCACCATTAAGGCGGGGGAGGGGATATGTCTTGAAATCATTGAAAAAATCCATAGTCATAAACCTCTATCAAATCCGCATGCACCCAATTAATAACACAAATGCCAATGATGACTAAATCTAGTTGGAAAAGAGCATTTATACTATAACCCATTACTTTCCATAATGAGACATTTATGAAGATTAGTGTGAGGTACAATTCGGTAATCCGTAAAATTTTTCACCTCCCATCAACCTCCTCGACTAAAACCTTGTATCTTCATTGCAAACTCATCAAATGGGATAAGAAGAGATGTCAAGAAGCAGTGAGCAGTGCAGAGATATTACAGTGGGGCTGAGCAGTAAGAAGTGAATACAGAAAAAAAAACAACAAGATGGGTGGAACAGTGGTTAGGCACGAGTCAGATTCTATGGAAGCCTTGCAGAATTGTCTAGAAGCGTACCATATATTCAGAGATACTGGATGGATTGAGTATTTCTAGAATCTAGAAGGCTCAGACGAGGTGGTGGAAATCGAATTCGCTCAGAATTTGAACAATAATCAGACTCGAGTTAGGGGCCTGCAATTTGAGGTGACTAAAGAGGTGATTTCCTGGGTAACTACATTGCCAGTAGAGGGAAAGAGGTGGTTCAATAGAAAAATCAATGACCCCTCCTTGAAAGAAGACTTCCTAGAAGGAGAATAAAAATTAGAGAAGAAAGGGAGAGGAATTGATAGGTTGGCGCTTCCTCAGCCTTGGGTAGGTGTAACCTTGGGTTTAATTAAATATATCACTTGTGAGGGAAGATCCACGATAGTGTTTAACTATCACTTTCCTATACGTAATCACCTTTGGCACCAGCAAAAGATTAATCTTCCATTATACTTATTAGGGAACATCAATCATATGGCGGTAGCAGTAAAGACAAAAACACACCCGAAAGCATGTGTGACAAATCATGGAATCATCAAGTTAATCATGTTGGATGCCCTAGGCCAGCAAGGAAAAAATTGGGAAGGATTCAAGCGAAAGAGACTGAGGACAAGCGGAGGGAAATAGACCATGACTTCCGGAGGAAGTCAGGTAGAAGCGGAAACCCAGACTCAGCCTGCCAAAGTCAGAATTGGGAAAGTACCTACTGATGAACAAATTGGGGATAGATGTCCAAAAAAAAGGGTGAAATTCAGCATGCCTGAAGAACCTTTGCCTACAGCCATAAAGAAAATAGAAGCATAAGAATTAGAAGAAGAAAGGAAACCCTCCTCGTCAGGTAAGGACGAAACTCATGTCCTGTTTTCAGAGCTCGAAAATATAAGAAAGGAAAATGAAGAATTGAAGCTAAAATTATCTTAGGGGAAGGAAATCCTAGTGTCTGTATGCACGACATGTTTTCAAGAACTAACAGCAGTGGGATATAAGGTCTATAGAGAAAACATCAACCCACTGGAAACAGAAACAAAACGGCAGGAGGCTGTTACACAAGAACCTGCTAAGGATATTGTTGTTACACAAGAACTAGGAGTTAAAGCAGAGCCTCCTGTAATAATTAAATTAGAAGCCGACACACAAGAACCTGTGGAGGCCACTCCTATTGTAGAAGAAACAACAATGGACACAGAGGCTACTCTAGGTGGAAACGAAGGGGCTGACACATAAGAACCACCAAGGAAGCTGCTGTTACACAAGAACCAATAGAAGATGTGGAACAACCCAATTTAGCAGAGGATGTTACACCCATTATTGATGTGGATATTGAATGCAGAAGAACGCAGGGTCCCATCTTGGGATGGAGTTCTGAGAAAATCTTATTAATTTTCGAATTACAAAAGTGGAAACAAGAAGCAATCTCACTTCGGGAAGGGACGATTTCGCTGAAAGAAAATCAGAGGGGGATAGACACCTTCAGGATCTTACCATAGACAAGAAAAAACTTCATGATCTCGCCCTAAATTTGCTAGGGTGCAGGCAGTCTTCCCCATCCTATCCTATTTTTCTATGGGAACGTTACTTCCTGTTCGAGATGAAAGTCATTATGGAGGATAGACCCTATTTATGTTCTTACACTCGCACATTTTTATATGTATTATGTGTCTCTGATTTCGATGAGAAAAGCCTGTTGTGTGAGTTATTATTATACAATATCATTTGTGAGCATGTGAGTATTCAGATGGTTGTGACAATATTCTCCTATATGGGGGATCTTCAGTTGCAAGCTTTTGTGTCCTTCATGAAGAATCAGATTGAGTGGAATTTGGCCATCAAATCTATGGATGCTAATGAGGAGAAGATGGCATTATGGGTCTGGGAAGAACTGGGACGGGCTGCCAAGTGAAGGCGAGAATTTAGGAGAATTTTGACTACTCTTGGGATAAAGGAACTGACTGCCACTTACATAAGAAGGGTTGTGAAATTCTGCCTTAATCATTTCTCAATGATGAAGATCCGAGCCTTGAATAGGTGCTTGAAACGCACGGAAGCTAGCAGTGCTGAGCTACTGAAGGGGGACCCATTCTCATTCTAGAATTTCATGATGGCTGTTACATATGTACCAGCGTATGCACAAATAGTACAATCCCTTGATGCTTTGTGGATCGGATTGAGATTCAAGTTTCCTTTGATCTGCCTGCCATTTAAGGATTATCAGAGTAATTATGAATAGAGCAAGTATGAATCAGAGTCCTGGGTATGGAAGCTGATGGCCAATCAGGGGTACAGGTTTGCATATGAAGATACATTTGACACTTATGATCTCACCGACCTGCATCGGAGATATTCCCATGAGAGATGAGTTTGCATGAGGACATGCAAGTGTTTCAGTTTGGGGGAGATGTTGGGTTCCAATTTTGCACACTTCTCCTACATTTTTTTTCCCTATTTTTCCTCATGAATACAACCAATGGGACTATCTTTGCCTCTTTTTCCTACCTTTCTATCCTAACTTGTGTTGTTTCACCTTATTTTAATTACTCTGCCATTTCATCAAATATTATGATATATCGTGCCTTTTTTATGACTAATTGAGGATGAATGTTTGGAGAAGATCTATGGTCTTTGTGTTGTCTTTCCAGATGTAATTTGTAGCACCAAAGATCATGAGCACGAGGTATATAGGAGAAGTTAAGGGTGTGTTGTTACAACGATATTTTTACACCATGATGTTGTTATAGACCCACTAGAAAACTGCTGTTACACTTTGCTGTTACAGACCCGCTCGCGAACTGCTGATACAGTTGTACCACTGACTGGATCTCGTCAACTCCTGTTGCTGACTTGTCCTTTATTTTTTATGCTATAGCTGTGGTTTATTGCGATAGCTGTAGAAGTTGCTTAGCATTGTATTTTTGGATAAGAGCATATGGGTGGTTTTGATTGTAATCTATAAATTTCTATTCAAAATTTTATTAAGAAGTGGTTATAATTGTTGGAGAGGTAAATCCCCTCTGTGGATAGAGGTGATCCCTACTAGCCCAGATTGGGTCTAGCAATAATCAAACACGCAGTGATGCAAGTCTCTAGTTACAAAAACGACAAAACACAACGAGTTGCCTACCTCAGGTCCTACGGAATGGTCGTCAAAGAAAGGATGACGCTTCCCGTCCTCCGCTTTGGCAGATCACGATCCTTCCGCTTAACACGTCTGAACACCTGCACACATGCGAAGAAACACAACGATACACATCATAGAATCTAAATCTTATAACCATACATCAGTCAGAGAGGATGTAATTCATTGCATCAAAGACAAAGACACATGAATGAAACCATAATCAAAGTCGCTTATCATTAATAATAACAAAGGAAAGATACAACCCAAAGCTTTGACGCTCGATCTTCCTTTGGTGGGGTTGACAGCGGAGCACGTCTCAATCAAGCTCGTCGGAAATGGGACAAAGCTCTCTCTCTCTTCGGCTTGGCTCTCAAAAGCTGTCTGGAGATAGTCTCCTTGCTATGAGTTCAGCTCTTCTCTAGTGCTATTAGGACTACTAGGACTAGCTTGCTAAGGGAAAATGGCAAGCTTATATAGATGTTGGAAGGGGAGTTGGGATCCCTACAATTGTGGGATTGGCCGTATCCTCAAGGAAGCTTCCATGATAGGTGGAAAACCACCTCCCCTACATGGAGATCTAGAGCCAAACTTCCCAACTCATTTTAGAGACTCGTTCAAGAGTTTGTTGGAATCAAACTTCCGCCATTTATTTTTAAAAAATAATCCTTATTAAGCTTGGCGCGAGCAATACACTGGGATAGAGTGCCAGTTGGCGTGCCCTCTTTGGTGGATTTTCCCCATTGGCGCGAGGGCTGAACTGGCTAGTCGCGCCAAGGCCAAAAGATCAGTTTTTAGGGTTTTTCAAAGGAAACTTTCTTCAGAGGAATGATTGTCCTTGTCAAGGGGGATGCCATGAAAGTGGTTTCAGGTTATGTCACTTCTCACAGGTCATGGAAAATGCCCTCCAATGTGTGGGACGGGGGATTGCAGGGATGGTGACAAATTACTGTGTAACAAATGCCCCCAAAATCATGAGGCCCAAAAGAGAGAGAGGGGTGAAATGCTTTATGAGAACGTGCCCAACTGAAAACAATGCCATCGAAAAACCTGCGTAGGCAAGTACAAATGATATCTCAAATACATGATATGTGGTATGGGCGCAACCATCCATAAGAGAGTATACAATAATCAGGTTCCAAGGTATGGATGCAGCCATCCAGAAAGAATCAATAAGCAGAATCAGGTATGGTCACAACCATCTAATCAATGAATCACGTAACCAGTCATGATAATCCATAAAATTCGCAGCCTGGATTCCATCAGACAAAACCCAGGGTCTTGCGCTCCATCTTGACCCGTAAAAAGTACAAGTCCTAGCATGTGAGTATGCGAGCTGAAGTCGAATATGCAAGAACATCGTCTGATTACCAGCCAATGATGAAAGTCGTTAACAGACGCGAGAGGAACCACAAATAATGAAGATGGCCCTCAAGGTACTATAGGTACAATCCATGGAATGTGAATAGTGAGCTGGCATCAAACACCCGCAGAATCATCCGATCGAAGTCCAATAATGAAAACCTTGCGTCGAATGCAAAGAACCTGCCATTGACGCATGTAGGCTCCAAGGTACCTGAAGGGAGTCTCTAGGTCAGCTTCCTAGATAATGAGTTGAAGTCGACAGGAAGTGATCTTGATCGAAGGTGGGCCATAATGTTTCCCACATCATCTACGTGAGACAGAGGAACATAATGTTTGTGAATCAGGATTAGTAGAGAGTTAAAGGAGGGTTGAAACTGCAGAGGTCAACTTCTCTTGAACATAACGGTGACACGACACTGGATTCGGTAGTATTTGACATCAAAATATCTGAGGTCATGATGACGAGGTAGAGAGCAGATGAGTGGTCAAACAAGGATAACCCAAACCCATGGAGGCAAATAGATAGCAAGATGAGATGTCCCCAACCCGACACGAAATGCAGACAAGTGCCATGTTCAAGAGAGACATACTGCCGACACGACGATGATATTGGTTTCATTTTTCCCCACCATTTCTGACGAGTACCCCAATTATTTTTGAGAACAGGCTTGAAGGGGATAGCATATACTTGCGATATAAGTTTGTCCTTCAGACAAATCCAACCAAGTACATTTAACGAGCCCTAGGAAGGAGGAACTCGAGTATCGTCATTATGACGGAATTCGATGCCATCAGGTTTTAACGAGTCTGACAAAGGAAGAACTCGATGACTTTTCATGTTTAGAGAGTTTGAAAAGACAATAGAAAAGTAAACTCTAACAGTCACTTTTCGTAGATAGTTTCTCAGATCCGAAAAGGTAGAAAACTGTGTCTGAGAAAACCTCCTAGTCGCGATAGGCTAGGGTATTCCTTTTTCGTAAATAATCCATCCCAACCTGAAAAAGGGGTAAACGTATACTGGGTAGATGTTGTTTCACAACCAATTTTAACGAGATCAAAATGACAAGTGACTCGAAAATCTTTTCACTTTTAGAGAGTCAGAAAAGAGCTGAAAGGTGACTCCTCCTGGAGGAACGAGTGGTGTAAAGGGAAGCAACTAGTTTCGGTGATGGTGGAACTATTCAGAAAAAATAAAGGTCAAGAGGCTGGCTAACAAGACCAATCATTGCAGTGGTTCCTCAGGAATGGGTGAAATAACCAAGTGAAGGTATATGATCAGCCAAGCAGATAGTGACGATGGAGTGAGAAAACCAAGGCTCATATGGCAAAACAGGCTGATAAAATGGCAATCACGAGAGGTAAAATGGGAAAGGTTTCATTTTTACACAAGCTTGAAATCAGGAAACTACTTGAAGTTGGTTTCATTTTTACACAAGCTTGAAACAAAGATAAACTATGCTTGAAACCGGTTTCATTTTTACACAAGCTTGAAACGGAAACAAACTATGCTTGAAAAATTTGCATGCCCCCAACATGGTGACTCAATTCGAGGTACATGCCCCCAAAGCTTCAACCCATATGAAAGGCAGATGGAGTGAAGGTTCAAGTTATGAGCTCAAGAGAAAGACTCGACTAGGATTTTATGAGATCTTATCAAAGACTCGAACTGAACATGAAAGTGTTTCATTGTTTTAACGAGGTTGACACATTAAAAGAACTATCCTCAGATGACCTTGCTTCATTTTTTAACGAGCTTGATACATAAGACAAACTATCCTCGGAACACCTTGTTTTATTTTTTAACGAGCTTGACACAAGAAAAACGAACTCTGCTCCGACGAACTTGTTTCATGGCTTAAGGAGCTCGACACAATCAGATGAACCATGCTCCGATGGACCTCATCATAATGAACAAGAAGTCATGGCTTCCAAGAGGTTCTCCTCCGATGGGAGAAAAACATCTCGGAAATCAGGACCCAATGCCCCCAACACTTGATGCACAACGACACTATCAATGAATGCAAGCATGGGACAAGTAGCCACATAATTGACATGCGGCAGGGAAGATACAACCGGCGGATAAAAATCTGGAAAGGATGATGGTGAACTAACTACCATATTAGGACCAAAGAACGCAAGCTGATCAGTGGTCACGATCCGACTTTGGTGCGGAAAACACATCACATGAAAGAGGGAGGAGACAAGCGCTCCCATGGGATAAGTATAATCGCGGCCCATGAGTAAATTAAAGTCCAAGGGGCCAGTAAAAACCATCACGTCCATATGGACAATTTTCCCTCCCAAAGTAACAGGAAACTTCGGAAGGATCCCTAACGGTTGACTAGTTCCTCTGTTAAACGCCAACAGATTGTGCGTAACAGGCACAAGTGGCAACGAATCGAAAGCTTTCCAAGTAGTTGAGGATAAAATACTAATAGATGTGCCTTTGTCTATAATGGTTCTGGGTATGACCAAACCAAAGGCTTGTACCATTATCTCAAAAGGCACATAAGACGGAAGGCGGTATCCTGCAAATCGATTCTAATCAAAGGAAGCGACCAAACTACTCAGAGGGGCTACCATAAAATTGAGATGGTCATCCCATGGTGTTACGGGAGAATAATGAGCATCCTCCATGACCTCCATAACGGAGTCGGGAAGGGTATCCTCCAGGACCTCCATCACAGGAGGCAGAGGAGCAGCTTCTTGAGGTATAGGGACCGAAGAATATTTCTCCAAGTTCGAGGAATCTGAAGAAACAAGAAGAACACGAGGGATGTGAGAGCCACTCTCAACAGAAAAGACCTGGTGCACCGCATATGGGGCCAGCTCAACCGATCCCACGACTAATGGTTGGTCAGGGGTGGATTCATGATTTGGAATTTCCAGGGGAGCGGGATCGACCAAGGATGACTCTTGACCAATCGTTGAATGAACTGGTGAAGGACTCAAAGAAATTTGTTTGTAACTAGCCAGAAGGCACGGTGCAGAAACAATCGAGTTGTCCAAAACTTGCTTGGCTTCATCCATATACGAACAAAGGTGAATGGCATGGTGCCCTTCACACAACTTACAGGGATTGGCAAGCTTACCTTGCTTCTTAGGATCTTTACCAGCACTAGCTGAAGATGTTCCCCCAACCTGACTCCCAGAAGCCAAAGGCAACGGAGGACGACCATTAGACCATACTTCGAGCACCTTGGGAATGCCAAGGCAATCTCGAAGAAGATGGTTTCCCTAGCACAACATGCAAGGGAATTTAACTTTCCGCAAAGGGTTGGAAGGTTTATCAAGAGCGGATGTTTTAGGAGCAGCATCTGTAGCCTTAGCCTCTCTCTTATTGGACTTCTTCTTCTTTGTCTTCTTCTTCTTCTTCTTAGCCACCTAGTTACTCAAATCTACACTTTCACCAGGTGAAGTAGAAGAATAGGACGCAACAACAGGCGAAGAAGGGGAGAGGTCCACCTTGGAATCAACATGGCGTTGTTCAGGCGGAGGAACTGATTGAAAAGTAGCCTGGACATTCAGGACCACAGAGGTTGAAAACAACCAAACAAGCAACCCAACAGTTAACCTAGCAAGGGACAACGTTGCCATATAAGGAGCGCCAACATTTCCAAAAGGAGGAAAAGGACTAGGATTCCCTTTGGAGGGGATTCCTTGGTTAGTGAACTCTGGAAAAGTTGCTATGAGAAACGACCTTAAAACAACACCCTAAGGAAACTAACTTTTACCAGGAATATTTCATGGGAAGTTAATTATAAAACACTGAAACCAGACTCTACTGTTTCATATTTTAAGAGTCGAGAAACAAGAAAAAGGTGACTCTATCGCTTTAAGTTTGGAAACAAGCGTGAAAGGACAAGCGCTTGACGATATTTTCAAATTTAGGGAGTCAGTAAAGATCAAACAGAATTCTCTAGTAATCTAGGCAGATGGGTGTACCATATATCTTTGAACTACCATATACACCTTGGTTAAAAAATTAAAAAGAAATCAACCAAGGACTTGACGTACTTGCAGGTAATCTCCATGAATGCTGTGTCTGGTGTATCACGGGTAAAAGGCGGTAGACTCAGCTTCCTACGGATAAAGGATAGCAACCTAGTAGGGTCTCCCTTTATATACGTGATGGTACAGGGAGCACAAGTCCGTACTAGCACTATCTAAAGCCATATCGCGAACGACAGCTACTAGGTTTAATGATGCCAGAACGCGTCACTAGCCTAGACCACTAAAAGTGTTTCATTAGGTTTCAATGCTTCCTTAGGTCAATTCAATAAATTTTATGGTTGATATTCAATTATGTCTCGGTTTCAAGGCCCTACCGCATGTCATCTGACAATCTCCTATATGCAGCTATATGATGAAATAAATCTTTCAATTCGATGAATGCTATCTAGTTAAGGGAAGAATCTCTAACAATGATGCAACAAACAACAATACTGCAAACGAAATTCCTCTAAACTAGATGACTTTCACTATCCAAAAGTAATCCAAAACACTCAATGATGTGAATTATGCAATGTAATCTAAGCAAAATCCTCTTTTTTGAAAACTATGCAATTGTAATCTATGCACAATTTCCTTTTTCTTTTGAAAGAATAAGAATGCACTCAATGCATTTTTCGATGAAATGAGAATCTACTTAATGCATGCTTTGAATGAAAGAGAATGCACTCAATGCAATTTTTAGCTTTCAATCATTAAACAATGTAATCTACGTTCAATGATAAATCTCAAAAAATAATCTTCAATGCAATGTGATCTAATGCATTTTAACGAAAAGAAAACTTTGAGACGAAAAATAAATGAATGCAAATCTTCTTAATGAAGGATGAATGAAAAAGGGATGAAAACAAACACTAAGAATGCAATCGTTGTTTCAAACACTTTGTAACAAAATTCCACAAAAGGCGACAAGACACATGAGGTCAATCACAAAGAGGACTTCCAAAGCATGAGATCAAAACAAGGCATTCATTCCCTTTTACATCAAGCAAACATGGAAAGAAGACATTTCAGCCGAACAATGAGCAATGTAATCTATGCTCATACAGAGAAAAGACTAGAAGAGAAAGACACACTGGTGAAGGATTTAGGGAAAAAATCTCAATTTTTCACACACCCTAAAATTGGCACGACTTTTGTGGGTGAAACTAGTGCCAACTGGCGCGACTTGCTCACTGACAACTAGGGCCAATGGCCAATTGGCATGGGTTGCTAACTGACAACAAGCGCCAATGCCTGAAAATGAAAAAACAAATAATTTCTCCCAACGAAGACTAGACTCACCACTTAAAGCAAAATCTACAAATAACCCAAAAGAAAAAGTACTGACCCAAAAAACTCCCGAACAAGGGAAAACCCTAACACCTACAGGAAATGGCGCGACTGTCTGGCTGTAATCCGCACTAGACAAGGGATGGCTCGAGTGATGAACTAGGAACGTGCGCCAATGGGCGCGACTGTTAGGGTGGAAGCCGCGCCAATCAAGCCAACCATGAAAAGATGAAAATTTCAGAAAAGCAGAGGTCATATCTGATCCTCTGGGGGCTGAACAGGGGTTTTACACCAAAAGGAGGCAAACCAGAAGAGAAAATCAAGAAGACACAAGCCAAAAACAACCGAAAGAGACAAGACAAACTCCAATCAAGTTCCCCAGTGGAGTCGCCAGTTTGTTGGAGAGGTAAATCCCCTATGCGGACAGAGGCAATCCCTACTAGCCCAGATCGGGTCTAACAACAATCAGACACGCAGTGACGCAGGTCTCTAGTTACAAAAATGACAAAACACAATGAGTTTCCTACCTCAGGTCCTACACAATGGTCGTCGAAGAAAGGATGACGCTTCCCATCCTCTGCTTTGGCAGATCATGATCCTTTCGCTTAACACATCCAAGCACCTGCACACATGCGAAGAAACACAATGATACACATCATAGAATCTAAATCTTGTAACCATAAATCAGTCAAAGAGGATGTAATTCATTGCATCAAAGACAAATACACATGAATTAAATCATAATCGAAGTCGCTTATCATTAATAATAACAAAGGAAAGATGCAACCCAAAGCTCTGATGTTGGATCTTCCTTCGGTGGGGTCAACAACGGAGCACATCTCAATGAAGCTCGTCGGAAATGGGACAAAGCTCTCTCTCTTCGTCTTGGCTCTCAAAAGCTGTCTGGCAATAGTCTCCTTGCTATGAGTTCAGCTCTTCTCTAGTGCTATTAGGACTACTAGGACTAGCTTGCTAAGGGAAAATGGCAAGCTTATATAGATGGTGGAAGGGGAGTTGGGATCCCTACAATTGTGGGATTGGCCCTATCCTCAAGGAAGCTTCCATGATAGGTGGAAAACCACCTCCCCTACATGGAGATCCGGAGCCAAACTTAAAAACTCATTTTAGAGACTCGTTCAGGAGTTTGTTGGAATCAAACTTCCACCATTTATTTTTAAAAAACAATCCTTATTAAGCTTAGCATGAGCAATACACTAGGACAAAGTGCCAGTTGGCGTGCCCTCTTTGGTGGAATTTCCCCATTAGCGCGAGGGCTGAACTGGCTAGTCGCGCCAAGGCCAAAAGATCAGTTTTTAGGGCTTTTCAAAGGAAACTTTCTTCAGAGGAATGATTTTCCTTGTCAAGGGGGATGCCATGAAATTGGTTTCAGGTTATGTCACTGCTCACAGGTCACGGAAAATTCCCTCCAATGTGTGAGACGGGGGATTTCAGGGATGGTGACAAATTACTATGTAACAATAACCATATGTATTCTATTTCGATCAGCATGAGAATCATAAGATTCTCATGACTGATCTATCCCTTTATTTTCTGAGATGTACCACTATATAATTCTCAGCCCTAGAGGTCAAAAGGTTAGCAGAGAACAACATTATTTTTCTCATATTAATACATATTATACTGTTATTGTTGTTACATGTGTTATTCAATTTAGTTTCTGTTAAGTTCTTTCTTTACACGTGCCCTGCTAGGGAGGAAGGCCCCTCATTCATAGCAGGGATTTTAGTGATTAAGATAGTTGTGTATATGTTTTTTTATTTTGTTTTATGTATCAGTAGAGGTGTTTTTGCTGTTGTTTCAGCTATGAATATATGCGCTTGAATTTCAGTATTTTGTATGATGTTACACATATGAGATTAGAGACACCAGCTTGATAATTGTTGTGTGGCGCGCTAGAGAAGATTAATTGAAGTGTGATTACAATCTTGTAGATCATTTTATTTCTTTATGAGTGATTTACTTCCAGCATTTACTTCAGCAACGATTTCTTTTATTTGGAAATGTTTCTGGTTGAGTGTATCAACGCAGACAATGAAACTATCATTGAAATGAAAGACGTCCCTGGATTGATAATTTATGTGTACTATTTTAGTCATTCAACAATGATTAATACAACCCAACAGTTACCGTTTTGTAAGATATGTGAGCGATGATGGAAAAGTACCTCTCAAAAAGTTCCATACAAAGGAGAATCGTGCAGACATGTTCATGAAACCAGTATTGCTAGAGAAGTTGCGGTGGTGTTTGGCTTCTCTTGGATTTCATAAAAGATGATGTATGGGAATGGACAAGGGATTAGGGAAATTGTTGTCAAGGTGTAGATTGTTAGAAATGACAACAATTATTAATTGTAATTATCTTAGTAAAACTTGGTGTACTGTTCAGACAGTTGCGTAGCCATAGAGAGTTATGTAACGAAATGTTTGAATATTAAATTGGTGATTGTGCGAGAGGCTTTATGTAATGTTTAGAGATTAATTTTGACCCAGAGCAATAATAATTCCAATCCCTTGCCCCATGGAGGTTTTCTTGACACACTGCCTGGGTTTTACCACGTAAATTTTTTGTGTTTCTTGTTGTGTGATTCAATTTCTATTTCTTGTGCATTTATTTCTTATTTAAATATTAACATGATCAACATACCAATAATTGTAAAAAAATCATGAAATAAAACATAAAAATTGGGATATAAAAATATAATGAAATAACCTTAAGTTATCTAATGTTTGATGTCCACTACTTGAATTATATGTTGAATTGTTGGTTTCTTATTTGTTGATTGGTACATGCCACAGTCAGAGATCATTTTATTTTTGCATGGCACTATGTAGATTAGGAGGATATCAGAAGGGATTATTTTGTCTCTAAAAAGCTGGAGCTATTTGGGGGAATGAATTGAAGTAGCCTTCAACAAAAAAAATATATGAGGATTTCATTAAGTTTCTGGAGAGTTGCTTCACCAAGCCAAGCCGGTTGTTGGCATTTTCAAAAGTTGCAAGTGTCACCAATCAAGTGAACCTGAGGAGATATAAAATCACCATGGCTGCAAGGAATAAGACTAACAAAGGAGGTCACTGCCGCAGATATGAGCCAATGGACATGAATTTGTTAAATGAATACCCTACTGCCTTGGAGGTATTTAGAAGAACAGTTTGTTTGCAATTATACCAAAGGCTGCAAGGTTGTAATCTACAGGTTTCTAAGGAGTTTGATAATAGTTTTACTGGGACAACTTCAAAGGTGGGAATGCTAAATCTCACAGTAACACTAGACAACATTTCAGCAGAAACTGGAATCCTTAGGGGAAGTGACAGTGGTTCAAAGGCATCAAGTTCACCATGCAGGACTGCAAAGAAGTCATGAAGCCAGAGCATAGTGAAATTGATCTCACAAATGCTATCCCAAGGAGCTACATGAAAGACAATTTCTCAAAGCTGTTGCTAATCATTCAGAAGTAATTCAACTGTGAAGGAAGGTTTCACATGGTCTATTCCTACCACCTTAGGTTTCTGCTGCATTTTGTGGGTAAGAGGTTTTTTGACTTGCCCTTTTACTTATACAAAAGTCTAATTAAATGTCAGATAGGTCAAAGTTAAAAAGAAGGGAATGAAACTTCTCTCTTTCACCATGGCTTGATTAAGTTGTTAGTGCTAGAGGAGTTGAAGAGATTAGGTAGAGACTAGGCATCTTTTCTGTTCATGAGTGGTTTTGAGGTAGATGATGTCACTCCTAAAAGAGCTCCCAAACCTAGAGAAATTTCATCGCCAACAGTGGTAGAGAAATTAGAACCAGTAAGCATGGAGACAGAGCTTTTGCAGAAGGTTGATACACCCAAAACTACACCTGCAAAACAGAAGCCAACATCGAGAAAACATGGCAACAAGAGAGTTACTAGGAGCATGCCATTGATATTGAAGAGTAACTTAGAGGAAATCTTGCATGCCATTGATATTGAAGAAACTCCCATTGTCCAAGATGAAGACATAGATGAGGGAGGAAAGAAGCTTAAGAAAGGAAAAACAGCTAAAAAATTGGAGTTTGCAGGGGATGATGATGGATTCATTTTTCAACCTAGAAAACCAATGACCAGGCATGCCTGAAAGGTTATGGAAAGAAGTAAAGAGATTCAGAAGTTTAGTGAAACTGCTCAACCAACACCAAGCATCATAGACCTCTCCTCACCTGCAAAAGAAGACCTGGTCATCAAACAAAATAAGGGTAAAGAGAAAATCACTGAAAAGTCAGAAGTTGAAGCCCTTAAGGAGTAGTTGAAAGATCCAAGTGAAGAGATATCAATATTGAGGAAAGAGGCAAAGAAGCATAGAGCTGAAAGAGTGTAGTTTGAACAAATGAGGAAGATTTGGGAGGATCAAGTCACAAGTTTCTCAAAGACCTTGGACAACACAGAAAAAATGATAAAGTGGACTCAACCACTAAGAAGAGAGGTAAAGCACATAAAAAAGGTAAAAATACACTTGAAATCCAAGAGTAGGACACTGAAGGACCAATTCAAAGACCTTCAAGAACAATTGGAACTGATTCTTGAAGAGCTGGAAAAGAAAGGTTTGAAGATGACTGTGGTTGAGGAGCCCATTGCTCAATTGATCATAAATGAGGAGGAAACACCACATGAGCCATAAGTTGAGGTTGAATATTCTTTAGAGGGTTCATTACATGCAAAAAATCAAGATTTTGCAACTAGAGGTCAGTTTGTGAAGACATATTTGAAATAGTCAATTTCTGTGTTTTTACACTGTTTTGTAGCGTTCCCTAGGCTTAAAGCTAGGAAAACACTATGAAAAAACCTGTAGCAGCCTTTTTAATTCTAAAGTCACTTTTTGCAGTTTTCAAGGAGGGATGTTCCTGGTGGTGATGTGTCATGACTTGATTGACATCATGGAATAGCAAAGGAGTGAAGTTATTGGGTGGAAAAGCCACTTTTTCAACGCTACCAAAACTCGCTACGAAACTGTCCTGTTTTCGTAGCGAGCAATTGTTAAAGGTTTTGGAGCATCTGAATGGAATTTTTGGACAGCTGGACTCCTCCAACATGTCAAGGGAGCTTATCATAAAATACTTATGACTCGAAAGGAGTGCTATGAAGGCAGGTCATCAGCCAAAGCAGATTTGAAGATAAGAGTTATGCATTCCTAAAAAGTAGGGTTATGCTCCACAAGTCTAGGAGGGTTTTAAATATGTAAAAGTGGTAATGAACTCTATCATGTTTCTTTCGAGCATGTGATACTTATTTTGTAATCATCATATAATTGTTTCACAGATAAGGTAGAGCTATGTAATAAATAGGAGTTATAGTCCTATTAGGGAATGTTTTCTTTAAGGTGTAGCTGCCAATTTTCTGTTAGAAGTCATGTATTTCAGTTATGTGATGTGTCATAGGAGAATTCGATGGTTTAGCCACCAGGCAGATCATCCTTGTTGTAAAGAAATGTCTATTTAAAGACAAAGCATCGAAGTAGTAAAGGGTTGGAGATTTTTTGCACCAAACTGCTACTTTTATGTATTTGACTTATATCACTAATACAGAGTGACTTTTTTCTTGACAGACCTAAGATTCTCATGAGGTTTTTGATGTCTTATTGATATATATCCTTATGTTTTACCACTTGCAGTAGATTTCATCTGTATTAATCAGAATTCATAAGTTTATGCTCTGACTTCCTTTAATGATGAAATGACTGTGTTATCCTATGTTTTATGTGTGAATTTCCTTTGTTAAATACCTCTATCTGCCTCAGCTTCCATGTCAAGAAAATTTTCCACTGAAACTACTGATTGTTGACTCCATAAGCCCAATGGTAGCAAGTATGCATTCTTTTCAACCTGCAAACATAAAAAACAAGTTACATTTCCCATAGAGTTAGCCATCTAGTACTATCATTTTTCAATATCATAAAACCCCTTTGAGAGAGCCCTCTCAAACTGAAGAGGCTAAGCTTCAGTTAGAAGTGGTCTGAAATAGTTACATAGATTTGTTTGATAAGCAGCCAATCAAGTACAATTTTGTGATAACATTTTGGTGCGTCTTCTAGGAGATTTTTCGTAGCGTTTGCGCCAAATTGCTGCTATTATGTATTTGACTTATATCAATAATACAGAGTGAATTTTTTCTTGACAGACCTGATATTCTCATGAGTTTTTTGATGTCTTATTGATCTATATCTCTATTTTTTACCACTTGCTGCAGATTTCATCTCTATTACTCAAAATTCATAGGTTTATGCTTTGACTTCCCTTAGTGATAAAATGACTATGTTATCCTATGTTTTATGTGTGAAACCTCTGTTAAATACCTCTATTTGCCTCAGCTTCCATGTCAAGAAACTTTGCCACTAAAACCATTGAGTGTTGACTCCATAAGCCCAATGGAAGCTAGTCTACATTATTTTCAACCCGCAAACATAAAAAAAAAGTTACATTTCCCATAGAGTTAGCCATATTGTACGATCATTATTCAATATCATAAAACCCCCTTGAGAGAGCCCTCTCAAACTGAAGAGGCTAAGCTTTAGTTAGAACTGGTTTGAAATAGTTACATAGAGTTGTTTGATAAGCAACTAATCAAGTACAATTAGTCAGGAAAATGCTACGAAAAAACCTATAGCAACCTTTTTGCTTCTAAAGTAACTTTTTGTAGTTTTCAAGGAGGGATATTGATGGTGGTGATGTGTCATGACTTGATTTACATCATGGAACAACAAAGGAGCGAAGTTATTGGGTGCAAAAGCCACTTTTTCAACACTACCAAAACTCGCTACAAAACTGTCCTGTTTTCGTAGCGAGCAATTGTTATAGGTTTTGGAGCATCTTAATGGTAGTTTTGGATAGCTGGACTCCTCCAAACATGTCAAAGGAGCTTATCATCAAATAATTTTGACTCGAAGGAAGTGCTATGAAGATATCTCATCAGCTAAAAGCATATTTGAAGATAAGAGTCATGCATTCCTAAAAAGTAGGGTTATGCTCCACAAGTCTAGGAGGGTTTTAAATATGTAAAGTGGTAATGAACTCTATCATGTTTATTTTGAGCATGTGATACTTATTTTGTAACTATCATATAACTGTTTCACAGATAAGGTAGAGCTATGTAATAAATAGCAGTTAGAGTTCTATTAGGAGATGTTTTCTTTAAGGCGTAGTTGTCAGTTTTCTATTAAAAGTCATGTATTTTAGTTATGTGATGTGTCATAGAAGAATTCGATGGTTTAGCCACCAAACACATCATCCTTGTTGTAAAGAAATGTATGTTTAAAGAAAAAGCATCAAAGTAGTAAAGGGTTGGAGATTTTTTGCACTAAACTACTGCTTTTATGTATTTGTCTCATATCAGTAATACAGAGTGAATTTCTCCTTGAAAGACTTGAGATTCTCATGAGGTTTTTAATGCCTTTTTGATCTATATCTTTATGTTTTACCACTTGCAGTAGATTTCATCTCTATTACTCAAAATTCATAAGTTTGTGCTTTGACTTCCTTTACTGATGAGATGACTGTTATCTTATGTTTTATGTGTGAATTGTCTCTGTTAAAGACCTGTATCTACCTCAGCTTCCATGTCAAGAAAATTTGCCACTAAAACTACTGATTGTTGACTCCATAAGCCCAATGGTAGCAAGCATGCATTCTTTTCAACCTGCAAACATAAAAAACAAGTTACATTTCCCATAGAGTTAGCCATCTTGTACTATCATTATTCAATACCATAAAACCCCCTTGAGAGAGCCCTCTCAAACTGAAGAGGCTAAGCTTCAGTTAGAAGTGGTTTGAAACAGTTACATAGAGTTGTTTGAAAAGCAGCCAATCAAGTACAATTTTATGATAATAGAATTAAATTTTGGTTTTAATTTATGAATATATACATCAAACCAATGTAACAAGTTACCATCAAATCTTATCATTATTTAACCATATAATTTTTTATAAAACTAATTTTAAAATAAATGCAAGGTGTTGACAATTTATCCATCAAATTTCATTACTATTCAACGACTATGACTTTTATAAAATTACTTATAAGGAATGCAAGGTATTGACAATTTATCCATCAAATTTCATTACGATTCAATGACCCTGACTTTTATAAAATTACTTAAAAAATAAAATATGGGGTGAAGGGAAGGAATATGTGTTATTGCATACTTATTGAAATATGTAAATTTAAAATATAATGGTGCTTTTTAAAAGAATTGACTACACATTACTATTCAACAATTATGACTTTTTATAAAATACAAGATTGGGGTGAAAGGTAGTGGTGAAGGGGGAATATGTCATATTGCATACATATGTGATATTCAAAATATAATAGTGCATTTCAAAATAATTGTTTAAGTAGGTGTATTTCAAAATAATTGATTATAAAGTTAGATAATTGTTTAAATGATTATTTTTTTTAAGTGTTAAATTTATTTATATGTGTATATTTTTTGTTTGTTAAATTATGTGAATGGTGAAATTATTGAATGTTTAAGTTTTAGTTTGAGATATGATCTAAGGGTATTTAAGTCATTAAAATGATCTAGATATTATATTAAATCTGAATTACACCAATCCTTAACATAACTAGAGTTTTACTTATAAAATTTTGAAAAAATAACCTTTTCATCGAAAAAATTACCTCAAGTTAAAAAAAGAAAACAACATTCAATGAAACCCAATTTTTAAAAATCATGGAATCAGTTGATCGATTCACTGGGCTGTGCAGTGGCATTTGAGGGAAACATGAGAGACATCTCCACATGGCCTCCCTGCTAACGTTTCCTCGCTAAATCATCTCATTTCTTGGGACAACTTATTATTCACTATCATATCATTTCAAGGTAGACCCTACCCACATGATAATCGAGGTCCGCTCCGGTTCCTACTCCCTCGATTCCATTTGACGTGTTACACGCCACCGCCGCCTCAGCTTTACCGAGTCCGCGCCCATGGCGTCACTTCCTGGCAGATGAGCTCCAGGGGCGAGGAAAAATGAAAAAACAGGAATTAGAGACCACCCATAATGTGAATCTATTCTAATCCATGCATTTATGGATCTGGTTTTCTCATAACCTCTCTGCAGTACAGAAATATTATAGTCAACCAAATGCAGTTTAATAGATCCGGAGATTTCACTCTGAATGATTATTGGAATGACACAGATTTCACTGTAAATGATGACAGCAAAGTACCAATAGGTACCATTTTGTAAGATATGTGAGCAATGACAACAAAGTACCTCTCAAAAAGTTCTATACAAAGGAGAATTGTGTAGACATGTTCATGAAACCAGTATTGGTAGAGAAGTTGCGGTGGTGTTTGTCTTCTCTTGGATTTCAAAAAAGATGATGTATGGAAATGGGCAAAGGATTAGGGAAATTGTTATCAAGGTGTAGATGGTTAGAAATGACAACAATTATTAATTGTAATTATCTTAGTAAAATTTGGTGTACACTTGCATAGCCATAGGGAGTTATGTAAAAAAAATTTTGAATATTAAATTGGTGATTGTGGAAAAGGCTTTATGTAATGTTTAGAGATTCATTTTGACCCGGAGCAATAAGAATCCCAATCCCTTGCCCCGTTTCCTTGACACACTGTCTAGGTTTTACCACGTAAATTCTTTGTGATTCTTGTTGTGTGATTGAATTTCTATTTCTTGTGCGTTTCTTTCTTACTTAAATATTAACATGATCAACATACCAATAATTGTAAAAAAATCATGAAATAAAACATAAAAATTGGGATGTAAAAATATAATGAAATAACCTTAAATTATCTAATGTTTGATATATACTACTTGAATTATATGTTGAATTGTTGATTGCTTATTTGTTGATTGGTACATGCCACAGTGAGAGATCATTTTGTTTTTTGCATGGCACTATGTAGATTAGGAGGATA
This sequence comes from Pinus albicaulis, assembly GCA_034641835.2. NCBI lineage: Eukaryota > Viridiplantae > Streptophyta > Pinopsida > Pinales > Pinaceae > Pinus > Pinus albicaulis. The sequence goes on along the minus strand of CM076582.1, from coordinate 763,801,291 downwards.
TCAGAAGGGATTATTTTGTCTCTAAAAAGCAAGAGCTATTTAGGGGAATGGATTGAAGTAGCATTCAATGAAAAACAATATATGAGGATGTCATTGTCCCTATGTGTTGGCTAGGTTTTGTAAGGCGTTTTCAAAGTATAAAGTGATAAAATACCATATGTCACAAAACTTGAAAAGAGATGGGAAATGATGTTTGGAGTTAATAAACCTTATGATATAAATCCTAAACATTATCTTTTTTTAAACGATAACTGTGAATCAGTAACTTTGGATGATTGTTTTTTAGAAAGACCCAGGATAAAATCAGAACAACTACTGTTATTGACCTCAATATTAAGATATTAAAAATTTACTCGTCACGATTTTCAACATGTTCAAATTTTTGCCATACAAGTTAACTTGAGTGGAAAGGAAATTAAACCCACTAGATACCACTCAAACTATTATCCTTTAATAAAAACCCTAAACATTTAATAATATTAACTAATAGTATTAAATTGAAACATTAATCTATCTTATAAAATAGATTTTATATATTTCCTAAATTTTTATGATAAAAATTAGCCCCTTGCCTCAATATGAAGCCAAATAAGCCCTCAAAAATTGGCTAAATGAAAGGTGTAAAACAAAAGTGTTTCACACATCATCGACTTAAACTTTGGTTTTAATTTATGAATGTATACATCAAACAATATGAAGCGAAATAAGCCCTCAAATATTGCTTAAATGAAAGGTGTAATCATATGAAAGAAAAGTGTTTCACACATCATCGACTTTGTTATCACTTATAAGTTTGTGAAACATTACTTGACATGGTCATTCAAGTTAATTATCAAAGGTCTTAAGTTGGTATATGAAAATTTAAATTTTTTCATATTTAACCTATCCTAAGGTTCAAGACCACCTTTATTTCATCTCAATCCACCTCCATTCAGGTCATGTCATGTCATATCAATCATCATTTGTTGTCATATTTTATTTCCCAAGCGCTTAAATTTGAAAAAGGACGCTTTAGCCAATTTTTCCTCTTTTCGTAGCGTTTTAGACTGTAAAATAACAATTTCTCTATGAAACTGCCTAATAGTTTCGTGGCGTAACTATCAGAAAATGAACTAGCCACACTACAAATTTTATTTTATTTTATTTTTTATTTTTATTTTTATTTATTTATTTATTTATTTATTTTTTATTTTATTTATTTTTTTTTATTTTTTTTCTGTTTGTCTTGTCAAATCTGGTGCAAGGTTTCAGTTCATGATTAGAGGAGATAGGGTGGATTTCATTCGAGTTAGTTAGGGTTATTTCAAAGGTACAAGGTCATGCCTTAGGTCATCATTACCGTTTTAAGCATGCATGAGTCATGATTAGGGCATGAGTTGTCATTGAAACCATAAAACATTACCCAATTGAGTATTTTTGTCATTCTCTGCTTTATCCTTGCATGTTATTAAGTTTCTGAAGAGTTGCTTCACCGAGCCAAGCTGGTTGCTGGCATTTTCAAAAGTTGCAGGTGTCACTAATCAAGTGAGCCTGAGGAGATATAAAATCACCATGGCTGCAAGGAAGAAGACTAACAAAGGTGGTCACTGCCACAGATATGAGCCAATGGACATGAATTTGTTAAATGAAGACCCAACTGCCTTGGAGGTATTTGGAAGAACAGGTTGTTTGCAATTCTGAAAAAGGCTTCAAGGTTGTCATCTACAAGTTTCCAAGGAATTTGCTAATAGTTTTACTGGGACAACTTCAAAGGTGTGAATGCTAAATCTCACAATAACACCAGACAAAATTTCAGAAACAGTTGGAATCCCTAGGGGAGGGGAACAGTAGTTCAAAGGCATCAAGTTCACCAAGTAGGACTGAAAAGAATTCATCAAGCCATAGCATAGTGAAATTGATCTCACAAATGCTATCCCAAGGAGCTACATGAAAGACAATTTCTCAAAGCTACTACTAATCATTCAGAAGTAATTCACCTGTGAAGGAAGGTTTCACATGGTCTACTCCTACCACCTTAGGCTTTTGCTGCATTTTATGGGTAAGAGGTCTTTTGACTTGCCCTTTTACTTATACAAAAGTCTAACTAAAATGTCAGATAAGGTCCAAGTTAAAAAAGAAGGGAATGAAACTCTATGTCACCATGGCTTGATTAAGTTTTTGGTGTTAGAGGAGTTGAAGAGATTAGGTAGAGACTGATCATATTTTATGTTCATGAGTGGTTTTGAGGTAGATGATGTCACTCCTAAAAGAGTTCCCAAACCTAGAGATATTTCATCACCAATAGTGGCAGTGCAGTTAGAACTAGTGAGCATGGAGATAGAGCTTTTATAGAAGGTTGATACACCCAAAGCTACACCTGCAAAACAGAAGCCAACAGTGAGAAAACATGGCAGCAAGAGAGTTACTAGGAGCCAAACAGTGGTTAAGAGTAACTTAGAGGACATCTTGCATGCCATTGATATTGAGGAAACTCCCATTGTCCAAGTTGAAGACATAGATGAGGGAGGAAAGAAGCTTAAGAAAGGAAAAACAGCTAAAATTTTAGATTTTGCAGGTGATGATGCTGGCTTCATTTTTCAACCTAGAAAACCAATGAACAAGCATGCCTGAAAGGTTGTGGAAAGAAGCAAAGAGATTCAGAAGTTTAGTTAAATTTCTCAGCCAACACCAAGCACCATAGACCTCTCTTCACTTGCAAAAGAATACCTGGTCATCAAACAAAAGAAGGGTAAAGAGAAAATCACTGAAAAGTCAGAAGTTGAAGCCCTTAAGGAGTAGTTGAAAGATTCAAGTGAAGATATATCAGTCTTGATGAAAGAGGAAAAGAAGCATAGAGCTGAAAGAGTGCAGTTTGAACAAATGAGGAAGATTTGGAAGGATCAAGTCACAAGTGTCTCAATGACCTTGGACAAAACAGAAAAAATGAGAAAGTGGACTCAACCACTAAGAAGAGAGTTAAAGCACATCAAAAAGGTAAAACTACACTTTCAATCCAAGAGTAGGACACTGAAGGACCAAGTCAAATACCTTTAATAACAATTGGACCTGATTCATGAAGAGCTGGAAAAGAAAGGTTTGAAGATGACTGTGGTTCAGAAGCCCATTTCTCCACTGATAAAAAATGAGGAGGACACACCACATGAACCATAAGTTGAGATTGAATATTCTTTAGAGGGTTCATTACATGCAAAAAATAAATATTTTGCAGCTAGAGGTCAGTTTGTGAAGATAGATTTGAAATAGGCAATTTCTGTGTTTTTACACAGTTTCGTAGCGTTCCCTAGGCTTAAAGCCAGGAAAACGCTACGAAGAAACCTGTAGCAGCCTTTTTGCTTCTAAAGTCACTTTTTGCAGTTTTCAAGGAGGGATATCCGTGGTGGTGATGTGTCATGACTTGATTGACATCATGGAATAGCAAAGGAGTGAAGTTATTGGGTGCAGAAGCCACTTTTTCAATGCTACCAAAACTCGCTACAAAACTATCATGTTTTCGTAGCGAGCAATTGTTAAAGGTTTTGGAGCATCTAAATGAAATTTTTGGATAGCTAGACTCCTCCAACATGTCAAGGGAGATTATCATCAAATACTTATGACTCGAAAGGAGTGCTATGAAGACAGGTCATCAACCAAAGTAGATTTGATGATAAGGGTCATGCATTCCTAAAAAGTAGGGTTATGCTCCACAAGTCTAGGAGGGTTTTAAATATGTAAAATTGGTAATGAACTCTATCATGTTTCTTTTGAGCATGTGATACTTATTTTGTAACTATCATATAATTGTTTCATAGATAAGGTAGAGCTATGTAATAAATAGGAGTTAGAGTCCTATTAGGAGATGTTTTCTTTAAGGTGTAGCTGCCAGTTTTTTGTTAGAAGTCGTGTATTTTAGTTATGTGATGTGTCATGGGAGAATTCGATGGTTTAGCCACCAGGCAGATCATCCTTGTTGTAAAGAAATGTCTATTTAAAGACAAAGTATCAAAGTAGTAAAGGGTTGGAGATTTTTTACACCAAACTGCTGCTTTTATGTATTTGACTTATATCAGTAATATAGAGTGACTTTTTTCTTGACAGGCCTGAGATTCTCATGAGGCTTTTGATGTCTTATTGATCTATATCCTTATGTTTTACCACTTGTAGTAGATTTCATCTGTATTACTAAGAATTCATAAGTTTATGTTCTGACTTCCTTTAGTGACGAAATGATTGTGTTATCCTATGTTTTATGTGTGAATTACCTCTGTTAAAGACCTCTATTTGCCTCAGCTTCTATGTCAAGAAAATTTTCTACTGAAAGTATGGATTGTTGACTCCATAAGCCCAATGGTAGCAAGTCTGCATTCTTTTCAACCTGCAAACATAAAAAACAAGTTACATTTCCCATAGAGTTAGCCATCTAGTACTATCATTATACAATATCATAAAACCCCCTTGAGAGAGCCCTCTCAAACTGAAGAGGCTATGCTTCAGTTAGAATTGGTTTGAAACAGTTACATAGAGTTGTTTGATAAGCAACCAATCAAGTACAATTTTGTGATAACATTTTGGTGTGTCTGCCAGGAGATTTTTTTGTAGCGTTTGCACCAAATTTCTACTTTTATGTATTTGACTTATATCAGTAATACAGAGTGAACACATATTTCATTAAATTTGGAAGTATTTCGCTAATCTAGAATTTAGAATTTTAACTAGATTAAGTTTTTTCAAAATGTGGAATTATAAAATCACTTAGTTTACTAATTTTAATGTAGATGTTCACCATTTTTGGTGAAAATTTTATGATGGTAAACTATATAAAACAAATTTATATAAAAATGCAAAAGCAAATCTTTCACGTCTTAAAATTGGATTCCTTACATTATCTCTTTTAAGATTTTTTTATAGTTGTACTAAAAGCTAAGTTTGTTAAAGTTATCTTATGAAAATAATGTTGTGTATTTTACTATTATTAACTTTATGAAAATAATGTTGTGTGTGTTACTATTATCAACCCATTTAATTATAATATGATATAGTAAATATCATGTATGTGTTAAGTTACAATTATTACTAAGACAAGGTTGGATCATTTTAAATTCTATCGCCTTTGCAACACTACAAATATTATGGTTGAAGATGAAAAACCCTCTTAGATCATCCAATTTATACTCGTATTGGATTTAAATTTCAAAATATTTATGGCGCTACCAACCTTATTGATCTTTTAACCAAACAAAATTATGATGATCTTGAAACACTTATTTTAATGTTTTTTGAGCATAACAATAAAATTCTAAAGAATTTTGTGTAATATCTTTATGGCTACTTATGTTCCATATTTGGTCTCAGTGGATGATAATCATCATTATCACCATCATTATTACATACTATTGTAGGAAGTTTGAACCATTTTAGAGTTGACAAGAGAAAATAGATCCATCTTAAATATGGATTTAACATGAGCCTAGAGGGATTAAATGTTGAATGAGAGTAGTAGTATAATTTATTTATTATTTATTATTTGTATTTTTGTGTTAAAAACTAAGTTAATTGAGACTTAATTAATAAATAATAGATTAATATGCAAGATATATATTGAGTATAAAGTTATTTAATGACAAATTATCGTAGTAATGTGCCCAATATATACCAGCATAGATCCATCTTAAATACGGATTTAACCATAAATACATAAAAAAATTTCTATATATATTTATATATGATGTTGATATCCACATAAATTAGTTAACATAGATCTTCAAATAGTTTATTTGAATCTCTCGTTGAAATATTTTTGAAAAGTAAAAGATTTAAACATCTGATTCACACATTTTTTTTACTTCTAATTACTTCACAGCATATTCATTTTTTCTTGGATTATAGCCGAACTTACATATCCCCTCTGTAGAATGAGCCTCGCCTCAATTACTAATCATTTTAATTATCAAAATCAATCATGAATTAGAATAATAACAAAGTAATACAATTTGATTATTTTCCAATATAAGAGGAAAGAGAGAAAATTGACTAAACTATTTATTTCAAGTGCTTAGTTTTTATTCCTGGAGTGTTTAAGGTTATTATATTGAAAAGAACATATTGACACTCATCTAAAACTTAGAGTCCTTACATTATTTCTATTATCATTAATATTTATATTTATGTATTAAATTTGACTGGTGAATAATAGATTTTGTAAAAATATTCTTACCTATAAATTTATTTAACAATATATTAATATTGTATTCCTTATTATTATTAACCATTTTAAATTGACACTAAATATTTTTTCTATGTTGAGTACAAATTTATTATACTAGTACAATGTTGTCACTGCTTCAAAATCTATAAGAGGAAATATTTTACAAGTCTAGTTGTGTCGTTCAATGATCAAAATCATTTTTTTTATAAATTAGAGTGCAACAAAACAACAAATTTGATTTATATCAATTACAATAAGAAATATTAAGGAAAACTCACTTCAAACATTATTACAAGTGTCTATCATTTTTTTCATTAATTATTTAAATGGTTTATATTAAATAGAATATTAATTAGCTACTCCACTATTGTTTTAATTTAGAAGACATTGTTTTTAAGTGCATTATTGAATTTTATTATGCATATTTGATATGGTGAGAAGTCATGTTGGTCAAACAAAACTTTGAAAACTTAAATATTTTATGGCAATGTCGTGTCATTTGTATCACCACATGATTACATTTAAATACTAAATGATATAAAACTCCTCCAAAAATAATATGAAGAGAATATTTGATATACAACCAATATTGAAAAGTGTGTCTGAATGTATATTAATAGATTCTTCAAAAACATATTATAATCAAACTTACACATCCCCTCATACTAGGATGTAGAATGAGCCTCCCCTCTCGAGTCAATTAATAATCATTTTAATTATCAAAATCAATCATGAATTAGAATAGTAACAAAGTAATACATTTTGATTATTTCGAAATACAAGATGAAAGAGAGAAAATTGACTAAACTAGTTATTACAAATGTTTAGTTTTTATTCCTGGAGTGTTTAAAGATATTATATTGAAAAGAACGTATTGACATTCATCTAAAACTTAGATTCCTTACATTATATCTATTATCATTAATATTATATTTATGTATTAAATTTGACTTGTGAATAATAGATTTTGTAAAAAGATTCTTACTTATAAAGTTATTTAACAATATATTAATATTGTGTTTCTTACTATTATTAACCATTTTAAATTGACAGTAACACTTTTCCTATGTTGAGTATAAATTTATTATACTAGTACAATGTTGGCACCACTTCAAAATATATAAGAGAAAATATTTTATAAGTGGTTGTTTTGTTCAATGATCAAAATCATTTTTTTTATAAATTAGAGTGCAAAAAAACAACGAATTTGATTTATATCAATTATAATAAGGAATATTAAGGAAATCTCACTTCAAACATTATTACAAGTGTCTAACATTTTTTCATTCATTGTTTAAATGGTTTATATTAAATAGAATACTAATTAGCTACTCCACTATTGTTTTAATAGACCACGTTTAGAAGATGTTGTTTTTTTAAGTGCATTATTGAATTTGATTATGCATATTTGATATGGTGAGAATTCATGTTGGTCAAACAAAGATTTGAAAACTTAAATATTTTATGGCATTTTCATGTCATATGTATCACCACATGATTACATTGAAATAATAAATAATATAAAACTCCTCCAAAAATAATATGAAGAGAATATTTGATATACAACAAATATTGAAAAGTGTGTCTGAATGTATATTAATAGATCCATCAAAAAAAAAAATTACATTCATGAATCATATAAATCTAATCTTAAGATATTCGCTCAAGTAGGTCAAGAACAACTTCTACACCATATTTATTTATCTTGGTCATCTTGCAATGTTCTTTCTTTGGCATCCATGCCCACACTATAGTATTAATTGGAATAGAGCCAAGTTATGTGTCATCAGGATTTGGTATCCAATATTTCTCTAAAAAAATTCCATTTTATTTCCTTGAAATAGGCTTCCACTAATCAACCTTTACATGAAGATTCTCGCTTTCATTATCCCTAAAGTTATCTGAGATGTATTTTTCCATCCAAATCACCTCTCATGCATCCTCATCTCCTGATCTAACTAGCAACATCTTTCCTTTCTCAACGTTAATCTTTGGTAGTTCATTATCCTGATGATGAACTACAGTTGGTAGTTCGAAACGCGTCGATTCCAAAATTTCTTATGTGATTTCCCGGAAGATTTATAATTAAAATGTTGTGGATCACAGAAGCTTGCACTCTCAATTAATATTTGGATTGAATTTTGGCTTTGGCTTGTTGCATTTGGGTCCAACATATACTAGTTCATCTATTGCATTATCAAAATCTTCATCCATTATACTTGATATTATATGGAGTGCATTCTGATCAACATCAACAATGTGCCTTGTCTTGGGCCAGAAATCCTCAAAAGATTAATCAATTCCATATATTAATCTATGGTCATTATAGATTCCATCTAATGTATCAAGAACTATTTCCCAATACACTACTTTATTTTTCCATTCCTCTATAAAAATTATTGAATCCTCATTCCCGATAGTGACTTTCCACATTTTTATGTATGATGATGTCCCTTCCTTTAGTTCTTTGAAATAGACATCATTATTTTTAAAATCTAAGAAAGATGGGTTCCCTATGGGAATTATAGGTCGGCCTTCATCATCTATATTCCATAACTCAATTGGTTCTGACCACTCAATATTTCTAATGGATTCTTTGTACCTTAGTACTGGAATATCATTGAGTACAAGAAATTGGAAGTATTGAACGTTAATATGTCCAACTAGTGCATTTTCTCCCTCCTTGATGTATCCATTAAGGAAACTTTTGAAGTCATAGACCTTTTCAATAAGTGTAGGTGGAAACATTCAATTTTCTTCAATTAATCGATATGTATCCATCATTTCAGGTAAAGAATATATATATGTATTGTTTAGGTTGGAAGACATTCATCTTTAGGTTCTGTATATGTCTTCATGGGTGTGCCCCACATGCCAGAATCCAACCTCAATAGTGATGAAGACACCAAGTGCAGTTAAAAGTGATAAAAACATGAAAAGATAGTGATTCTTATTATCACTTTTTGCATTGTCCAACTGTACCAACAAATGTGGAGGAAGAGCTTTAAATCAACATTTTGACTCTTTGATCTTCCATGAGATATAAAATCATCCTTGTACACTTGACATTTTGAGTAAATAGAAGTGTCTAGTAATGCATTGTAAGTGGGTTTCTTGAACTTCCACTCTCATAAAGCAGATCATCATACATATCAATTTTTGGGTCTTTGAGGTCCCTTAAGCACTTTGCAAGGAATGTAATAGTAAATTGTGATCCCTTATGTACAAATGGTAGGGAGAAATGACCAAAACCTCCTGTCTTATTCCCATGTGTTAGCATTCTTGTCAATGACAAACCTAAATTTGTTCCTACAATAGATTTTGATTTGACACCTAGCCTTGGTATTGAAGTCTTTGTTTTATCCATTTTATCATGGATAGTGCTAAAAAAATTCTTTGGAAATCGCTCTGACATAATTATATGGGCATAGTAGCAATATCTTCCACACATAACAATCTTGTTATGTTTGTTCAGCCTACCTCGTGCCTTTTCTTCCAACTCTTTTGTAGTCGCTGACTTCATATGTGCTTTCAACACAATACATTCACTACATTTACTGAAGTTGGTGTTCTTTGAACATTTCACATCTCAAAACTTAGTATTCCATATCTTGCTCATTGTTGACTGTGATATTGATGGGTAATTAAGATTTTGAAGAGCCTCGTTGATCTCTTTTAACAAATAATTTTGTGTGTAAGTCAAAGGAAGAAATCTTAAAGGAGCAGATGTTCCATCTTCTTCAACTTCACATGTTTGGTTTGGTGAAAATTTTGAATTATCCATTACAATTTTATGCAATATGTTTATGGCTGCCATGGTGTGTGCTCATGCTTTTCATGTGTTGGTGTTACCAATAATAGCTTTGACCTGTCCATGTTGGAAATAATGCTGGTAGTTATAGAATGTGCTTTGAGGAATCTTCTATATCTTATACCATGATTCCTTACAAATAATATTCCCATTAAATCTCATATCCTTTACATTTCTAGCAATAGGTGGTAGGCCATGGCTATGATTCCTTGACATGACTGTGTTTGACATGAGTTAATTCAAGACAAATTCCCTATCCACATGTTGAAGACAATATTTTCTACAACATACAACTTTTGCCAAAAGTTGAATTTCTTTCTCTTCATCTATTTTTGTTTGACATTTTGCAATTTTTTTTGTAGCCATAACTCTTTTATTCCTTTTATATGGCCTTTCTACATGCATATCAATTGAGTTTATATCTTTTTCATTACAAAGATACCCATCCCATTTGTTTAAGGGATTTGTGTTCTCTATAGCATCCCATATCACCATTTCCTTGGGTGGCTCCTTGAACATTTCCTTAACCCCTAATATCACACCTTTGTTGTCCACCAACTTATTTATTGACCATCTAACCAAAAAATGTATAGACTTATCCCAAATTCTGCATATTTCACAATTTCCATCTATCTCTTCCAATAAAACACCAAATTCCATTTCACCTGTTGTTTCACCTTCAACAATGTCATCCTCGCGGACATTAACTAGCATTCTTTAGCAATGCACATGCTTGTTCCCATGCATTCATGTGTAAGAGAAACCTTTGTACATATGAATCTAACGCTATATTGGGGAATATTTATGGCATGATCATGACGGTGAGGTTCCAAATATGATTTTGGCCAAATCTCATAAGATTCCAATGCACCCCTTAGTGTATGCTCAAATCTCGTTGGACGTGGTAGAACAGCACCATGTTTTAAAACCTTCTCAATTTTAACCACCATGCATATTTTCTTTACCATCTTTCCATGTACTTTATGCCCAAGCTCTATATTGAATATGGAACCCTCACCCACCTTCACACCATGTTGTAGAAGATCTACCTTGTCTCCAATAGAAAATGTAGAAGAAACATTTGCACCTATAAACGAATGTAAATAAGGTTAGTATTTACTCAAAAAAAAATTAGTATACTATCAATAATATTTGAACACATGCTTCAATATTTTGATTTACCTATGTTGTGCCTCAAATCCCCGATCTTCCATGGATATATGTCCCCTTCATCAACATCATCCTCAATCAAATGTGGTTGATTTACATCAATTATCAAAATTGCAACATAACATGCATGCATTAACCCTTTCTCCAACATAATAAGTTCCAGACTCTGTATATTCAACCCTTCCTAGCCCAACGACTTGATCATTAATAAGGAGATTAATATAGTCCCCTTTTTCCAAAATTATATTTTCCATTGTAGCTTGTACCAATTCTGTAATAACAATTAAACCATAAATTGAAATTAAAAGGTTGAACCATGTAAAGTGTGATTTTATATTTTTTGCAAAAACACACAACTTTCAAAAAATTAATATAGATTCAATAATTTAAATAGTATGGTAGTCATATTGTATGTAATGAAACAATGTTCCACACCATCTAGTGAGTACTACCAAAAAGTAATTTACATGCAAATTACACAAAAAAACATATATGAATACCATGTAATTAGAGATGTAGATAGTATCATAGAATGACAAATATCAGCTCATATCAAACCACCAAGTTCCTATTTAACTTCTAAAATGACACTTGTAGTCTTAATGCATGTGTATGAATAATGATCATAAGAAATTTGTGGAAGTTGAAGAACCAAAACATGGTCCATTGGAAAATCTAAGAAATTCCAAGATTGATGCGACATAGGATGTCTAAAAGCCCCATGAAAAGGAGAAATTATTTTTTCACTTAGTGAGGATGTTTGATGTTTGAACTTGATAATAAAAAGAAAAAATAGAGGTTTTCTTCCAAACAAAAGTTTTGAATGACAAATATCAGCTCATATCAAACCACTAAGTTCCTATTTAACTTCAGAAATGACACTTGTAATCTTAATGCACATGTATGATTAATGATCATAAGAAATTTGCAGAAGTTGAAGAACCAAAGCATGGTCCTTTGGAAAATCTAAGAAATTCCGAGATTGATGCTACATAAGATGTCTAAAAGCCCCATGAAAAGGAGAAATTATATTTTCACTTAGTGAGGATGTTTGATGTATGAACTTGATAATCAAAAGCCAAACTAGAGGTTTTCTTCCAAATAAAAGTTTTGGTACTGTAAATACTAGATAATTCTCATTTTTAATATAAAAGAAAATAAATTGCATTTTACAAATCTTTAGTTTCAATTTTAGCACTCCCTACCTATACACATCTAAGGGCATACTATTTAGGATGGATATAAAGGGTTGTTAACTTTAGGTCCTTGAAAATTGTAGATTTGAGTTTTCCTAGATTTTTATGTTGATGAGGAAGAGTCTTATTATGCATCCAAACATTAGTGAAATTGTCTTTGGAAGTTCATAACTATACAAAAAAATAGAGAGAAAATCATTGCATGTTAAAAAATTGTTCTTGATACTTTAAAGTTGCAAAAATTTGCATTAGAAGCAAAATATAGTATACCTCAATGATACATTTATTCATAAACTTCAAAATTATACAAAGATCACATTATTATCCATGGATCAAATAATTATGATTGGATTATTGTGTTTGTGCCAAACGGAAAGCTATACCATTATCTTTCCTTCCAACTCAAGCACAGATGTAGTACCAACAACACCATATATCTATATACAAGTCTTTTGCACTATCATTGATCTCCATAAATTGTTCCAAACTCAATAAAAAGGCACATCAAAAGCTATAACTCTAACCATTGTGATTATTGAGACAATGTCACCCCTAGAGCATTGGTTGCAAGAGTGTAATGGTGTCTAGAAGAAAGCTAGTAATCACGAGGTATCCTTCTTGCATAATCACAAATGTATTGCCAAGAACAATATGAGAGCACTAACCTTGGTGAGGGTGAAATCTTGATAGTTTTCCCTTTGGAACAAGAACAAAGAAATCTAGTGCATTCTATAATTCCTTCTAACACAAATACAAGCACATTTCCAACAATAATGTTGCATTGTGAAAAAATATAACGGATGCAAGATTTACTTCTATCTCATATTTTCAACAATAACATTGCAAGATGAAGGAAATTTAACACATTATAACCTTCCTTCTAGCATAACAACAAACATATTTCTAATAACAACATTACATTATGAAGGAAATATAATGCGGGCTAGTTTTCCTTCTATCACAAGTATAAGCCCATCTCTAACAACAACATTGCACCTCAAATGAAAGCTAACAATCAATATCATTCCTTCTACTACAAACATAAGCATATTGCTAGAAGCAACATTACATAGTCAAATAAATCTAGCACATGCTAGATTTCCTTCTAGCACAAACACAAGCACATTGCCAACAAAAATATTCTAAGGCGAACAAAATCCACCACATGCTAAATCTCCTTCTAGCATAAAAAGAAGCATGTTACTCACAAAAACATTGCAAAGTAAAAGAAATCTTACACATTCTAGATTTTCTTCTGGCACAAACACAATCACATTGCCAAAAACAACATTGCAGAGTGGAAGATATCTAACCTATGCTTGATTTACTTCTAGCACAAAAACAATTACATTTCCAACAAGCCATTTTACTTGCAAAAGAAATCCATGAAATCCAATGCAGTTATATTTCATTCTAGCACAAATACAAGCACATTTCAAACAACAATGTTGCATTGCAAAGAAAATCTATTTCATACTAGATTTTATTCTAGTACAAACACAAGCACATTGCTAACACCAATATTGCATTGCAAAATAAATTTAGTGCATGCTAGAATTCCTCCCACCATACACAAACATATTGGCAACATCGATATTGTAGGGTAAAAGAACTCTATATCATGCTATATTTTCTTCTATCACAAACATAAGCATATTTCCAATCACAATATTGCAAGGTGAATTAGATCTAACATGATATTTGTACTTATATCTCAAACACAAACATGTCACCAATAACAACATTGCAAGGTGAATGAAATCTAACACATGCTAGATTTCCTTCTCTTGCAAACAAAATCCCATAACAATATTGTAGAGTGAAAGAAACATACCACATATTATATTTGCTTCTAGCACAAACAAGCATATTGTCAAAAATACCTTGTGCAAGACAAAATAAATCTAGTGTGTGGTAGATTTCCTTCTAGCACAAACACAAACACATAACATTGTAGGGTTTAAGAATCTAGCGCATGCTAGATTTTGTTATATCATGAACACAAACATACTACCAACAACATTCTAGGGCAAAAGATATCTATCACATGCTAGATTTCCTTTTAGCACAATCACAAGCACATTGCCAATAACATCATTGTGGTGAAGGAAATATGGTGCATACTAGATTTCCTTCTAGCACAACAACAACATTGCAATGCGAAAGAAATCTAGTGCACACTAGATTTCCTTCTAATGCATATACAAACACATTGTCAATAAACTCATAGAAGGGTGAAAGAAATCTAATGTATCCTAGATTTCCTTCTAGCACAAACACAAACACATTACAACATTTCTAGAAAAATGAAATCTACCACACGGTAGATTTACTTCTATCACAAACAAAAGCATATTGTCAACGAAAACATTGCAGTGAAAAAGAAATCTAGTGCATGTTAGATTTCTTTCGAGCCAAAATTGAAGCACGTTGCTAATAAAAAATTTGCAAGGTGAAGAAAATCTAACACGTGCTAGATTTAATCATAGCACAAACACAAGCACACAACAACATTGTAGGGTGAAAGAAATCTAGCATGTTAGATTTGCTTCCAGCATAAACAAAAGCATATTTCCAACAACAACATTGCATGGAAAAAGATATCTAGATCAATTTCTATCACAAACACAAACACATTTCCAATAACAACATCACAAGGTAAAAGAAATTTAATGCATGTTATCTTTACATGTAGCACAAATACAAGCATACTACCAACAACAACATTTCATGCCAAAAGGAACCTAGCGCATGTTATATTTCCTTCTAACACAAACACAAGCACATTGCCAAGGTGAAGGAAATCTAACACGTGCTAGATTTTCTTCTATAATAAACAACCAAATTCACAACAATAATATTGTAGAGCGAAAGAAATCTAACACAACTTCTAGCCCAAACACAAGCACATTTCCAATAACATTGCCAAGGTGAAGGAAATCTAACACGTGGTAAATTTGCTTCTATCATAAACAACCAAATAGACAACAATAATATTGCATAGAAAAAGAAATATATCATAGTTTCTAGCCCAAACACAACCATATTTCCGATAACAACATTGCAAGGTGAAAGAAATTTAACGAGTTTTGGATTTGTATGTAGCACAAATACAAGAATACTACCAACAATAACATTGCATGCCAAAATAAATATAGTGCATGATATATTTCATTTTAACAAAAATGCAAGCACATTGCTAGTAAGAACATTCCAAGGTGAAGGAACTCTAACACATGTTAGATTTCCTTCTATCACAAACAACCAAATTACCAACAATAACATTGCATTGTGAAAACTCATTCTAGCATGTCAATAAAAATATTGCAAGGTGTAAAAATGTAAGGTGTGCTAGTGTTGGAAATATTGAGAGGGGGTTTTAATCAATATTTCTTTACAATCGTTATATTATGCCGGTTAAAATCACCATTTAAACCAAAACACAAGATGTGCAACAAGAAAATAATTTTATTAATGAATTTGAGGACTCTAAAAACCAAAGCTCCAACTTGTACAACAAAGTATTTAACTCCTTCAAGGCTTTAACCCTGAATGAGGACTCTAATATTCAACTACAAATCCAAGCTCCAACCTTTTATGATGAATCCAATCCTCTAGGGATCCAACCCTCTCAGTTTGCTTCAATCCCTTAGGGTGACTTCAATACTGCTTCAAGCCTCCATCAAAAACTTCAAATACTTCTAAATGTATCCAAGATAGGTCTGGAAAGTGCTCTCAAATATACCTCTACAAAAACTTCATGTTTTCTTTAGCAAAACGTTTATGGTTGCAGCAAAAAAACATGTCTTCAAGTGTTGATCTTCAACTATGCTCCAAGGATGACTGCTCCAACAAAACAAGTCTTTAAGTGTTGGTCTTCAACTATACTCGAAGGGTGATTGCTTCAACAAAACAACTCTTCAAGTGTTGGTCTTCAACTATGCTTCAAGGGTGATTGTTGTTTCAAAAAAGGCTTGAAGAATGCTCAATTAATGTCATCATGAATGCACTCTACTATCAACTCAAAAGATGCTCAAAGTATGTTATCATTTTATCATTTGATGACGGTGTATCCTAGGCTCTTCATGTGTGCTTTAAAGAATGTCTTTCAATCAGCAAGGATTAATTTACTTTTGTTTCAAATCTGACATGATATGTTGAGCAAGCCTCTCAAGGTGTAATATTCCTAATGAAAAAATTATCAGTGATAACAAAAACATGTAATAAACCGAACACAAATATTTTTCAGCAAACACCCATTAAACATAAATGCTCCAAACACACCAAAATGGGAAAATTTTATTATAAGATCTTGTTGGACTACAATCTATAATAAATAAATAAATAAAATAAAATAAAAATGTGAACCTTGGCTTTCACAAGGCAAGCTACAAGCCTCAGGTGGATGTTTTATCAATGCCGAACTACTGCTAGAATTTTCCAACTAAAATTTTGAACTGCCCTTGTGATTTTTTCATTGTTGGTTGTGTTGATACCCTGATTTGACCCACCTAAATTCCTAGAAAATTATGATAAATTAGTCATAGAATCCTTGTCAAAAACCCATAAAAACCTAGAAAGGGTTTTCCTTGGTTTTGATGCTCCAAAAATGGCCCCAAATTCCTTGACCCTCCTCTAAGTGCAGCAAAACTAGAATTGTGACTGATGATAGAATTATTGTCCCAAAATGACTGGAAAATTCTTCTCGATTGCACCCCAAATGAGCCCTAATAAACCCAGCTCTCAAAATACCTTCACAAGCCACCCCAAAATTGTGCCTCCATAATGATTGCATATTTTTTGGGTAGGATGACATAGTTTCTCCTCCATAAAATCAGTTTGATGTTGTATGTTGAATTATACCCTTGAAAATCTTCCTCCTTTTTCCTACAATTGACCAAAAATTACTTCGACAATGCTACAGCTCCCAACTGTAGGTCTTCCTCCTCAACTCTATGCGTGGCCTCCTGAACCGTGTTTCAGTTGGCCTAGAAACTATACCATATGCGTGGCCCTCTCTCCAACTCCTAAAACTGATGAAGAATTCTTCCATGGGTGCTACTCAGAGTCCACTAAAGAAAGGTCGAGCTTCCTCCTTGGGAAACTCTTGTGTTGAACAACACTATGTAACTCTACTAAACAGCTAGAGCAACACTTCAATTTTCAAATTATCAAAAGGCCTCAAATGTTGCTTCCTCTCTCCTATTTATAATTTATGTGAATTTTCTCCATGTGGACCCCTCACTAAGAAATTCAAACCTCTTCCCTTGGCCATACAATTTCTCTCTCCTCAAGGACTTCATATTAGTTGCGGAGTAAGCCCCCACATTCCACTAAGGCAAGCATTTCGACCCCCTTGTCCTATTTTTCCTCTCCAAAATTATCTTAGGCCCCCAAAATTAGAAAAATGGAAAATTTGTGGTACTATTGATAAAATTATTTAGGAAGGGAAATTAAAATTCTCCCCTCCCAAATTTTTCTTATCCCTAAGCAATTGTAAAACTGGCTACTGCAAACTCTGCTCATTTTCCCTCATGGCATCCTCAACTAGCAAGTCTTTCAACTTGACCAAGTGCTCCCGGATGACCCTGCTTCTTAGCTTCCTCTCCCTAGTCTCCAATATGGTCTCGGGTGTCAATATCAAGTGTCCCTCATCATCCAATAGAGGCAACTCATTGATTTTCGGAACATGCTTCCCCAACACCTTTTTCAGGAAAGAGACATGAAATATGTTGTGAATTCTACTCTCTGGGGGTAACTCTAGCTCGTAAGCTACCTCTCCAACTCTCTTGGTCACCTTGTACGACCCATAGAACCATTTCCTGAGCTTCTCTTCCCCTTTATTCTTGAGTGAAGATTGTCAGTAAGGCTGCAAACGTAGGTAGATCATGTCCCCTACCTCGAATTGTCTATCCACCCTATTCTTATCGGTGTACATATTTTGTTGATTTTGTGCTACCTGCAAGTTATCCTTAAGAACCTTGAGAATCTCCTAGCTCTTTTGGACCCAATCCTTTGTCGCTGGGGCCCTGTTATCTCCAAATATCATGTCAGAATAAGAAAGTGCATCATAGCCATAAAGTGCTCGAAAGGGAGACATACCAATCGACATGTGGTAAGTAGTGTTGTCGCAGAACTCTCACAAGTGTAAGCACTTCACGCACACCCTTTGCTGTCCCATACCATAATTGTGTAGGTAACCCTCTAGCCATTTGTTCACTATCTCAGTCTACCCATCCGTCTGTGGGTGATAGTTTGTGTTGGGCATTAAGCTTGGTTCCCACTAGCTGGAACAACTCCTGCTAGAAGGGCCCCATGAATCTAATTTCCATGTCACTGACTATGTTCTTTGGGAGCCAATGCAATTGAAACACCTCCCGAAAGAAGAACTCGACTACCTATGAGGTTGAATATATCGACGGGATCGCAAAGAAATGGGTAAATTTATTCAAGTGATCTACCACTAGGTAGATGCAATCTCTCCCCCGTATCGTCGAAAGTCTCATGATGAATTCCATGGACACACTCTCCCACTTCCTCTCCAGAATGGGAAGATACTATAATAGACCGGTTGGGTTTGAAAACTCCACCTTGTTCCTCTGATAGGTTATGCACTCTTTTACATGCCTCAGCACATCCCCCTTGAGCACGCGCCAAGTGAAACAGTCATGGATGGTACGGTAAGTCTTGAGAAAACCTAGATGTCCTGCAAGAGGGTAGTCATGAGTTTCCTGCATAACCTTCTCTCTGACCTGGGATCTTGACAGTAAGTATATACGGTCTTTGTAGTAGATCACATCATCCATCAGTCGGAATCTATCATCCCAATGTGTGTCATCTAGTATCTCAGAGGCATGTTTTTCCTTTGAATACTCAACCAAGAGTTGGGCCTTCCAATCATGTCCAACGTTCATCAGAGAGAGTACTGGGGCCTTTAGGAAAGCACATCTACCACTATGTTGTGCTTTCCCTTTACGTACTCGATCTCAAAGTCGTAAGCCTCGAGCTTACTCACCCACTTATGTTGCCTCTCCTGCAATGTATGTTGCTCCAAGAAGAATTGATGATTGTTGTGATCAGTCTACACCTTGAACTGGTTCCCCACCAATTAGTGTCTAAATTTGGCCAAGGCTTGCAACACAGCCATCATCTCCTTGTCATAAATGAATTCGGTCATGGGGTTGCAACTTTCTACTCTAAAAGGCTATGGGGTGGCCTCCCTATGTCAACACGACCTCCCTCACCTGAAGCATCACACTTCAATACAAATGATCAAATGAAATCAGACAAACCCAAAACAAAATAGCTTCTCATGACCTTCTTGTGATGCTCAAATGCCTCATGTGCTACCTGTGTCCACTCGAAAACCCCCTTCTTCCACAAGTCTGTGATGGATGTTGTAAGTTGTGATAATTCTCTCAAGAATCTCTTGTAGTACGTACAAATGCCCAGGAACCCCCTCAACTCAGTCACATTCCTGGGTGTTGGCCAAGCTAAAATGGCCCTAATATTCTATTGTTGTACCTTTACTCCGTCCTCTGAGCCAATCACGTCCCCAATGTACAACATCTCTGTCAATTCAAACTCACATCTCGACATGTTTGCATACAGTTGTTACTCCTCTAGTATGTGAAGTACTACCTCCGAATGTTGAAGGTGCTCCTCACAGGTTTGGCTATAGATGAGTATGTTGTTAAATAAGACAAGGACAAAGCGCCGCAAATGTCTAGGAAATATGTGGTTCATACAATACTGAATGTAGCCTGAGCATTGGTTAGCCCGAAGGGCATCACCAACAACACAAAATGTTCGTAGTGGCAACAAAAGGAAATATTATGGATGTCCTTCTCCCTCACTCGAATTTGGTGGTACCTCGAGCGCAGATCTATCTTAGAGAAGTATTTCTCTCCTCTAATATCATCCATCAACACATCAATGCACGAAATAGGGTACATGTTCTTCAACTTCTTCTTATTGAGCACCTTGTAGTCAACGCACATGTGGAGTGTCTCATCATTCTTCTTCACCTACACTAAAGAAGAAGCGAAGGGACTCAAATTGGGCCTGATGTGATCCAATCTTAGCAACTCCTAAATGGCCCTTTCAATCTAATCTCGATAGGCTTTGGGATGCCTATACAGGGTCATGATAATTGCATGCACTCCCTCCTCCAACTCGATAGTGTGTTCGAACACTCGGCTTGGTGGCCTTCCTGGAGGGATATCCCCAAAAACCCCTTGATGTCTCTCCAATAAGGCATGTATTTCTGGGAGCACTGTTCATGGTTGGGCCCCTATCTCTGAAATCCTTAGCTCAACCTCCCATTCTATGTCCCCATGGCGTAGATCTACCTCCATACGGTGTGTTGAAACTATATGGGGTGGGAAATAGTGCATCCCCCTCAACAATACTAGCTTTCCATTTGGCCCCATAAAATTCATATCTAACTTCTACCATTCAGTGGTGACCCTCCCCAATGAGTATAACCACTGGATACCCAACACCACATTGGTCTTTGGGACATCAACTACAAAAAAGTGATTTGTAACTAAGTAGTTCCCCATTATCACAGTGAACCCAGGAGCGTATTTTGTGCACTTCATGGTCTGGTCTCTTGGCACCAACAAGAACCCCTCAAATCTCTCTGTGTGGATGACCCTACACTCCACCATCTGGGAATCAATAAATTTGTGTGTGGCCCCATTGTATACCCGAACAGAAACTCGTTGCCCCTATATCATCACCCTAATCCTAAGTGTCAAATACTTTGGAACTCCACGAAGTGAAGCAAGAACTTCCCCTGGTGGGGAAAACGGTCCCCCTCTAAGTGGTATTGGTGGTGGTGGTGCTCCCCCTGATGATGGTCCTCCCTCATCTCCCAAATATGCTCGAACCTCAAAATCCTCAACCGACTCACTATCCGAATACACCTCAATATAGTGGGCATTGCCCTTGGTGCACTTATGTGCAGGTGCCCAAGTTTCTTGGCACTTAAAGCACAACTTTCTCCTCCCTAGGTCCCTCTAGGTCTCCTCGTCCATCTGACCACATCCTCCATCCCTCTAGGGTGGTATAGTTTCTTAGTTCCCCTATGGTGCAGTGGGTCTAGTGGGGACAAAGGCTCGGATCTTGGGAAAAATGCCAATCATATTTGGGGTCCTAGAGATAGCATTCGT
Organism: Pinus albicaulis; assembly: GCA_034641835.2. Classification (NCBI taxonomy): domain Eukaryota; kingdom Viridiplantae; phylum Streptophyta; class Pinopsida; order Pinales; family Pinaceae; genus Pinus; species Pinus albicaulis. The sequence continues at coordinate 763,779,757 of CM076582.1, read as the reverse complement.
CAAATATGTCAGCTTGTAGGTCCTCACCCAACCATGGAATGGCTCTGCTAGCCACTCCACAAATACCATGATTAATCGAGCCTCTGAAATGCTAGTCACCATCACTGCCAGTCCCAAAAACTTCGTAATGTATGCCTTTGCACTACCAGCTTTCTTTAGATGGGCTAACTCCCTGAAATGAAACTTTGCGTCTTGTCTCTCAAACATATCCAACAACCTCTGGGTGAACTCTGTGTAAGAAGTGGTGTGAATATGTCCCAACATGATTAGCCCATGGTACCACCATTCTTGGGCATCACCTTCCAAATGAAGGGTAGCAAATCGAATAGCATCAGTCTCCTACATGGAGTTTAGGTGGAAGTGTGTATCTAGCTTATGAACCCAAGCCCTAGCATCCAAATTTTCCAGTGCAAGAACTCTAGTGAAGCTGACAGGAATTATCATTAATATCTTTTGCATAATTCTATATAATCAATTTTTAAAATAGTACTCTTGTGGGTATAGAAGAGGGCCTTTGGAAATATGTTAAAACTTATAATTCCATTTTGCAATTTTTGCTCCCTTTTTTTTTGAAGGGATAATCAGTGCTCCAGATGTTAAAAATATTTTGAGCCCTCTTGCTCTTTACAGTATGGGTAAAGCCACAAATTTTTTACTTTAATATAAAAACATAATTGTGACAATGAAATAATGTGCAGTAATGTTGCAGACCTCAATTTAGGACCAACAATAGAAAAGTGATAGAGCTCATAGAGGTATCTGGAACCTGAATCCTTCAAAGACCTTGTTCCTGAAGTCATATTGTTGTATAAAACTAACAACACTTATGTTCCCCAAGGAGATCTAGGAATTAGGTTGATGCAAGGACTCATAAATCCAAAGTTTTTGCACACATTGAATTAAACAAGACATTTAAAAATTCACATGACACAAAGCTTGTCATAATTTGCACCCATATGTAAATATCCCATAATGGATTCATGAAACAAGGAGGCCCATGAGAAATATGCAAAGGATGTAGAGAATTTTTTTTTCATATTTCTTAGTGCTTGAACTCATATCTCAAAGCTCGCGGTTGCTGGCTAAGTATTTCAATTCCACGTTTGACGACCACATTTTGTTTCCGAAGTTGAATCACTACCAGCATGCCCTGTGCCAGAGCTGGCTCTTAGCCTGAGTCCACAAAAAAACATGGGTGCACTCATTTCACGTGGTCAGGATGAGGTTGGATGGCCGCAAATGAGGTCAAAGGATGGAGAAGGGATTGGAATGAATAATGAAGACTGTGAATAGCTTATTTTCAAAGTTTTTCCCTTTGGATTTGATTTGGTGAGAACTTAGAAGTCAGAGCATGATGAAGGAAAAACTACATTATAAATGAGTTCAAACACCAGTAGTATCATGTTTAAAACTCAAGGATTGAATAATGAAGCCACAATTCATATCCATTTTGAAGGGATACGATGGTTACAATTATTTGACTTTTAAAATTTAGAAAAAAAAACATATTTACTTTTGTATCAAGGAGATGTTTAGTCCCACTTTTTTTGTTGTACCCAAAATTTTCCATCTCGTACTGTGTCCGTATAAAAATTCAACCTCGATTACTATGTCTTCAACATAGCATCATCATAATGGAAGTGATCTCATTCAAGACTTGTCCTTTAATTTTTAATTTCTATTGAGAGGACTGAAAATTCTCTGCTTCATAGACATTTGTCCAACTAAAGGTTTAAAATTATTCTGATTTCATTGTCTACTATAGATGAAACTTGTTATCAAACACCTTGCTATAGCATAATATTTTCTTCCAGTACCATCACTATATTCTTGTAATTTTTGAAGCCCATAAACTTCTTATATTCACATACAATTTCCCTTCCCATTTTAATCTCCTTACTCGAGTCTTTTTTCGGGATTCTAGAAACATGGTTGCCATGTCTCTATATAAACAAATCTACATCACCAGCACTAGAAATTGGATACATTTTCCAAGAGTTTTCATAAATGAACAAACAACCAATAATTACCAACTTTTTATGGTTGTAAATAAATCCCCATCCCAACTTTTTGCCCTTCTGTATTTTGAGGCTCCATCAAACTTAAGCTTGAAGAAGCCTCTGCATATTCTCATTAATATAATAACCCTTTAAAGTGGGGTTTCTTGATTTTTATCCTTTAATACCGAATGTTGCATTTCTTGATATTTGTCTTTCAATATTGAATGTTGCATTACCAAAAAGCATTTAGCAACACTACTCCATTTTGATTTTCAAGCCACAATGCCAGATATTTTTTTGTAGAAGCCTCATGAGAGGTAGAAGGAAAGCACAATGGAAGGGTTTCATCCACCTAAATATTTATTTGGCACATAGAATTAGGAGGATGTGGGCAATGAATGGAAATATTTATGTATCCAAATTTTTAGGAAGGTACACTTACTGGTACATGAATGATATCCTACCACTTACTGTACATAAATCCAGGTCAGAATCATAAAATGTATAAACCAACTTCATTTGTTGATACTACACAAGAATGAGGCAATGGAAGGATTACAAACTTGGATTATCTATTCTTCTTCCAGCCAAAGAATAGTAAGCCAAAATATGCATTGATCAGTTTCCAAACATTGCTTCCATTTCAATCACTTTCATCCCATATATTTCTAAGAGGTGGGGTAAACTCTATGTTACAAAATGGTCATGATGTAGACAAATGTTTGTAACCTATTTTATTTTTTTGTATCCTTGCTCCCCGATATACTTCAATGAGTTTAGGTTCAACATTGTAACCAATATTGCAAACTCAGTGAAATGGAAACTCCTCATTTCAAGTCTCTCCAGTTTTAATAATCCATTTGAAAGTTCAAGGAGATCTTAGTCATATTCTCCATAAAACCTAAGAGAATACACCTTCTCTTTGAATTCTTTTTCCCAATATAACCAAGTCTTGTACATGTAAATTTCCTAGGCCTTAAGTACAAGTCAAATCTGTTCAACTTTCCAGACCCATTGAATAGATACATGACTCCATTATCAAGTGGAAAATGAGTGATTTGTTATTTTTTATCCAACAAAACAAAAAGGAGGTCCCTAATATTTTTTGCAACATTTTTCAATGGTCATCAATTCCAAGTTTGTATGTTTGTAACATAAACAACAGTAAACTCTAAATTGAGGCAACCTTGGCTATGGTAGAAATCCGTCTATGAAAAACTAAACTTTGCTCACCATCTTCAAATTCTCCTTCTCCATGCTCTACTCTCATTATACTTAACCTTTACAGAAAATAACAACAACATTTAACTCTTTCTTTCCATTTCCACTTTTATATCTTGAACTTCAAGACTAGTGCACAAACTATGTAACTCATAATGATTTTGTATGTTCAAATATGTCAACTGTAATGAGCATTTGTTTTGGGTTATTTTACTGCAGTTGGTAATATCAACTAATTTGAGATTGTTCTTATGTCTAGTATATCCACTATTATCAACATCAATCAATAATAGTTTAAGATTAACATTCTTGCAATGGTCAAATGGTTTTCATATTCAGTGTCTCCATATTCTTCAACTCTTGTGGAAGTGCATTGCAACATGGGAAACTAATATTATTTATCCTAACCGAAGTTTTCTTCCACAATCTTTTGGGATATCTTCCGTTTTTGGCATAAAATTGCTTGTGGTTTGGCCATTAATTTACATATATATGATACATTTATATTAGTGTTCACCTTATATATTGCATCTGTCCTCTAGCAGAATTACTCACCTGATTTTGGAAAAAGTTTTTATTTTTATTTTTTTCCTTATGGGTTCTCTCTGGGAATTTATTGTCCTTTGCAGGTGACGGGAGTATTTTGTTTGATGCTCCAAACTATATGTCTGGTCACGTATACTCCTCTGTGGTCCTCAAATGATCCTTAACAATTTTTTATCAGAATCTAAAATTCTGAGCAGGAAGGAGTATTTCTGGGCTACGATTAGCATTACTGGGCACACACTCACTATTTTCTGTGCTATGGCTCGACCCTTTTGTTGGGGCACATTTCTGCACATAAATTGAGCATGTTCGAGTTACAGCCAACATGACTCCATTTGTGGATGAATCCAAGTGTATATATTCTCGAACAACCTTCTACCTAAGGTTTGGACCTGCTTAAGATTTCTACAATACTTGCGGCTTGGGATTCTGACATCAAAATCCTTCAAATAAGCTCCATTGGACAGTTCGAAAATTTTTGTAACAGGTCTGAACATTGAAGTATTTTGACGATTGAAGCTGTTTTACTCCTTCCAAAGTGCATTAGAATTCTTTAACATATGAAGTTGTGTGTAATTGTATTGTTCCAGCGTGACTCAACCCCAATAACTTCCTTGTTAAATGCTCACAAGATGTATCTCCTTACAAAGAAATTTGAAATTAAGAATTCCCGACACTAAACTCTATTACAGACCTGAGACAGTTTGTGGAGGCAGTTTATTCCTGGATAAAACTGGAGCAGCATTTGATGTATGTCTTAATATAGACCTGAAGCATCAGTGACCTATGCTGAGGCCTAATCAGACAGTACACAAATCAAATATTTGAAGACCATTCCATGGGAAAATCTGTGGTACTCCAACAATGATTTGTCACTATAATTAGCAACACTTTAAATATTGTAACAGATTGAAGATTGACAATCTATCCTAAATTGAAGCAATGGGCATTGGAGATTGACAATCTATCAGTGACACAATTTGTTTTTCATGAAGATTCAGTTGCCAAACAAGCAAAGGGTTGCAAAGGACAGAAGTATTGTTGACTAAAAGAGTGATCAAACATTGTTTTAAGCAACGGAAATCAGATTGACAAAGTGAAGCAGAGTGCAAGAATTATGAACATTTGGTTTCTTACACTCCCCATTTGAAATGATTCTTTGAGAGTCTGTACTTACTATGATGAGCTTTATATGATTGGAAGAGAATGAAGTCATATAAGAGTGACCAAGAATCTGAGATAAAGGTTGGCAACAATCTTGCAAACAGTGATGGCATGATGACAGTAATATGAAAATAAGGCAGTGACTGTGTTATTGACTTAAATAGAGTGACATTGGGGCATGGCAAGGCAAGGCGGTGACACGTTAAAATTTTGACTATGTTGACTAAGCAATAGTGTCTAGTATGACAATCGGTCTTTGTCAATATTATGTGGCATAATAACCTTCAGAGAGTGGATGTGAATCACAAGATGAGAAGCCAGCAAACGGATTAGAATACAACCTTTAGATCTCATAATGAAAACGGAATGATGCATATAGCAAAGAACTGTGTCTAAAGTACAAAAGCAGATAACAAAAAAAAGGTGCACCTTAGACTCTTTCCATCTAAGTGGGTATGTATATATCCGGATCTCTGAAAGGATACAAAGAAAAGAATTGAATCAATTAAGAAATTTTTTTCTGTCGTTATGATTCTATCCAAGCCTTCATTTGCAGGCTCCACCATGGAAAAAAGATCATTGGAGCTATTAAGCCTGAGATGCAGTTGATGACAGTCTTCTGAAATTTCAAATGAAGTAGAAGTATTTCAGAAAACTGGGAAAAGCTATATATCAACTCCTCTTCATACGGAAATAGTTGAACGAATTAATATCTCCTCTTTCCCATTGATTATTTTAAGAAAAAATTCCATGTAATTAGGACTGATAACCAGTTTAAAATGTCTCATTGGGCAATATCTCTTTTCAAACATTTATAGGGAGCTATAATTTAGGGAGAGTTGATGTTTTCTTTAGCTTTAAGCAGAAGTTGTTGATCAAGACATTTTGCAGGTACTCTAAGGTACGCTATCAAAATTCCTGAAGCACAAGTATGATGAATAGTAAAGCTATAATTCATCTTAATTTATAATACTGAAGTCTGGAAGCTTCATTTTGGCTGTACATTGAAAGCAGTCAGCCATGTACTTTGGCTAGGTGTACGAGATATAGCTTAAATAACTCTACAAAAATAGTTTCTTCGAGAGAGCCAACGCGACTTTCCAACTCAAAATACCAAGTTAATATGTTTTATTGATCCCATAGGCCAGATAATGAACATTCATTGACCACATTGACCACTCAAAACCCACTCTCTACATTCTTGTGCCAATAGGCATATTACCACAAATATTCTAACCTTATTATACATGATAGTAGATAGTCAAGAAATCTCAAGGCACAAGATTCAAATAGGTAATTGAATATAAAAAATAGATAAGAACATACTTGGTAGAAGATAGTAGACACCCATGAGGCATGAGATTCAAATCATAGGAATCAAATCTATCATCATACTTTCTTGGGAATTATAGTAGCTACCTAAACACCCCTCAAGCATACCTAGTGTAATAGTATCCATAATAAATGAATAAATGAGAACATAGTTGATATAAATCATCCAAGCACCTCCCGGGCATGGCATCGACAGAATAGGAATTACTTCTATAATCATATTTTATTGTGCTTGGTCACAGTTACCCAGGCATCCCCGAGGAATGAGATTCAAATGATTTATTATCTACCTTAACATATTCAGAATAAGAAGAGCATAATAATAGTACGTGTTGGTGCTGAGATAATACATAGTGTAAACAGTGCTCAAGGATGAGTCTTTTGATCATAAAAATAACATAAAAGGGGTTGTAGGTACCCACTACCATTTATATAGAGAGTGTGCAGTTCAGAGCTAATACAGTGTAAACAGAGCACAAAAAAAATAAAATATATGTGAATGTTGTACTGGTATCTATTTATTGTGGAACAATACTACAAAACGATGCAATTCTGGGTTGGTTCTTGTAATCTACACAATACACAAGAAATGAATTAAAGCCAATGATCTACAATTGAAAGAATGGGCCAGCCAAAAATGCTATGTAATTTATTTAAATTCTATGGGTGTCAACCAAAATTAAATCATGGTACTAGAATTAATTAATGAAAGAACTAATCAAGCGTATGAAAATAATGTTCACACAACAGTTAATCCCAAGATAACAAAATTTTCCTTAGAAAAAAAGAAATGGAAAAGCTCCAGCACCAAATGGATTTTCTCAGGATTTATTCTCAGCAACTGAATTACAAGGGTGTTTTGGCTCTTTGGAGGACTGCAGATCAGTGTCATCACACTCTTTTCAGACTCATGAATCTTTCCAAATCACCACTGTAAAAACGTTACTCTTGTAGACTCTTCTATAACACTCCCCACTCCCCTGGACTCCTCTGAAACTCCTCAAGACTGTCAGATGGGTGGACAGATTAGAGGAGTAGAAATATCATCAACTTCATTGTGGATTTCCCTAAAGGAACCTTGTTCTTGCAATCCATCGATGCATCCTCGCATGTAAAGGATGAAAATATGATATATTCATCTTTGGATGATGTTGTGGAAGAAGTTGAAGTTAAATATATTGTCCAAGTGATCATATATTCCAATAAATCATATTCTATTGAAAAGAATGTGGAGCTCACTAAATGATATACTATTGAAAATAAAATGGAGCTCAAAACAATGTAAGGATTTTCTCCCTCCATTTTTATTCATGGTTGAATTGATAAGGAAACCCCTCTAATCCTAATTGAACATATTTTAAGAAGAGAAAGTGAAGGTACAAGAAAGTATATGTGAGGCTTCCAATATCCCTGTCTTTTATTTTGTATGCTTATGGTATTATGATAGAGTGGTTATGCTTATGTTATTATGATAGAGTGCCAAGTATTTTTATTGCTGGAAGTGATATTTTTTTGTAATATAATAGGGAAATTTTCTATTAGGGCTTTTAGATAACTAGAGTTTCAATTTTTTTTATTAAACAAATAATCCAATCAGTAGTACAATATACTAAAACAATACCATTGTTTCAAAATAACATTCAACAATATTGCAACAGTCCAAAAATTCCAATACCATCCAGCTTCACAACTTCGGTACAATGAGTTCCACAAGCTCAAATATTGTGCACATAAAATCGAACTATATTGGTCAACACTTTGAAACTATTCTATTACCACTATCTAGAATACACCCAAGTGAACGTCCCATTAACCAGTTCAGTTGATAACATAAATTTGATTTAATACACAGCTTCCTACGTGGCTCAGGTCTGCACTCAAATAAGCTCGGGTCCACTGCAAAAATACCCTACGTGCCTCCACAAATTCCCTATTGCGTTGTTTCAGGTCCGCATTGGGATCTGTCCTTTGTGCTTCCATAGAGTCTTTATTATTTTGCTATGGATCCAGACCTTCCATCAGGGGTTCTGGATCATGGATTTTTAGCTTCAGAAAATACTACAAAGACTTCCAATGAATAACGATATGCCACAGAAACCACGAGTTTGGTACTCTGACAAGTCTCTCTATCCGATATGCCTTGGTTTGTATGACCTCCTTGTTGTTTTTCCACGATCTTGGGTCTAGGATAGAATCTTAGAATCTCTGACACTACCAAACCAAGAATCACAATGATACTACTTTGTACAAGAGACTATAAACAATATGGACAACGTTTTACAATTTCAACCCAAATTCGTTATATTAATCAAACTAAATAATGCAATAGTCTAGGGCTCCCATACTAGGGATAATATCCCTCATACATCCTCTAGTAAAAGAATACAAAACTAGGGCTTGGTGTCATTCCATCAACTACCAATCTACCCTCAACAAGATAATCTGACCATCCAAATGATGTAGTCGACTCTCTTAGCTCCTCTTAGTCATACCCTGTACCTACCCAGTCCTACTCAGGGACTTCAGCCCACTATGGTCTTCCTATGCTGCTCTAATGAAGACCAACATAAGGCACGGAGGGCTACCACCTATCACTGCAAGATTTCCATTTCCCACATTGAACATGGGCTAGGAGGAATTTCCATTATCTGTTGTAGAAGTGCTTCTCCACACACAAGTCTAGGGCTGCACAAACTGCTCCTGGATGATTAGACCTGTGAGCTCAACAACTACCACTCTAGCAACCACCTAGGTCCATTAAGATGGTGCACATTGGGCTCCAACTTGGGCACTATAATGTTGTCCTCCACTACACCATAAGTTCCCAATCCAATGTCCACACTTGGTCCACTCTCACGCTTCCCTCCAACAGACCAAGAGTGACCAATCCTGCTATAGCATTTGCTCCTAGTTAGGGCTTCCAACACCTATGGGGACCCTTCCACATGGTTGCTAAAAAAATCCTCAATCAATCCTCTCCTATGACACCCATTCACTAGCATCCATCCATCAACCAAGATGACATCTACAACTCCCTGATGTTTCCACCTTGCATTGGGATCTATGTATGTAGCAGTTTGGTTAGGGCATATCAAACAACCCCAAATCCCTACAAAAATCATTGTATCTCCTTCTCCAATTTGGATGCTACCTATTTTTTCCATACAAGGCTCCTTAAGCACTGTACTTGGCCTTGGTAAACTTCACAAGACACCCTTCCTATGCTCTGCCCAAAACAACAATATAAAAATGTCCTATAGCACAAGAAGATACCATTGTTTGGGTTGTGACCTCTTTTAGAAGTCTGCAACAATGAGAGAAGGTATCTCTATCCCTCTCACAAACCTCCTCAACGTGTTGTTGTAGCAACCTATCCCTGCAAGAGAAAACAATGCCAACACCCACACACAAAAACACCAAACAATATTCAATACTTACCTCAGTCTTATAGTTTGATCTAGTAGGAATTTTGTTGTCGTGTTGGTCTTGAGTTAGGCCTCCAATCTTCCACAATGTCACCTTCAAACCTTTGACATTTTTGGCCTCTTTCTGAAGAAATCCACACCCTAAAAATAGATATACTCCTCTCCATACACATGCTTCTTCCTTCCCTTTCTCATTGCCTCAGATCCACACCAAATCGCCGAGGTTTCTTGGATGATGAATGCTCCTTGGATATGTCTAAATATCTCACACTTGACCTAAATTTATATGCATTAAGTGCATCCAATGAATTTGTCTTTGGGCACCATTTTGACCTCAAGATAACACGCCCAACTAGACAAATTTACCCATCATATCTTCAAAAATTAATATTTCTTCAACGACAACTAAGACTTGGATGATTCTCGATGCATTGGATTTTTCTCGTCATCTAATATCATCCTCATCCATTACATGTCATAATTTCATCACGATTTTGACCCAAACATCAATGGGTACAGAACCCCAAGCATGGGTTTCAAGCCCACAAGGCCACTTGTGGAGCTCCTTCCTCCAATCCTTCGATCCTCAAGGCTTGGAGTAAAAAAATCAACATTCCCTATTAGCAAGGGAGGTACTTCCAATACTAAGAATTCTCCACCAATATCATCACCAGTGACACTAACCCATCTAGTATCAGTCATTGCAACATACCCTGTGGAATGAACCCAAAAAACTCGATAATGCCTCTGCCTCATCATATTTGAACCTGAAGATTCATTCCTCCATAATTCTTCTCCCTCCGAGACTAGAATCCCTCTGAGCCTACATGATTTACACTGGCTCAGTCCTGCAAGAACTCATCCTCCTAGATCAAACACCACTTCTTGTTGGCTTCTTGTTGTTACAATCTAAATTCCCTTGTTTATCTTTTGGCATATTGAAAGGAAAATTCTGAGTGCTAGCATTTTGGTGCCATTTCTGGGTTGCAGGGTATAGCTTTATGAGATCTTTAGCTAGGGGGTTACACCACTTTGGGTGGATGGTTTGTATTTTTGCAGATTGTTCATCTGGGAATTCCACTGATATCACCAAGGAGATCATCCAATTTAATCCCGATACATCACTCTTACTGATTATCAACAACCCTATAAAATGGTTTTGATATTCATGGATTGTATCTACACATTGGGGTTCTTTAGTTGGAAAGACTATATTTTATTTTATTCTTGTATTGAGATCTTCATCAGTTTGATAATTATTTTCACTGATTTCTGAAAATTAGATGGCTCTATAGCCTCCATTGTATTTGGCTGGAAAACAAGGCTACCCCTATGATATTCCTAATGACTCATGTAAACATCTTCCCAAGTTTAGTGGTACTAATGCCATTTCAACAAAATTTAATGAAGGGTTTGAAAGGGTTTACAAGAAGATGCATGTAGATGCTAGACCTAGTAATAAGTTTCTTTTTCTATGTACCTGGGGCCTTTTTGTGCTTATTTAATTTAATTTTGAAAATGAAAGACTTGAATGGTTTGGAAACCACTATAACAATGATTCTAGCATTAAAAGAGATTTGTTTTGTAGTTGGAAAGTATACTTCTTTTGAGCCAACACAGAGGGAGGTTCAAGGCCCCTATCATGAAAAATAGGAGCCATGAGTCTAATTATGCAGGGAAAAATAATGATGCAATTGCTAAATCTTCATAGCAGATGATGGCAATGAAATGATCCAAATTCCGTGCAAATCCTTAGCATTCAGTGCATTGGTTGCAAGGGAATTATCAAAATTCATATTCTCTTGATGGATTTTTTCTGTTTGAAAAGAGATTTCCATTGCACAAACGTAGAAATCCTTCCCTATCCAGTTTCATCTAATAATGTTGTTGAGCAATATTGGTGCAGACCATGCAAACTATCACATTGGTGATGTTAGAAAATTATCTATTATGGAGCAATGCAACACATAAAATATACGGAAAATAAAATCACACAAAACACATAAAACTAGAGAGACACAGATAGCATGTGGTTCACCCACGAGGCTACATCCACCCTAAATAGCCAATCCTTTCTTTTCTATTATCCAAGAAATGAAGAGACAAAACCTACAATGTATCCATTGTAATATCCTTCGTTCTCCCTCACAAACTTCCCTCTTTGTTTCTTGCTCGAGAATACACATACAATACACAAATTAATAAATACCCTCATAAAAGCGGAGGTTGCCTTCTAGGGAAAAAACCCTAATCTAAACATAACTTCTACCGTCGCATCATTTGTCAATGAACGGTCGCATTGACTAGAAATTACTATACTTTTACAAGGCAATTTTACATTTGTTTTAAGCGGGGCGCCGCTCTCGAAAGCTTCGCCGTGTGTGCCCCGAAAAGTGCCCCCCCCCCCCCCCCCCCCCCCCCGGGACCCCCCAATGCGCCACCACCACGGCGGCGTTGCCGCCCTTTTTGCTGCAATAGGGGTCCAATGTCGTGATACAAAGTAAACAAGATAATCAAAGCTCCACACCCAACAATCTCCCACTTGGAGACCGATTGTAGCAATTCCCACTCCGCTTTTGCCGGAAAATGATTCCTTTCGACCTGGCTATTTCTCATCTTCATCATCATCTTGAAGACCAATTGAAATTGAGCATGTTCTTAGTTTCTCCGTGGTTACAACTTTTGTTAGCATATTTGCGTGATTCTCGGCTAGTGTGTATCTTTTTCCACTTTCCAACTCTCCATCTTCCAATACCGACCATACAGAAATGGTACTTGGAATGTATGTGTTTAATCCTTGAATGAAATGTCGAGTTCTTTGCAAGATGAATGGCACTTAGCTATCATTGTCTAGCGTGCCCATATCATGCTTCTTACCCAATTCATCCATAAACCTTTGTAACCAAATCATTTCTTTACTAGCCTTCCGTAGCGCAACATACTCGCTTTCCATTGCTGAAAGTGCAACAACACTTTGATTTTTGAAACCCAACTGATACGCTGTTCCACCTACAAAAGTAACACATATCCCCGTAGTGTTCCTCCTTTTATCTCTCACACTCCGTCGTATCTATGATCAACATCCTTGTAGAGAAATGTTTGAACCACCAAAGCATAATGCTTGATTTGTGGCACTTCTCAAATATCTCGAGAATCCATTTTATCGCCATCCAATGTTCTTTTCCGGATTATTCATGTACCTTCTTACAAATCCCACCGCATGTGCACATCGTGCCTTGTGCAGACCATTGCATACATTGGGCTTCCCACTCGCCGATGCATATGGAAATTTAGACATATAGTCCATTTCTTCGGGTCTGGGCATCTCCTTACTAAATGGAAATGGCTAGCAAAAGTGTACTAGAATCCGGTTTTGCATTCTCGCATAAATCTTTTCACACTTTTTCTATGTATTCCACTCGAGACGTTGTTAATTTGTGATTTTTCCCCCGTCTGTTATCCTCATACCAAGGATTTGTTTTGTAGCTCCCAAATCCTTCATTGCAAATGAATTTTCCAATTTCTTTTTGAGCACATTTATTTCCTCATATGTTAGACCTCGCAATAAGCATGTCATCTACATACAATAACAATATAATATAGTCGCCATCATTTTTCCTTTTTTTTTAGATAAACACAATGACTGTAGTGACATCTAGTATAACTTTGTCTGGGACGTAACCTGTCAAATTCTTAGATACCACTTGGAGCCCTAAGCCATACAAGCTCTTATTTAACCTCGCACACCAATTTTTCTTTCCCTTTTACCTCATATCCTTCTCGTTGCCGCATGTAATATCTCTTCCTCCAAATCTCCATGGAGAAACGTTGTCTTTACATCTAACTATTCAAGATGTAAATCTTCCGTCGCTACAAGAGATCAAGATAGTCTTAATGGACCCATCTTAATTATCAGAGAAAATATTTCATCAAAATAAATACCTTTCTTTTTTGTGAAAACCCCTTCATCATGCAAGCTCAGCTTTGTATCAGTCGTTTTCCTCCATCTTCTTCCTTGAGTCGTAAACCCATTTATTCGCAATGTAGTTTTACCCCAGAAACTTGACTAAGTCCCAAGTCTCGGTTATGCATTAAGGAGTCCATCTTCTTCCATGGCTAGCTCCCACTTCTCTTTCCGCCTTCTAACCCGCATTGCTTCTTCTCCATAACATTCAAGTTCACCATAATTAGTCGCTAATAAATAATATAATGAAGGAGAGTATCATTCAGGGGGTGATAATTATCCTGGTAGATATTCTAACACCACTTTCAAGGTTTATAGGCTCGTTGCCGTTGTGGTGGTTGTTGCCGCCGTGGTTGTTGATTATTATTATTTTCGCACCTTTACTTTTTCAGATATCTCAACAAGAACCGCGTATTCCTTGCTTTTCTTTTTTTCCCCGTTTCTTTTCCCCGCAATCGATTCTTATACAAGATGTTTTCATTGAATATTACATCTTCTTCTCCTAATGATTTTGTGATTTTCATAATCATATAAGCGATAACCAAAATCATTAGCACCATATCCAATAAAGGTACATTTCTTTGATTTTGCCTCAAGCTTTGTTCTCGTTTTATTTATTAATATGGAAAAGGCTCCCATAAACTAAAAAAAGGCTTTAAAAAGAGTAGTTTACCTTTTTACCTATCCATGCTTCCTCTAGAATACCACCATCCAAGGAACTTTGGTAAGGCCTCTCTGCTTATTAGATAAACAACAAGATTCTACAAAGATTCCGCCCAAAATTGTAAAGGAAATCCCCGCATGCAATCTCATGCACTTTGCATGCCCTGATTGTTCGTTCTATCCTTTCGACACACCATTTTCTTGTGGTGTTCTTGGAACTATCTTCTACGTAATTCCATGATCTCAATAGTACCTATCAAACTCTTTGTTGTAATATCTAACTCCATCGTCCGATTTGAGACACTTCAAATTCTTTCCCGTCTCAATCTCAACTCAAAGCTTTCCATTTCTTGAAAGTATCAAACACACTCGATTTATTCTCAATACAATAAATCCATGTTTTTCTAGTTGCATCATCAATAAAATTAACATAATAACGAGAGCTACCCAGAGATGATACCCTGAAAGTAGCCTCATACATCTACATGTCTAAATTTTTCTCTTCTTTTCTTTCCCAACTCTAAGAAATCCGACTTTCTTTGTTTTCCATAAATGCAATTTCTGCTTAAATCCAATCAACATTCTTCAAAATCTGAAACAAATTTCTTGAGTGAAGAATCTTCATTCCCCTTACCTATGTGTCCAAGCCTATGATGCTAATGCCGCATTTTCTCCTTTGGAATTTAAAGCATTAACAAGTAGTTAGAAATACCATTGCATAAATACAATGTACCAACCTTTTCATTTTTCTACGTTTCGTTGCTCCTTTGGTGACCTTCCAAGTTTTATCTCATGGAAAGCCACAAAAAAATCACTTCAACCGCCCTGCTGGAAACTGATTTTCTTCCGTATCCGGAACATGCCTTACCTCCTTTAGTAGCCATTGGTTTCCACTTCCGTTGTTTTACAAGAAGTTTACTCATTCAACAATTTTGCATGTGGTTTATCATCACCCAAACCAACTTGTCCAAAATCTCCTTTAACATAGTCATGAAAATATTTCTTATCACATGTGGCATGGAATGAAGCCCCGAATCTACAACCCAAGAATCAATAACATTTTTGAAGAGAATCAAAGCATCTTGTAACACATCACTCCGTCACATTTGCTTCATGATTGTTTTCTTGTTTCTGTGTCTCATTCTTTTCCCTTCCGAGATCTAGCATAGTATTTTTGTAAGTGCCCCTTTCTTTCCACAATTTCTAGCACACTATCCCCAATCTAGACTTGGACCGTTCTTTCCTTGATTTTCTATGATATCCCGAGATCTTCCTCTCTCCATTCTTCTTCCCCAGACTCGTACTCAAAGCATTACCCGATGTCTCACCGAGCTTTTCTTCGTCTACTCTCGCTAAGGATAGCACCAAATAACATCATCAAACTTTAAAGTACTAGATCCGTAGACAAAGTTACTAATGGCCATTACTAAACAATTCCAACTTTCTAGCAATGAGCACAAGAATAACAGCTCCAACTTCATCATCAAATTTTACCCCTACGTAACTTAACTGATCGGTAATTGTATTAAATTCATTTAAATGGTTTGCAATGTATCCACTCCTTTCGACATCTTCATATTAAATAGTCGTTTACAAGAAGATTTTGTTTGAGGTCATATTTTTCATATAGTTTCGCCAACATCCGCATCAAACCCTCTATTGTTGTTTCCTTGAAACATTGACAGATCGACGCCGAAAGGCACAACCGTACTATTTCATGCTCTCTATCGAGAATGTTCCATTCTCGTTCGTCATGGCCGCCGCTCTTTGTTTTTACGCTCAATGGTAGTAAAGATACTTTCGATACGTATAATCTTCCATCTTCATCTTCCACAACAAGAAGTTTTGGTCGTTAAATTTCTCGACCCTAAACTTACCATCGTCCGCCATCGTCTTCCCACTCGAACCCGTAAACCCTTTTCCTCGCGAGTTTATCACCAAATATACCTTCGGCTCGATACCGCTTGTTAGGAAATTATATATTATGGAGCAACAAACACATATAAAATATGCATAAAATACAAGCACAAAAAACACATAAAAACTTAGAGAGACACAGAGACACGTCTTTCACTCGCTGGCCACGTCCACCCCCGAACAAATTTTCCTTTCTTATTATCTAGCAAAAATGAAGAGACAAACCTACAAAAGATATCCGTTGTAATATCCTTTGTTCTCTCTCACAGTATCCCTCTCCGTTTCTCGCTCTCGAGAATACACATAAAATACATGTACCGCACACATCACCCTCATAAAAGCAAGAGGTTTCCTCTTCTAGCAAAAACCTAATCTAAACATAATCTCTACCGTCAAATCATTTGCCTAATGAACTGGCCTAGATTGACTAGAAATTACTATACTTTTACAAGGAAATTTTACATCGTTTTTATTTTCATGAAAAGCGTCGAAAAGCCTCACCGTGGGGGCTCCGAAAGTGTCGCTACCTCCCATGGACTTACCAGGATACACTGTTTTCTGCCAGCGTTGCTGCCCATTTTTATTGCATAGGGGTCCAATGTAAAGATACAAAGTAAACAAGATAATCGTGCTCCACACCCAACAAGGTGAGTATAGGTGTCAATATTTTCGTAATAGAAGCAATGTATATTTATGGTCTAGTTAGCAAGAATTCCCACCGAAAATGGAAGAATATAAATTTTGATGTTAAAAAGAAGACAATGTGATGTTGATCACACAGATTTTCCTTTTTTAATCGTAGAAAGAAATTGCAAAATCCAGTTTTCCTATTTGAAACTGTGCGATGGTTGCATTGGAAAATATATGATTTGGGATGAAATTGTGATTAATATACTTCCTGATCATGTTATCTTTCCTAATAATAAACTACTTTGACTGCTATCCAAAATATATGAAACTAACAACACCGTAGGTCTCTACATCACATAAACAAGTACCAATTCAACCACTTGGTGACTTTCTTGATAGGAATATGATCCTTCATTCTGTTATTCCCAATGCATCAAAGATGGATTTTATCTGGTGCATGAGCCGGGAAAGATAAATTGCTCATGCCTCTCATGTAAAGTTGATGAAAATACCTCGAGCAAAATAAGTCTCCTATAATACCCTGTGGTAATTTTTACCCTTAGTGTTCTATGCCGATTTTTCCAAAATGATTATACAATGTGCTGGTGGCACATTTATTCATCCAGTTAGCAGTAGATAGCACTGAATAACATAAATATTGTGACAGCACATAAAAAAAATTGTGCAACTCTGTTCTAGTAAGGCTCTCCTAGGCTACATAGAACTGGAAATTCCAAAGACTATTGCACTTATTGCTGGCTAAGTTGGGTCATTCACCTTGATGCGTATGAAATTTTTTTTGACAGAAAGATATTAAAAAAAAAAAGAAAACAAAAAAACAAAACAGAACATATATAAAGTGCAGTTTCAAAAGTTCTCAAACCAACCATATCTGACATATTAAATAGAGATATTTTCTGCTAACAACTTCCATTTCCCATTAAACATGGTATTAGTGTGATGATTCTGAGCCTTATTTTCCTATGCATCCCATTACCTCTATAAATGCACTCATACTGTAAGTCTCCAAAAGATATTTCTATAGATAAAAGATATCCCCAAGCTATTTGGTGAGCAACCAAGAACTGAACCTACAGAGACTGTTGGTTTAGGCACATGATGTAAACTGTGTGAACGTGGACTTAAAGTGTAGGAATCCTCCATTTTTCCTTCTTCTAAATCGCCATGCCGCCAACCTACCTTGTATGGGATCCATCAGTTGTAGCTTCGGCCGACCTACCTTGTATGGGATCCATTAGTTGTAGCTTCTCCTTCAAAAAGAACATAAACATGCATTGCAGGTGACAGGCCAACCATCTGACCTCTTTTCTTCATTTCTTCTTCAATAATAAGATTTTTTTACAAGTTTAAAAATCGTCATTTTCTTAGATAAAATAGCAATACAATTGTCTACCCATTAAAATTAAAATGTGACTAATAGAGATCACCATGTTTTCAATGAAATTTCACAATTATGAATCAAGTGATTCTCATGCCACAAAATAAAGCCAAAACTTATTTTGATATGACTAGCTACAGAAGAATGTGACAAGAAACATAAATTTTAAAAAAAACAAGGTTAAAGAGGAAATATACATGCTTGAGCATTTTAAGCAGATGATGTTTCTTTTGTGTCAGTTCCACCTCTAATTCCATTTTCCTCTTTAATTTTTCAGCAATAATGTGTGCACTTTTTCCCTCTTTACTTTTTTAGCAATAATGTATGCATTTTATGAACCTAACCAGACAGAGGTTTAGGAATATAAATCACTTGTATAGCAAATTCAAAAATGAATTTTGTAACATTTAAAAACACTATGTATGTAAATAAAAAAGGCAACAATGATAAGCTAAAGCACTATGTGTGGAAAGAAATAAGGCAACAATGATAAGCTAAACTCCGGAGGCTGCTTAAGTACCCAATAGTCCCTATATTGGTGTTAGGGTTTATAATATCATCCAATGGAACTGAGATATGCATATTGATGACACAGTCACTCTGAATTGATTTAATTTGTGACCATTGTAACTATGAAATTGCCAAGTGGATAATTCATTTCCTTTCCTCCAGAATTGGAAAGCTAAAGTTTCGATTGATAAGATAAAATGAATTAAAATATACATACTAGAATTTGAGAACACACAAAGAATAAAAATCTGAGTGATCTCGTTTTATGACTCTTAATCAAGTCCCGAGAATTTTGGCAGCAAAAATTACCATATAGACCTGGCACCTAATCCACCGGATGTCCCGCATGGGAAAGTTTCTTGCAGTAATTCTTATAATTAAAAAATAAAGTAAAATGCAGTTAGCTACCTCTTGAGTGGATTTAGTAGCCTCAGGAAGCTTCTCCTTTGGAACTAATCCCAAACCTATTGTTCAAAGTCCGCGTCTATTGCCTTAGCATCGGATTTATTTCTTTGGGACTTTTGGAAGTGTGGGTCTAGGCAAATCCAACGCCCATTTTGATTCTCTAGAATTTTAGGGATGATTAGATCATAATAATTCATCGAGCATTTGCCTGGTGACCTGACCTCCTATGATATTATGGAAATTGATTTTCTTGTTGAAATCAATGCATTCTTTCTCTCTTTTTCGCTTATTAGAATGATTTCTTTTCTGCTTATTTTCTTCGCTAATTTTGCGGTCGGAAAGGCACCTTCCGTCTTCAGCAGCACCATTATCACCCATCGATTCTGCTTCTTCATCCTTCATGGAATCCTGAACATATAGCCCCTTGAGTGCCTTGTTGTGCCACTCTAGAGGTATTTTAAAGCTGTGAACAAAAATGGAGAGCTTATGGATTGGCCATCACCAACCTTGTGCAAATTAAAGAAATCACCATGATTCAAGATAGTAGGAATCTAATTCATTGAATTCAACCAAATGTATGATATCAGACCTGCCACGGCAAGGCTGCGCCCTTCCTTCTCCTTCAACTGACAAACTTTGCAACGCCAGAAAACGAACAATTTTTTATTTTGGATTCATAAAAATCCCATATCCCATCAAACATGGAATGAATAAAACTAACCTTCATAAAATCTTCCTCTCATTTATTTTATATATATATATATATATATATATATATATATATATATATATATATATATATATATATATATATATATATATATATATATTCAAATACATGCATTATTCTTAACTAATATGTATATACATACACACACAAACACACATATAATTAATTAATTCAAATGCATTATTTTCATAAAGTCAATCTTTAAAATATAGATGGATTTATGAGTTATTAATCTGTTTTATTATGATATATAATTATTTTGATGAACACTAAAAAATAGGTATAATCTATTCCTTCCAACTACAAATATAATTTTGGGGAAATTATATAAAAGGTTTGATTTTCATCCCAACAATGTCATCAATTGTTCTAATATCGAAGTTGGGTACTTTTGTAATTTTAAGGTCTTTGGTGTACAACACCACCTTTATCCCAAAATACAATGTGAAGCTCAGTAATGGGAGTTGAGTACCCCGATATGGCTAACTACACACTATCCTTCTCTGTCCATTTAGACAATACTTGAGTATTCTTTAACTACTCCAATTACCATCATGACTTAGTGACAAATTCATCTTTCCTAAGGTAAAAAGTGTACCACACATCAAACTTGCACCTACTAAGTATGGCTTGTTACCTATGATAAATCCCCTTGTCTAGATATCGAATTACGATGATCCTAAGTAGATAATTTTCTTTTTACATGCTTTGGATATGTGACTTATTATGTTAGGACTAGCATACCTAAAAAGACCTCTAATATTACCTTGGTTTTGCATTGCAATTGCACGAGATGATAACTAGAATAACCATGGTGAAATATTATACATGAGGAGTAGCATACCAATTTTAGGCACTCATAACTCTCACCATAGCCACATTACTAGATAAGGTTCCTAAAACATGTTTGATATCTCCTGTTAGTAGTAGTTATTAACTAAAAGGATCCATCAAACCCTATCTTAATTTCATGTTTGCTTTCTCAATTCTAAATGTCCAACTATCTTAAGAAGGGTGATGCTAAAAAATGGGACCAAAATTATAGGAAAAATAAGTGGTCAAATCCTTCTCTTACTCTATCTTCATTGCCCATACCTAGCCAATGAGAGCATAAGAACCCATACTTCTCTAGAAGCACATATGATGCCTTTGTGGGGTTGATTAATCACCCTTTGGTTAGTGTTTGCACACTAGCATAGATCCTAAAGTGATGTCCCTACAATCATAATTCATTATGTGTATTTGCTCTTAAAAAACTATGCAAAGATAAATGTCCCTTTTACCAAAATGTTTCCTCATACCTATCTAGTATCTTTATTTATTTCATGATAAGACTACCCTATAAGCCACCAAATTTCTATCATACCCATGAGGTCAAAAAAAAATTATGGTTCAATATATAGCTAAGTTGGAACAAATTTAGCTCTAGAGCCTACGGTATATTTCCACCTCTAAAATATTAGTTTATCACAATAAATTCCTTTCAATAATAACTTGGCATTAATAAAAAACAAATTGAATGAATAGAACAGACTACAAAATAAAAAGCTCTAAAAGTATTGTTAAAAAAAGACAAAAATGAAGAGAGAGAAACATGGATAGTGGCTAGACAATGATGGAAGGTACACTTATGTGAGTGGCATAAAGAATATGCTAGATGTGATCTTGTGTGATGACCTTAAATATATCTAAGGACACTACACTTCTCACTCTCCATCTCGCTCCCACTCTTTCCCATTCTATAGCTCTCTCCTTCTCCCTCTCCCTCCCACCCTCTCTCTCTCTCTCTCTCTCTCTCTCTCTCTCTCTCTCTACATATCCTTCTCCCTCTCACTCGCTCCGTCTCTCTGTCTCTCTATCCCAAGTTATTTTAGTACATAATTCATAGACTAGTGTTGAGCTTCACACGTATATTTAAGCATAGACCTCTACTTGACCATAATGAAAAATCATCATGCCAAAAATAAAGACTTATTAGTGCCCATAATGAATTTGGTCAACCCACACATATGCCACATCATCTAATTTATTCTCACTAAGTTAATAATGATCTGATACCATGTTAAGTTTAGATAACATGGTGTTCTATGCTTGATACAATAATACTTCAATATTTCTTAGGCCTGATACAAAAATAAAAATCACACAAACATGAGAGTAAAATGTTGACAGAACACAATAATAGATCAATAGAAGACAAGCCAATAATATAGATCATATTTACAATTCTTTTTGTCCAAGAAAGATATGAGATATTGTGTATTATGACAGTCAACAGGATGCTTCAGCCAGCAAAGCATTTCTATATCATCCAACCTTCCAAGTGTCACACCCATAGCCCTTAGAGACAGCTCATCACAAGTCAACGTTGGTCAACCCAAAGTCAACGCAAAAAGTCAACTTTGGACAACAACATAAAGTCAACGTTGCAGATTAGGGCTTTGGTCAGACAACTCTTATTTACTCTGATATGTGATGAGTTGATAAGAAAATGACCTCCAAGTCTCTCCAATTTATATCCATCAGTGAGGGTGTGTGACATATCTATTAGGCATGTGAGCCTACATTACAAATCTAGCCAACCTTGCACATGTGTGTTAAATAAATTCAAAATATATGTTCTGCTCATCCAAACAAGATTGCCTTTAGATCAATATTTCACCTCTCTGAAATAGGAATCCAACAAAAATATGACCATCATCATATGAGCAGTGCAACATGGAGTATGGACCTAGTTGCCCATAATTAACATCTTGTCCATCCTATCGCTAGAACCTCTCGAGGGTGGCTATTATGTATATTTTTCCTTGTATCAGAGGTTGCAATTTAAACTATTTGCATAACTTTTTTGAGACATATAGACTACTATAGTCTCGGTGAATGCTCAAGTGAATTTCCATTTCATAAAAACAAAGATCACTTGAATTTAATTAATGCTAATTAGATGAAGCATTTAATAAGTTTAAGTTGGAGATACATACTCATGTCAATAAAAGAGAAACATAAGGATCTTATTGATACTTGTTCAGGTTGTGGAATTCAGTATGAAGGTAATTTGATTAAAAAGGTAGATCAATTTTAGGATCTAGTTAAAGAACCAAAACATTTACTTCATAAAATGGAAATATCACATGAGATGCAGTTGATGTTTGATGCCTCTAATAATAAAATGTATCACAAGTCAGTTATAGACACTAGTACATTTGAACAAAATTCCGACACTTTAGTTTCAACACTTTTGTCCTAACGTTAGAAATTTCCCCAATTTTTATCAATTTTTCAAATCCCGCCAATAACCGTTGCTATACCGATGTTTAGGGACATCGTCGCTTTTGCGACGTTTATGAATGTCTTCGGAAATGCGATGTTCTAAACTATTCGTCGGTATTACGAATTTTTTGGGACAAAACGTCGAAAATGCGACGTCTCTAACATATTCATCGGTCTTGCAATGGTTTGGACAAAACGTCAGAAATGCGATGCCTCTAACATATTCGTCGGTCTTGTGACGGTTGGGACAAAACATTGGAAATGCAACGTCTCTAACATATTCGTCGGTATTGTGACAGTTTGGAGTAAATGTCAGAAATGTGACGTTTCTAAAATATACGTCGGTCTTGCGACATTTTGCTCCAAAACGTCACAAGACCGACGTATATTTTAGAAACGTCATCAAATCCCATCAAATCCCATGCCTCACATATGAATCCAAAAAGTCTACAATGGCGTGATATTTGATGGTAATTTACACCATCTAATGGCCAATACCAATTGTATCAAATCATACATATGATTTTATTAGGTGAGTGCCTTACAACGTAATTAAAATTAAAATGATAAATATTTATTAATATAAATATGAAATTTATGAATAGAAATATAATAAAATATTTAAAACTATTTTAGAAACGTCATCAAATCCGACGTATATTTTAGAAACGTCATCAAATCCCATGCCTCACATATGAATCCAAAAAGTCTACAATGGCGTGATATTTGATGGTAATTTACACCATCTAATGGCCAATACCCATTGTATCAAATCATACATATGATTTTATATGGTGAGTGCCTTACAACTTAATTAAAATTAAAATGATAAATATTTATTAATATAAATATGAAATTTATGAATAGAAATATAATAAAATATTTAAAACTATATCTTAGAGTGATAAATTATAACTTTTGGGAAAAAATATTACTTATCATTATTACAAGGTAAATCTAAATTTCAATTTATAACCTTTTGTTGCATAATAATTGCTTATGCTTCTATAACATTAATTATGATAAATATATTATGTACCATTGGTTTATATAGATATTGTGATGCTACTATGTACATTTAATAGCTACAGAATGTTATAATAAATATATTACACCATTGGTTTATATAGATATTGTGTTGCTACTATGTACATTTACTAGCTACAGGTGATTTGTTGGAGATGGTGAACTCCACCACACCATACCAATGGTCCACAAATCCTTTACATGGAGAGATAATCACCTTAAACAAGCTATTTTTAAATGTTGTAACCTATTAAGGAAGATATAAAAGAAACATTCCATCCAACATTTTCTCTCCCTACAATGACTACTCTTAGCCACATGGGTTCCTCCCAACAGTAATTCCCTCCATAGCATAAGATCTAAACCCTTCAACAATATAGTGACCCTATTACATGGTCCATTTAATTAATTATTGAGTCAACCTCTATCAACACACTTACAATATTTTACAAAATAACATGGTCTCCATCAAAAGACATTCATACATTAGAAAACCACACCATCTTTCAAAACCCATATAAACTTCTCAATGTCACCCTCTTTAACAATCCCTTTATCCTTAAATAACAATCACAAATCATCAATTTCAATAATAAATTATCTAAAAAAATTCAATTAGAATCCCTTTCATTGGTCCACGTTAGTAAATGAAAGTTTTTTTTCACTTTTAGTGGACAAAATTTATGTACAAAAGAAAAATTATACTAGCAATTTCACTGAGAGGTGCAAAGGAAAACTGATAGGAGGAGTGGGGGGATGTGGTAGGCAGCAATGAAGAGAAATAAAAGGACAATGAAATACATTAGAAAGAGTTTCTATATATTTTACAAACAATGTAGCAAGAGGTTAAATTTAAAAAGAAAATTAAACTAAGGTAAATGTCTGAGATCAATGGCAATCCTTGCAGGCACAAGGTACATAACAAAGGACAAAACCTAGAAGCACAAGGTACATAACAATGGACAAAACCTAGAAGCATGAAGAACATGCTTTACCTAGATGATCATCAAACTAGGGCATGAATCCCATGCTCAAAAATAATATTTTTCTTTCTTCTTTTTTCTTGGAAAATAAAATATATATAATAATGTGAGTACATTGACTATTGTGAAGATTGAAACTGGTTACATTTTCCAACACTCCGCCTCCTAACTAGGGAGGTATTCATAATTGTACACTTGGTACAAGGTTATTCTCAAATTGAAGAGTTCTCATAAGAAGAGTCGAGTGCCCTGTGCACGTTCGTGCGGCCCGTTTGTCGGTTTCTCCCTTGTGCCTTCGTTTAGTCATGCATGCCGTGTCGTGTGCCCGTGTGAGGGCACTCGCCCAAACGTGTTCGCATCGGGTAATTTCATTTGAGGGTGGCCGTATCAAATTTTCTAAGTTGTGACCACAGGGGTGCCTTGTGCACGTTCATGTGGCTCATTTACCGTTTCCCCCCTTGTGCCTTCATTCGGTCGAGCACGCTATGTGAGGGCACCCACCCAAATTACACGTTCGGGTCGGGTCAAGTTGTTTCATTTGAGGGCGGCAGTATCAAATTTGCTAAGTTGTGACCATACGAGTTCCTTTTTCACATTCGTGTGGCCCATTTGTCATTTTCTCCCTTGTTCCTTCATTTAGTCTGCGTGCCCGCCCAAACGTGTCATGTGAGGGTGCCCGCACAAACGCGTTTGGGTCGGGTCATTTCGTTTGAGGGCAGCCATATCAAATTTGCTAAGTTGTGACTGCATGGGTGCCTTGTGCACATTCGTGCGACCCATTTTCCATTTTCTCCCTTGCGCCTTTGTTCGTTCGGCCACACCGTGTCGTTTCATTTGAGGGCGCCCATCCAAACCTGTTTGGGTTAGGTCATTTCGGTTGAGGACGCCTGCCCAAATGTGTTCAGGTTGGGTTGTTTCGGTTGAGGGCACCCGCCAAAACTTGTTTAGGTTGGGTCGTTTTGGTTGAGGGCGCCCGTATCAAATTTGCTAAGTTGTGACTGCATAGGTGCCCTGTGCACGTTCATGTGGCCCGTTTTTCGGTTGCTCCCTTGTGCCTTCATTCGGTCGTGCATGCTGTGTTGCACTGTGTGAGGGTGCCTGCCCAAACGTGTTCGGGTCGGGTCGTTTCGTTTGAGGGTGGTCGTATCAACTTTTCTAAGTTGTGACCGTAGGGGTGCCTTGTGCACGTTTGTGCAGATCGTTTGCCATTTGCTCCCTTGTGCCTTCGTTCGGTTGGGCACGCCGTGTGAGGGTGCCTGCCCAAATGTGTTCAGGTCAGGTCAGGTCGTTTCGGTTGAGGGCGCCCGCCCAAACGCGTTCGAGTTGGGTCATTACGGTTGAGGTCGCCTGCCCAAACGTGTTTGGGTCAGGTCATTTTGGTTGAGAGCGCCTGTATCAAATTTGCTAAGTTGTGACTGCATGGGTGCTCTGTGCATGTTCATGCGGCTCATTTGCCGGTTGCTCCCTTATGCCTTCATTCGGTCGTGTGCGCCATGTTGTGCTGTGTGACGGCGCCCGCTCAAACGCGTTTGGGTCGGGTCGTTTCGTTTGAGGGCGGCCGTATCAAATTTTCTAAGTTGTGACTGTAGGGGTGCCTTGTGCACGTTCGTGTGGCTCATTTTCTGTTTTCCCCCTTGTGCCTTTGCTCGGTCGGGCGCATTGTGTGAGGGCGCCCGCCCAAACACATTCGGGTCAGGTCAGGTTGTTTCGTTTGAGGGCAACCGTATCAAATTTGCTAAGTTGTGACCGCACAAGTGCCTTTTGCACATTCGTGTGGCCCATTTGTTGTTTTCCCCCTTGTGCCTTCGTTTGGTCGTGCGCGCAGTGTGAGGGCACTCACCCAAACGCGTTTGGGTCGAATCGTTTCGTTTGAGGGCAGCCGTATCAAATTTGCTAAGTTGTGACCGCACAGGTGCCCTATGCACATTCGTGCGGTCTGTTTGTCGGTTGCTCCCTAGCTAGTTGTGCCTTCATTCAGTCGTGGGATAGAGCTACAAGACTTGGAGCCCTTCGCCTTTCATTAAGCATGGCTATTGTTTGGTTATCTAGGCTCCTACTTAAATAGAAGGTTGGAGGTGTGGAACCAAAACCTCTGGAATCCCTCATGGCTATTGGATGGAGGAAGAACTCCTCTGGAATCCCAGAATATGTCTGCAGGCTGAATCTATAAGGGTGGAGGCATGTGAACAAAACCTCTGTAATCCCTAATGCCTGGAGATTAAGACAATGTTGTGATCCTGATTATCTAAAAATATTACATGTCTAGCATGGTTCTTATAAGAGCCACCCAACCATTAAAATTGAATAGATGGATTGTTGCTGCATATGCACATATTGACAGTAAAGAGAGATTTCAGTTCATGAGCATATGGCGTGGGAACAAAACCTATATGTAATCCCTATGTGTGGGGTTAATTAACCCTATTCCTACAATGTTTAATGTTTGCATTTTGGATTATGTGGGGGTAGATAACTCGTAGCCATATCACATAGGCCCCATTCACTTACGAAGGTTCCCTAAACTCTACCCCCAATCTGGTTGATCTTGCTCAGCTTGAAAATTTTGAATTTTCATTGATGATTGATTTTCCTCTCGCTCAAATGCAAAAGGAAGATGAATTTCATATTTTTCCTCCATAATTTCCACATTCGACATCTATTGTAGCTATTCATCTATGCTCATCTGGAATCACCACAAGTTGTACTTTTTTTTGGCAATGGATTCTTGATGTTGATCTCAACGAGATTTCTCCTCCTCAAAAAACATATCCTGGTTGTAACCATGGTTTTGGTATGTTGATGTTCAGACGAAAACTACAACTTGTAGCCCTTGATCTGCTAGGGGTTACCTTGATATTAACAGAGGTGTATTCATACTCCTTCTGAATAACCAATAAAGGGTCAAGGAAATTGACCAATATGTTGTCAAGTTTTATCTTATCCATCTCTGGGGCAAGCTGCTTTTTGGCTAACTCCACTACTTTTGATCTCAATTTTTCCAATTGCTTCCTTCTCTCATATGATACCCGAGCCTTTGCTTTTCTCTTCCCTTCTAATTCCGTAATAGTGTGATAGTGATGCCAACCAACTTCTTTGGAAAGCCTTCCTAGCAGACAATACTTATGACCTGGCTAAAGCCTCAACACTTTCAGAGCATCTGGAATGACCATTCTCTTCTTCTGGTCATATGGTGGGGGAACTCCTTCAAAAGCCCTTAGCCTAGAAAGTGCTCCAGCACCATGCTTGGTTTTGTGTGGAATCATTCCTCTAATTGTCCAGTATTCAAATCCTTCTCTTACTTTATTGTCATTTGCCCATACCTAACCAATGAGAGCACAAGAACACCTATTTCTATAAAAGCACCTATAACTTCTCTTACTTTATTGTCATTTTCCCATAACTAACCAATGAGAACACAAGAACACCTATTTATATAAAAGCACCCATAATAATTTTGTGGGTTTCACTAATATCCCTTTAGTTAGTGTGTGTAAAGTAGCCTAGATCCTAAAGTGATTCTCGTACAATGATAATCCACTAGGTGTATTTGTTCTTAAAAAACTATGCATGGATAGATGTCCCATTTAAGGCCAAGTTCCACCAAAATGGTTCCCCCTACCTACCTAGTAACTACATTACATTTATTTCATGACAAGACTACCCTACAACCCACCAAATTTCTATCATATCCTTGACGTCAACAACAATTTGTTGTTCAAGATATAGCTAAGTTGGAACAAACTTAGCTCAAGAGCTTAGGATATTTTTCCACCTCTAATGTTTATAAACCAATAGATATAAAATTTCTAAAGCATGTGGGAGCCCTTTAAGTATCACCTTTCCTATATTGACTCCATCTTAAAAATCATGGAAAATGTCCATAGATGAGTTATCCTTACTAATCATTCAGACCATAACATTACTACTTCCCTTTTGACCACATAAAAATTATTTTTAAGTTACCATAATTCATCTTTAATATCACATAATTAGATTAAAAAATCAACCAAAATCCCTAGTTTATGAAATAAAAATTCAACAATTTTATACAATTAATAATTTAAATAAATGTCTTAGATATAATCTAATTAATAATTATTTATAATAAAAAATACCACTTATTTACCCAAACCCCTTATTAACCCCAAGAAAAGTCTCAAAAATTTTATTTAATGGAATTTGAGTGGCCTTAAAAACACACGTATTTCATTTCAAAATTTCAAAAATTTTCAAATATCAAAAGTTTTAATTTCCCTCATTCATTTCCATTCGATTGCATGATTTGTTCAGGGAAGGAGGGAGGATACGACCATACTGTCGCCGGTTTTGAGGAAGGATGCAACCATACTATTGCAGGTTTGGAGGAAGGATGTGGCCATACTGTCGTAGGTTTGGAGGAAGGATGCGGTAAGTAAAGAAATTGATCCCAAGTGCCAATTGCAGGTCTGCTCTGATACATTTGGTTGAAGTCTAGTGATTTATTTCCTTCTACTCTGATACATTAGGTTATAAATAAAAAATCCTATTTGTGCTTATGAGATCTCGCCTTTGTGTTTCTAGCGCAAGGGTGCCCGACTAACAATAAGAAAAAAGGAAGGCATGGAGGTTACAAAGTCTGAAGTTTGAGTCCAAAGATTGTGAAGCCGTCTGCTCGCTCCACAAGTCGGAAGGAATTCCAACTGTAATCGGCTCCATCACAGGTCAATCTGTGAATTTCGCACTTTATTTGTGGTTTCTTTTGTATTTTAGTTGTATTTTTCAAGATGTCGATACGATAATTTATAGATTCTTTCTTTGCCATTGAAATCTATTGATTATATCTTGAATCAAATCAGGTTGATTAAAATTTTGAAGACCCATGTTCTATTTGCTCTAGTTTTTAGAGTTTCATGAGTTAGGTCGTTAACATATTTCTCTAGTCGTATGCATTAGGGTTTAGGGATTAGCTTCAATATGTGTTGTTAAAGTTTTCTTTCTTCCAATAAAGCCTTGTTATGGTATGAGCTATCGAGACTATTCTTATTTTTACCTGGTTTGCAATAATTGACAGTTCCAGGGTTTTAACACTCATATCTGGCATGACCATGATTTTTACTTTCCAATTTAAAAAAACCTTTTGTTCATGACTTTCTTATTTTTTGCATCCCGTAAATAATTAGCTTTGAGGAAATTTGTGTACCTTTTCTTCTCTCTGCACATTATTTTCCCCAGATTCCATCCGACAACTTAAAGCACTAGATTTGGCATATACTTTGAATCTTTCATCTTCCCAGCCAATAAATCCACCATTGAATATATCTGCTCTGATTGTTTGTGTGATCTGTCTCCAACAACAAATGAATGGAATTTGTTCTTGACCTCAATCCAGCTGCATCCTGGGCTATTTTTCAATTTAGTGTCTTTAATCATTGCTGTCACCTTCATCACTTCATCCCACCTTCTAGCTGTAGCATATATGTTTGACAACAGTACATAGTTTGCAACATTATCAGGCTCTAATTTAATAAGATGTTTTGCAACATATTTTCCTAGCTTAATATTGTGGTGAATTCTACAGGCACCAAGCAGTGTCCTCCACACACCAGCATCAGGTTCTATTGGCATTTTCCTGATAAATGTGAGCACCTCTTTCATGTGCCAAGCTTGACCAAGAAGATCAACTGTTCAAGCACAATGCTCCAAGGTAGGTGCAATGCCATAATCTTGACACATGCATTCGAAGTATCGAAGGCCCTCATCCACACAAGAATTTCTTTGGGTAGATCTTGTGTCTAGTTTTTGGCCCTTTTTTCTGACCAAAAGAGCATCCATATATGTGTTTTTATTCAATGATTTTTTATCCTTGACTTTTGGGGTTCATTTAAGGACAGGCTTGTAAGAATAAGTGTAATTCAAGTCTGGTCTAGGGCACCTTTTTTTAGGACTATAATCTGAGCATGTAGGCGTTAGGATATCCTTTTGAATGGTAGAGTATTTTCATACAAGTCCGTTGTCCTACATTATATGAAACAATTCAAAAGTATGTAAACCTTATTTGAGGGAGCATTGTATTTGGAAGACTCTGGATCTGAAGTAGAAAGGTTGTTTAATCCTTCTCTCAGTAAAGTTTGCAGTCTCCTAATGAGAACTAAAGGTACTAAAAAAGTAAGAAGGAGTGTATAAGATGTTTGTTTACCTACAATTGTCAATATATAAGAATAATTCTCACTGCAATCTCATTATGTATCAGTGAAATTCAAGGATCAAATGCACTAACCTAATGATTGAATTCTCATCTACATAATTATAGTATACATTGACCTTTTGACCTACATAATAACTAAGTTTGAAAACAGTAAATTATATAGAAATGACAGTAATGTATGACACAGAAGTGAAAAATATTACTGACTTCACAAGGCAAATCCATTCTGGGCTAACCCATAAATCATTGCACTCCATGAAACCACATCCCTTTTAGACGTTTTGTCAAAGACTTGGCATGCTGCTTCTACACAGCCGCACTTGGAGTACATGTCAACCAGGGCAGTGCACACTTAAACATCAGACTCAAAGCCATTTCTGATGATATGATGATGAATCTCTTTGCCCTCTTGCAGAGCTAATAGCACAGAAAATGCCTTGAGCACAATAGGAAAGGTGAAATTGTCTGGCTTTATCCCTTCTTGTTGCATTTGATAATATATCCTTAGGACCTCCTCACATAGCCATTTCCTGGCATATTCTCTGATGATGGAATTCCATATAATCACACCTCATTCGTGTATTTTTTAAAACAAAAATTTGAATCCTAAAAACAGATTTTCCTCAAATCCATTTATCAGGATATGGTGGGGTTGCAACCTTCCAGCAGGCATTCCTACTCAATAACCATTTAGGTTCCTCGTCTTCAATCACAGGTACCAAGCTATGCACACCATCCTTATACCTGAGAGAAAAAAACCGACAACCCATCACGCAAAACCCTGTTTATCACATGCATAGACGTGGCACCATCTTCTGCAACCCCATGAATATGATTCTCACATCCAATGCAGGATGAAGGTTGTGTGTTCAATTTCGCTGTAGGGCCAACGACTTTGCCTGCAAATGTTATAAAAAAATCTCAAGTAGAGCTCTTCAACTGGAGGGGCTCGGGGATGAGCATAATGGAGGTGAGCCAGGGAGGTAAGGAGTTCACTTATGTTATACAAAAGGTTGAATCTGAACTGCATGAGCTTTTTAGCATTCTTGCAAATTATGAGGTCCTTTTCCTTCAGGGTGGGGCTTCAACACAATTTTCTTGTTTGCCGTTAAATTTATGTGGTGTAGAAGATACAATAAATAACTTTGTTGAATTAAATACTGGTTATCAGCTCTATGTGCTCAATCTCACTAATTGGCACATGCATGTTAGTAAAGTACTAATTGCAATGAGAAGCTATACTGCACAAATATTTCCCTCGAGTAGAATACACTAGATATGATACAATATTTTCTTCCTAATTTAGTTTTAACTTTTAAGACCAGCTTCAAGGACCAACTGATGATTGTGATGCAAAATTTTGGAGTGGAATAACATTTTGTGCACTCTTATCCTTTTCATTCTATGTTGAAACTAGTTGAAATGGAGTTACATTCAAGTGTTGTAAGCTCAACCAATGAAATTTGTTCATGCTTGAAATAATATTTTTGCTGGATTTGAGAATCAATATATCACTTTGTTGACTCGGTTT
This sequence comes from Pinus albicaulis, assembly GCA_034641835.2. Classification (NCBI taxonomy): domain Eukaryota; kingdom Viridiplantae; phylum Streptophyta; class Pinopsida; order Pinales; family Pinaceae; genus Pinus; species Pinus albicaulis. The sequence continues at coordinate 763,746,857 of CM076582.1, read as the reverse complement.
CTATGTATGTTTTATCCAGCTTCCAAACATAAGCTGATAGGTAAATATTCTTTCATAAAAATTCCATTGAGGTTTGTGTTTTTGTAAGTTTTAGCTCTTGTACAAACAAACAGTTTCCTAAAGCAAAAAATGACATCTTAAATGTTGATAATCAAAAATACAAAATATAATTGCCTGAGTCTGATGCAAAGATTAAATGACATATATAATATTTTTTGCTTCTCTTCTTCTTGAATGATATTCTCTTGTGCCTTAAGAGGGCTTTGTCCAGGCTGAAATAAGGGAGGGGGCTGAGCCCTGAAAGAGGCCTAACAAGCCTTAGATCAGCCTATAGTGAGGGGACGAAAGCCCTGAGAAAGTTTGCTGGATTTTTGTAAAGGCAAAGACTTTACAAACCAGTGGTATAAAATGGTTTTTGGAAATGTCTAAGACCACTGAAATTTACCTTTCCATGTTCGACTTTGACATCCACAATATATGATTTTGAAAAGTTTCAATAAGAGAATAAACTTATTTTCGAATAAATTTTTTGAAACTTAAACACTATATAGTGAAAAGAAATTATAGTCTTCCTCCTTACCGTGACTATTGAGAAAGTTCCAAGAAAGTTATGAAATGAGAAACTTTTCTTTTTCTTCGTTTCAAAGAAAACTAAAGAGTTTAGCTATAGGAATAAACAAACATAGAACCTTATTTATAGTGACCAATAAGAAAATTCCTCACATCAAAGAAATAAGAAACTTTTCTTAGTTTTTTCTTCGGTTCAAAGAAAATTCAGAGATTTAGCTACTGGAATAAACATAGAACCCAACTCACCAATTCTGAAATGATTTGGGTGCCAATTTACAGTTGGACTCCCACCAAATTGACTCCATTTATGATTATAGTTAGGATTTAGGATTCTGCTACCATGTGTGTCCAGGATGCAAGAGCGACTTTTAAATTTTTTTAAATATTTTTTAATGCTCATCAGAAGAGTGACATTCGATTTTTCATCTGAAGAGCGAAGTTTAATTTTTTTAATATATTTTTTAATTTTCGTCGGAAGATTGATGGTTGATTTTTTAAAAATATTTTTTTATTTTTGTCGGTCTTGTGACGGTTAATTTGTCGTCGGAAGAGCGACGTTTAATTTTTTTTAATATTTTTTAACGTTTGTTGGAAGAGTGACGTTTTATTTTTCGTCGGAAGACCGACGTTTTCTTTGTGTTGGAAGAGCAACGTCGTTTTTTGTCGATAGAGCAACGTTGTTGTTCGTTGGTAGAGCAACGTTTAATTTTCGTCGGAAGAGCGATGATGGTCTTGGAACATCGAAAAAAGTGTCGCTATTCTGACACTTTTTTGAAGTGTCAGAATTGCGATGTAATGGCTAGCCACGTTTTGCCCTGCCTCAAACTGTCGCTCTTGTGATGCCTATGTGTCGAATGAGTGATGAATTGGCCATCGGAAATTGGGCCAAATGTGCTAGTGAGAGCATAAAGAAATAAAGCAAAAAATTACAGGGAAGGTTGGAAAAGAATTAATGCAACACAATTTAACTCCATAGAGTTCACCCATAATTTTGGCTCATAAGCAAAACAGGGCATGGCGAATAAGTGTCGATTTTAAAGTTGATTCAATTAATCAGAAACATTTTACAGCATTGGTAAATCATCAACAACCATATGAAGTTAAAATAGATGTTAAAGGATATGCAATGGAAACAGTGATTCACATAGATTATCAGCTGCTTCAATACTTTTAGTCATATACTAAATTGCAACAATCTCACTACAATTGGATGGGATTTCTTCAGAAAAATCACTTAGTAATGAAGGACATGGAAGGTGTAACAAGTAAAGTAGTTGATATGTTGTCTTTGAATGCTTCAGTAGTACTACATAAAAGTTCATTGGTTTATGAAATTTATGTAGAACAATATAGTACTGATAATGATTTCGAAGATACTTTTGAATCGCTAACTCATAATGCTCAGATAGAAAAGATGCAGGTTATTCGGGAAATTTATCTTTCTCAGATTGCAGGTGTAAGAAAGATTACGACACAAAGTCAAAAATATTGTTACTGGCCTCATATGTATGAAACAATTGTGAAGTACATAAAGGGATGTGTAATGTGTTCGACAAGCAGGCCATGCAATCGAAAGATTGGTTTGCACATGCCACTTCTAGTTCCTTTGCAACCATGGGGCAGCATGGATTTGGTTCAAGGACAGACAGAAATGGTGAACAGGACCAGGATACATATTCTTTGAGGTAACTACAGTAAACATCCTGAGATGTGGGATAAATTTGTAACTTATGTGCATCAAGCTTACAATCAAGCCTTACATTCTTCTGTGCCACGACAAGCATTAAGTCAAGATAGGTTCAAATTGCACCATGATAAGCATCAGTTTCAGGTCAATGAGAAGGTATGGTTGTATGTCATCAAAGTCAAGATGAAAGTGAGAAAGATGTATTCTCACTTATTGCCAGTTTAAGATCAAACTTTTGTGGTCCAAAAGATTTTTAAGTGGAAAGGATTAATCCAGGAGGATCTTGATCAGTACAGTTCAGTAGAAATTTCTACTCAAATCCAGCAATACAATGTCTAGTTCAGTTTCCAAATCCACAGTTTTGCCAGTTTTGCCTATGAAAAGGTCCTCTAGATGTCATAAGGATCGAATTTTTTGTGTTATGATGTAAAGGGTTTTAATACTAAACTAAGGTTTAAAAGGAAATTGTAAAGGTCTAAGGTTAAAATTTATACTTAGATCTAAAACCCTAATACCTTAGTCTAAAACCCTATCCACATCATCTAAGACCTAAGGTTTAAAGACCTAAGTGATAGCCTAGGTTCCTTCAATAGCAGTTTAACAACTGGAAGGAGGTCATGGAGCATACCAAGAATGGTGTACCTCTATTCAATGAAAATAATTATGCACTCTGGAAAGGAAGAATGGAGGTCTATCTCTTGGAGGAAGGTTACGAAGTATGGGACACTTTTTAAAATGGATTTACATCAACTACGGATGAACAAGGTAAGAAGAATTTGTTAAATGATGTAAAAGCAAAGAATATTATTATCAGTGGACTTATTGAATCTGCTTATCATAAGGTGTTGGGTTGTAAAACTTCCAAAAATGTATGGGACAAGCTTGAGAATATATATGAAGGTGACTCAAATGTCAAAGAAGCAAAGCTTCAAATCTATAAGAAAAATTTGAGCAACTCAGAATGAAAGAAGATTGCAACATTGTTGCATACTTCCAATACATTGATGAAATAACCAATACTCTGGAAGGATTAGGAGAGCCAGTTGACGAGAAGACTATTATACAGAAGATTCTTAGAATTTTACCAGGGAGATTCAACCCAAAGGTATCGGTCTTAGAATACAGTGCAAATCTAGACAAACTCAGCAAAGAGGAATTACATGGAGTTCTCATAGCATATGAAATGAGACTTGATGAAGAAGAGGGTACTTCGCATCTAGAAACTGCATTCGTTGCATCTAAGAAAACCAATAAGGATAAACAACCTTCAATTGAAAATACATGCACCTACAAGTGTGAAGAAAAGGGAGATGATGAAGAAGGTCTTTCAGAAGAAGAATATGCTTACTTCACGAGAAAACTAAAAATTGGTAAGGGACAATTCAAAGGTAAACTTCCATTGGTATGTTTCAGCTGTAATGAGGTTGGGCATTTTGCAACAAAATGTCCAAACAGAAGTAATGGCAACTCAAAAGGAAAGAAAGGCCTTAAGAAATTCAACAAGAACGGATCCAAAAGGAACTTTCTCTCTAAGGAAGATAGCTCATCATCCGATGAAGACAATGACAGTGACGAAGAAGCTAATGAGAGAGTATTGTTTATGGCCAAGCACAATAAACCCAAGCACAATAAAAAAGAGGTATCAAACAACAAAGAAGAAGGATGGACCATAGAAAATTTTTATGAGGAAGAAATCAAGCTTATAAAAGATCTCAAGGCGGAGAAGATCTGTTCCAATACTCTTGAAGAAAAAGTTCAAGGTCTCAAAATTGAAGTTGAAGAACACAAATGCATTGAAGAGTCACTTCAAAAGAAGTTGGAAGAAAGCAACCAAGAAAGGGAAGAATTAGAAGTTGAAGTAGTCTCGTTGTGTGAGGAAGTGAAGAAAGGAAAAAATATCCAAAACTATGCCAACAGCTCAAGGGCATTGGAAGAGCTCATCAACAATCAACAATATTACAAAGAAAAAACTGGCATCAGTTACAAAGAAGAAGAAGAAGGACCTTCTATAACAAAATACAATGAACCTATGAGATTTGACATGCATTTAGACTTCATTGGACAAGATTCGCAAGAACAGCCTTGGAAGACAATTCCTTGACGAAACTTTACATCCAGGTACCAACATATTTTTTATGGCTATTGTTATTCATGTGGAAAATTTGGTCATAAATCTATATAATGTCGCACGTACCCTAGGAACGAATACAATTCTAGGAGATCTGTTGAATATGAACTTCCCAGGGCTCAGCGAAACATAAATAGATTTGAACATTTAAGAAATAATATTAAATGTTACAAATGTCGAAACTTTGGACACATAGCCAAAGACTACAGACTTGAAAATCCTCTAGAAGAATCTTCGAAGCCACAGAATGAATAAACATGGAAGAAGAAGAAAAAATGATAATTGCGCTCTTGCTTTCAACGCTCAAAAGAACAAATACGTGTGGTATGTTGATAGCGGTTGCTCAATGCATATGACTGGAGATAGAAATAAATTTGTATCTCTGAAAGAGAAGAAGGATGGAACTGTGTCCTTTGGAAATGATGGATCTTCAAATGTTATAGGATCAGGTACTGTCACTCTTGGAAGCAAAGATGCTTTAGCCAAGAATGTTCTATTGGTTGAAAACATGAATCAAAATCTGCTTAGTGTTGGACAAATGTGTGATCAAGGACACACAATACTATTCAACTCCACGAAATGTGAAATCAGGAAAGGCATGTATGGTGAAATTGTGTTAAGAATAACTCGAGCTCCAATGACATATATGTTCGGATGAAGCAACTAAAGCATGTCTATTAGAGCCCGATACCTTTTGGGTTGAATTCCCCGTAAATGCTTCCTTTAATCTTCCGCATAATATTCTTCTCTCGTTAACTGGCTCTCCCAATCCTTCCAGAGTATTGGTTATTTCATCGACGTATTGGAAGTATGCAACAGTGTTGCAGTCTTCTTTCATTTTGAGTTGCTCAAATTTTGCTCTATATATTTGAAGCTTTGATTCTTTGACATTTGAGTCACCTATATATATATTCTCAAGCTTGTCCCATACATTTTTGGTAGTTTTACAACCCAACACCTTATGATAAGTAGATTCAATAAGTCCACTGATAATAATATTATTTACTTTTTCATCATTTACCAAATTCTTCTTACCTTGTTCATCCGTAGTTGATGTAAATCCATTTTGAATAGTGTCCCATACTTCGTAACCTTAGGCCAAGAGATATACCTTCATTCTTCCTTTCCAGAGTGCATAATTATTTTCATTGAATAGAGGTACACCATTCTTGGTATGCTCCATGACCTCCTTCCAACTGTTAAACTGCTATTGAAGGAATCAAGCTCTGATCATTGCAATGCAACTATTAAACATTATAGGTGTCTTCATCATTACTTTGTGCATCTGTATCTTCATGATTGTCCTCCTCTTCATGATTGGACCCACTGTCCTCAATTTCAAACTCTGCCTTTGTATCACTGCTTGCATTTTCTGTGGGGTCACTGCCAGAGGCACTTTCATTAGTCTCTCCTTTACTTTGATTGTCACTTTCTTCCTTATTATGTGATTTTTCTTCACTTTTCCACCCACTATCTTCTTTTTCTTGCCCACTGTAATTAACTTCAAGCTCTGTCTCTTCTTGACTGCTATCTTCATCTTTGTCATTGCTTCTTTCATCACTGCTATTGGGCTCACTGTTTTCTTCTTTGTTACAGCCCTTACAATCACTGCTGTCATCTGCCCTTTCTTCATGGTCTAGCTCACTATTTTCCTTTTTATAATCTACCTCTGTATTTGGGCTGTCATTAATTTCCTCATCTTCATCATTAGGCTTACTTCCTTTGTTACTATTTTCTTCCTTATCACTGTCTTCTTTTTCTTGAATGTGATTTTCCTCTTTGTCACTGCTTTCTTCCTCCTCAACACTTTCTTCTTTGTATTTCTCCTCATTCTTTAAGTTTACCCTTCACATTTCTTCATAATTCTACCTTTAGACAATAGGAAAAGGTTGGAAAAAATAAATACATTAAAAAAAAAATTCACATGTAATATTCCTTTTTCAGAAATATCACAAGTCTGTGCCAGAGATGGACTATGGGGGAATTTACTGGATATGTCACCTTCTAATGAAGGGTGAGATCTAGAGGCTTTCTGGCCCTTTTGCAGACTCTGTCTATAGATATGTGAAATTTCCTAGTAGGAATGGCTAGCAACCCAAGCTTGGAAAACACATTTTCCAGAAATGGAGGTAGCAGGATTTGATCCCTGGTCTGGGATCCCTTGAATATGTCCTTTTAGAGCTTAAATCCAAGAGTGGAATTAGAAAAAATATATCTAGGAGCTTTAGACAAGCCTCCTTCACCTGCTATCTTCAGAAAAGGGCCCAATGAAGAGGGTTGCAACAGCACTTTGCTCAACAAAGGAAATGACAGCGTTATCTCTAAGGAGCCATGTCACATGAAGATGAAATCAATCTGTAAATATATGGGCAGCATAAAATGTAGACAAACTCTTGAGTAATATCTTACTTAAAGCAAGCCAAAGAGTCTCAAGGAGACAATGTACATAAGGATGGTGAAAGCACTGCTCACATATTTTATTCCTACTAAGACTACGCAGTCTATGGGAGGTACTGCAGCAGTAAATATATGAAAATGAAAGATACAACAATGTAAGCTCAAATAAAGTTGGGGGGAGCAAGGCTTCAACCCCTGAAAATACAATACAACAATCCCTTAAGGGGATTGGATGAAAACTAGACAAAATGGCAATTTTACCAAAATGCCGGAGTTGCTGGGCAGCTGATGCAACTCAATAGAACTGGAAATGGAAGGAGCTTGCTGAATATGATGCATTTTCTGAAATAAATCTTTTTTCCAATCTTCTATATGAAAGGCTGATCCTTTCATTGAAGATCTCACTACCCACTAAAATGTTGCAACCCTCACTGCAAATGCTCTCTACGAACTGCGCAGTCAAGAAAGAGGGATGCTCTTCTGCTGATGGAGAATGATTGGCCTGATGCCAAAGATGATGGAATGAAGATCAGAAACTCCCTCACTGAATCTTGAACAAAGTAAAATTTAGCATGCGAGGTTCATAGGCAACTGCTACCTTAAAAAATGAACATATTTGTGAGAGGTGACATTAACAATGTTATTATGAAATTAATTAAAATCAGGCGGGATTGAAATCATAAATTTTGTTGGTTCGACCTAGGGTTTTCAAAATCCGTTTGAAAATTCTAAACAATAACAGTCCACAGATAAACAAATTCTATTTAAAAATATAAAATTAAACCAATGTTACATCGCACTACAGGCCGTCGATAGTTTTAAATTTATGCTTTTTAGATACATGTAGTTTATTTTAAAAAATTGTATTTTAAAAAATTATATACATTACATAATTAAATACAAGTGTTTATATAGCTTTTATATAATTAATTGTATTTAAATTTAGCATTACTTTTTTATTAATTAATTCTATTTAAATTTAGCATTATATTTTTAATAAATTATACAATTAAATAATATTCACTGAAATATTTGGGAAGCAGCCTTATTATTTTTGTTTGGTAAGAGCTTAGCTACACTTTCTATCAAACATTTTTCCAATGTAGTTTTTGGTATGAAAAAATGATATTAAATGGCTGATATGATACTAATTCAAGTTTATGGTTCTTATGAAACATTTTGCCCATCTAGATTTTGATATGATGAAATAAAACTAAACAATTGATATGACAAGTAATTCTACATTTTGATATGAAGAAATAATACTAAACAATTGATATGACAGTAATTTACTTTAAAAAAAAAATGAAAGTGAATTAGTAGTATATGCTATAAATCACTAATTCCACTTTGATACCAAAAACCACTAATTCACACAAAGTAACAAAGTAATACAATTTGATTATTTTCAAATACAAGAGGAAAGAGAGAAAATTGACTAAACTATTTATTACAAATGTTTACTTTTTATTCCTCGAGTGTTTAAGGATAAAAGATTGAAAAGAACATATTGACATTCATCTAAAACTTAGATTCCTTACATTATTTCTATTATCATGAATATTTATATTTATGTATTAAATTTTACTCGTGAATAATAGATTCTATAAAAAAAATCTTACCTATTTAACAATATATTAATATTGTGTTTCTTGTTATTATTGACCATTTTAAATTGACACTAGCTACTTTTCCTATGTTGAGTACAAATTTCTTATACTAGTACAATGTTGGCGCCACTTCAAAATCTATAAGAGGAAATATTTTGTAAGTCTAGTTGTGTTGTTCAATGATCAAAATCATTTTTTTATAAATTAAAGTGCAACAAAACAACAAATTTGATTTATATCAATTATAATAAGGAATATTAAGGAAAAAAACACTTCAAAAAGTATTACTAGTGTCTAACATATTTTCATTAAATGTTTAAATGGTTGATATTAAATAGAATACTAATTAGCTACTCCACTATTGTTTTAATAGACCAAGTTTACAAGATGTTTCTTTTAAGTGCATTATTGAATTTGATTATGCATATTTGATATGGTGAGAAGTCTTGCTGGTCAAACAAAGCTTTGAAAACTTAAATATTTTATGGCACTGTCATGTCATTTGTATCACCACATGATTACATTCCTTTGTAACAATACACTACTTTATTTTTCCATTCCTTTGTAACAATTGGTGAATCCTCATTCCCAATAGTGTCTTTCCACATTTTTATGTATGATGTTATCCCTTCCTTTAGTTCTTTTAAATAGGCATTATTCCTTTTGGAAGCTAAGAAATATGATTTCCCTATGGGAATTATAGGCTGACCTTCATCATCTATATTCCATAACTCAACTGATTCTAACCACTCAATATCTCTAATGGATTCTTTGTACCTTAGTACTAGAATATCATTGAGTACAAGAAACTGGAAGTATTGAACATTAAGATGTCCAACTAGTGTATTTTTTCGCTCCTTGATGTATGCATTAAGGAAACTTTTGAAGTCATATACATTGTCAATAAGTGTAGGTGGAAACACTCGATTTTCTTCAATTATGCGATATGTGTCCATCATTTCAGTTAAAGAATATATATCTTTAATTTTTAGGCTTGGAGACATTCTTCCGTAGGTTCCATCTGCGTCTTCATGGTTGTGCCCCACATGAAATTATCCAACCTCAGTAGTGATGAAGACACCAAGTGCATTTAGAAGTAACAAAAACATGAAAAGATAGTGATTCTTATTATCACAGGCTGCATTGTCCAACTGTAACAACAAATGTGGAGGAAGAGGTTTAAACTCAACATATTGACTCTTTGATCTTCCATGAGATATAAAATCATCCTTGTACACTTGAAATTTTGAGTAAATAGAGGTGTCAAGTAATGCATTTGTAAGTGTGTTTCTTGAACTTCCACTCTCATAAAGTATATCACCATACATATCAATTTGTGGGTCTTTAAGGTCCATTAAGCACTTTTCAAGGGATGTGATGGTAAATTTTGATCCCATATGTACAAATGGTAGGGAGAAATGACCAAAATATCATGTCTTATGCCCATGTGTTAGCATACCTGTCAATGACAAACCTAAATTTGTTCCTACAATAGATTTTGATTTGACACGTAGCCTTGGTATTGAAGTCGTTGTTTTATCCATTTTATCATTGATAATGCTCAAATAATCCTTTGGAAACCGCTTTGACATAATTCTATGGGCATACTAGCAATATCTTCCACACATAACAATCATGTTATGTTTGTTCATCCTACCTCATGCTTTTTCTTCCAACTCTTTTATAGTCGCTGACTTCATCTGTGATTTCAACACAATACATTCACTTCATTTATTGAAGTTGGTGTTCTTTGAAAATTCCACATCTCGAAACTTAGTATTCCAGATCTTGCTCATTGTTGAGATGTGATATTGATGGGTAATTGAGCTTTTGAAGAGCCACATTGATATCTTTTAACAAAGAATTTTGTGTGTAAGTTGAAGGAAGCAATATTAAAGGATCAAATGTTCCATATTCTTCAAATTTACATGTTTGGTTTGGTGAAAAATCTGAATTATCCATTACAATTTTGTGCAATATTTCTATGGCTGTCACGGTCTGTGCTCGTGCTTTGCATGTTATGGTGTTACCATTAATAGCTTTGATATGTCCGTGTCAAAAATAATTGTGGGAGTTATAGAATGTGCTTTGAGGAATCTTATGTATCTTATACCATGCTTTCTTACAAATAATATTCCCATTAAATCTCATGCTCTTTACATTTCTAGCAATAGGTGATAGGCCATGGCCGTGGTTCCTTACATGACTGTGTTTGAAATTAGTGAATTCAAGAAAAAGTCGCTAATACCATTTTTATTTATTTGTCTCGTACCTCTTCTAGCACCTGCAATCGCCTTCCTATCCACATGTTGAAGACAATCTTTTCTACAACATAAATCTGCTGCCAAAAGTCGAATTTCTCTCTCCATCTATTTTTGTTTGACATTTTGCAGTTTTTGTTGTAGCCATAACTCATTTAATCCTTTTATATGGCCTTTTTACATGCATATCAATTGAGTTTCTTTATTTTTCATTACAAAGAGACCCATCCCATTTTTTTAAGGGATTTGTGTCCTCTATAACATCCCATATCACTATTTCCTTGGGTGGCTCTTTGAACTTTTCCTTAACCCTTAATATCACACCTTTGTTTTCCACCAACTTATTTATTTGGCCATCTAACTAAACAATGTATAGACTTATCCCCAATTCAACATATTTCAAAATTTCCATCTATCGCTTCCAAAAAAATTCCAAATTCCATTTCATCTAGTGCTTCATCTTCAACAATGTCATCCTCGTGGACATTAACTAGCACTCCTTTGTCAATGCACATGCTTGTTCCCATGCATTCATGTGTAAGAGAAACCTTTGCACACATAAATCTAACCCTATCTTGGGGAATATTTATGGCATGATCATGACAGTGATCCAGGTGGATATTCATGGTCACCTGCCTATTCCACTTGGGGCCCCACCATTGTCTCTTTCAATTTTTCAGTTTCAGCACAACTTACTATTTTTAGCAGTTTTTCGAGTCCTGAACTTCCAGAGCCATTTTGAGGCCCTAAACGACATTTTTTTGGGAAAACTGGGAGCAACATGGGTCCATGAATCAATGTTTCTCACTCAAAATTTGTAGTCCTCGGATAGATCTTTCTAACAAGGTATGGTTCGCATCAAACAGAGATTGTATGCCAAAGTTACGTCCCCGGGAAGTTGAAACACCAATTTACCCAAATGGGGCCCATAGTTTGGTGCTTCATCTCCTAGGGTTAGGGTTTTGGATGTTTAGGGTTTTCCACTGTTTCTAAATAATAAATAGGCCCTCAAGCCTCATTGTAACTTAGTTTAGAGGCTTGTAGCTGCCACATCTCTTCTCAGAGATAGCTACCAACGCCCTAGCTAGTTTATTTCCATTTTGTCTGTAAGAAAATCTCAATTCTTTTATATTAATGAAATGAAGTGTTATTTCTGCTGCACCTTTATCCTTATGGTTATATGTTTATTATGTTGTGTTCCTGCATAAATTCGGATCACTGGTATCAGAGAGGTCTGATTTTTCGCGATCCTTCTTTGCATGTCCCCAACAAGGTCAGGGTATAAGGAGTTAGGGCTCGATCTAGTGGAACCTTTGCAAGATCAGCCTCGCAAACCCCGACGGACACCCCTGGGGGACGAAAAGAAAGATGAGGGAGCAGGAGATCCTATAAAAATATTTCTCTAGGAGGCCCTTGAAAAACAAAGGAATGTGATGATGGATAACTTTGCCCAGATCCTTCAATGACTACCCATCGGTGGCGCATTTGCATCCAGTAGCCACTCTGGAGTTGCGACTCCCTTTAAGGTACAAGTAAATTTTGACATTCCCATATTTGAGGGTCAAATAGATGCAGATGCCATAGATAGATGGTTGAATCTATTAGAAGGATATTTCTCGGTTCATGAATTTTCCGACCGAGAGAAGATTATTTTTGCACTCCTCAAAGCTAACCCCCATGTCAAGGGCTGGTGGGAAACCTACTGTGAGAAAAAGGACAAGACAAAACCCTCTTTGTTCTCGACTGTACACACTTGGAATTATTTCCGAGATGCCATCAAGGAACAATACTATCCTGTGGGGAGCTATGAGGAAAAGTACATACAATGGACCACGCTGTGAGAAAAAAGGGATCAATATGTGCATGAGTTGACAAATCTGTTCCATAGCCTGTGCACAAAGTTGGGTATCAAAGGTTCAGAGAAACATCTGGTGCTAAAGTATCGCAGTTGTCTGGATAGATACATTCATGAGGAAATGAAGTTCCTCGACATCTCCTCGCTTGGTACAACATACCAGTATGTTGCGAAGATTGATCTGAAATTCAAACAGAATAAGTGAGACTTTGGGTCTGCGAATCAAAAGCAAGGGAAAGGTGCTCCCAAACCGTAGAACAAGGAACAGAGCCAAGGCATGGCGGCTCAAGAAAACCTGTCAAAGCCACAAGCAAAGAACAACACCGCAAAGCCAAAGAAGGACACGAGAAAGTGGTGTGAGTTCCATAAGAGCTCCACTCACAACACAAGTGAATGTCGGGCCAAGCAGTCGCCAGTGGCCGAGATGAGGGCTTCTGAGTCAGGTGCATGCTCTGGCTCTGAATCAGAACCCGACAAGGGGAATGACAATGGGAAACAGATTATTGATGCGGAGCCCAATGCCACTGTTGCCAGTACGAATATCCAGAAGGAGGAACTGGAAGATGTAGAGGAGGAGGAACGTCTCTTCCACTCCTAGATGTGGGTAAAGGGCTCCCTAGTACAGTTCATTGTCGATAATGGGAGCCAAAAGAACCACATTTCAGTAGATGTCGTGAAGCAATTGGGCTTGGCGACCATAGCTCACCCACATCCATATACCATCGAGTGGCTTCACCAAGGACAAGATCTCTGCGTCAGCCAACAATGCCACCTTCCCTATAGCATCAAGCCCTTCATGGATGAGGTATTATGTGGCATTTCTCCTATTGATGTTTATGATGTATTATTAAGAAAACCATACTTGTGGAAGTGTCATGCTATGTATGACTCTCGGCCTCGCGCTGTTATTGTTACTTTGGGAAATAAGTTGTACAGGATACCAGAGGTACCACCTCCTGCTGGCATCTCTTTGGTTACTGCAAAACAATGCAGTAAGCTCATTTCCCAAACCAAGAAATTTTTTTTCCTGATGATCTGCCCCCAGGGAAAGAAGAATACTATGGCCACGACCTCCAGACAGGGCTCCTCCACACGACAACAACAAATGGACAAGGTTGTGGAGGAGTACGAGGACATCTTCACCTCACCCACAGGGGTTCCTCTACACTGTGAGGTCAAGCACCCAATTTATCTGACCCCAGGTGCACCGCTACCCAATGGACTGATCTATCAACACTCTATTCTGGAGAATGATGACATCAAGAGGCAGATTCAGGAGCTGCTGCAGAAAGGTCACATCCGACCAAGTTCATCGCCCTATGGGAGCCCAATCGTGTTGGTATAGAAGAAGGATGGGACATGGAGACTCTGTATTGACTATCGAGCGCTGAACAAGATCACTGTCTGGAATAGGTTCCCGATCCCACGGATTGATGACCTTCTGGACCAACTTAAAGGGGCAAATATTTCAGCAAGATCGACTTGAAGTCTGGGTATCACCAGGTACCAATTGAACCCTCCGATGTGTGGAAGACTGCCTTTAAAGCCAAGGAAGGCCTTTTCGAATGGTTGGTCATGCCTTTTGAGTTGATGAATTCTCCCACAACCTTCATGAGGTTGCTGGACGACATATTGTAGCCATTCACCGACTCATTTTTAGTGGTGTACTTGGATGACATTCTTATCTTCAGTCAGAATTGGGAGGAGAACCTCCACCACATCCGACAAGTCCTCTAAACACTGCGACAACACAAGTTGTGTGCCAATTTGGAGAAGTGCACTTTTGGCATGACCTAGGTTCAATATCTGGGATACATTATTGATGAAAGGGGAGTGCATGTGGATCCAACCAAGATCCAAGTCATTCGGGATTGGCCAACCCCAACCACTATAATAGAGCTTCGCAGCTTTTTGGGTCTTGCTAATTTCTACCATAGGTTCGTGTTGGGATTATCTCATATCACTTGGCCCTTGAGTCAAGTCTCTAAGGGAGGAGCGAGATAAAAATGATTTTGGTCAGAATCTCAACACAAGGCGTTCATAGAATTGAAAAATCGCTTGTGTCTTGCCCTAGCGCTCACATTACCAGACTTGCAACAACCATTTGAGATCGAGATAAATGCCTCTGACTATGCTATTGGGGTAGTTCTTACTCAATAGGGACATTCAGTGGCATATCACAGTCAGACATTGTCTGACACAGTTCGCAAGTATCCCACTTATGACAAAGAAATGTATTCCATTGTTCAAGCTTGTCGACAATGGAAGCATTACATTTTGGGGAAGGAAACAATCATCCACACAGACCATCAGCCCCTGTAGTTCATACAGACACAAGGGAAGTTTTAGAATGATCGCCATCAGAAGTGGTCCACATATCTGCAACAGTTTCATTTGAACATCAAGTACAAGAAGGGTAGCACCAATAATGTTGCAGACTGCCTCAGCTGACCACCGATCATGGCGCTCACCACCGTTCTCAACTCTTGTGGGCACGAGACTTCTACTTGGCCAATTCTCCACGAGAGAGACTCAGAATTCGGCCACACATACAAGGTACTCTTAGGGGGTACACAACTTTGAAATTTTCACCTCCAAGATGCATTTTTATGTGACCTAGGACACCTTTGTGTTCCTTCAATTGAGCGTGCCAAGATGATATGGGAAGCACACTACAGTCGAGTCGTTGGGCATTTCGGGGTCAAGAAAGTAGTAGTAGTACTGCAGAAGTATTTCTATTGGCCAAACCTTCGAAAGGATGTCAGGAAGCACATCAGATCCTGCACTGCTTGTGTCATTGCCAAACCAACCATGAAGAAGCAAGGCCTATATACTCTGCTACCTACCCCTAGTCGACCTTGGGAATCCATCTCCATGGATTACATTTCAGGCCTACCTTCTACTAAGCATGGAAATGACTGTGTTTTCATGGTCTTCGACAGATTCTCAAAGATGACCATTATGGTTGCCTACAAGAAGAATATCACAGCAGAAGCCACTACTAAAATCTTCTTTGAAGGAGTGTGGGTGCACTTTTGGATCCCATAGTCTATCATATCAGATCGGGATAGCAGGTTCCTTAGCACATTTTTGTCCAGCCTCTAGTCAATGCTGGACACCAAGCTCACCAAGTCCACAACTTTCCATCCCCAAACAGATGGCCAGATAGAGATCGTCAACAGAATGGTTGTACACATTATACGCATGTACAATTCAAATCATCCACGCACATGGGATGAGAGCCTCCCCTATGTACGAAATATTTATAACTGGGCTCTCCACAGCTCAACCAGCCACAACCCCTTTTAGGTGGGCTTGGGATTCCAACCACTATGTCCCATTGATGTAGCCATGCCATTTGCAGCTACTCAGGCCGATTCGACTCATGTCCAGTCTAAAGTTGACAAAGAAAATAGCTTCATCGAGTGCATTCAGCACATCCGCCAACAAGTTCATGAAATATTGGACAGAGCCAATGTTAAGTACAAGCAACGCCATGATCAACATCGGGTGCCACACAACTTCCAGGTAGGCGAAAAAGTGTGGCTACATTTGTAGAAGGAGCGCCTCAATGGACCCCACCGCAAGCTTCGCCCACTCCGATACGAGCCATACACCATCACCAAGGCTGTAGGGAACAATGCCTTCTAGCTCAGTATTCCACCATTCCTTGGTCTGCACGTGGACCACCTTCGTCCCTACTTCCCACCTCTATTGGACACCTCTGACATTGTAGAACAACTCAAACCAACAGAGCTAAACCTAGACTGCATGGAACAGACCACCATAGATTGTATCATGGACATGTAAATCAAGAACACTCGCCAACAGAAGATCCAATTGTATCGGGTTGTCAAAGCTGGCCAACTCCTGCACCAAGGAAAGTGGTTCACTAGGGACGAAGTTCAACACAAGTTTCCTCATCTCACGGAGGAACTTAACACAATGGGGACCATTTCTTCCTAAGGGGGGAGGAATGATCCAGGTAGATATTGGTGGTCACCCACCTATTCCACTTGGGGCCCCACCATTATCTCTTTCAGTTTTTTAGTTTTGGCACAACTTACTATTTTTAGCTGTTTTTCGGGTCCTGAATTTCCGGAGTCATTTTGAGGCCCTAAACGATGTTTTTTGGGAAACCCGGGACAAACATGGGCCCATGGGTCAATGTTTTTTTGTCAAAATTTTTAGTCCTCAGATAGATCTTTCTAACGAGGTATGGTTCACGTCAAACGAAGATTGTATGCCAAAGTTACGTCCCTGAGAATTTGAAACACCACTTTACCCAAATAGGGCCCATAGTTTTGGCGCTTCATCTCCTAAGGTTAGGGTTTTGGATTTTTAGGGTTTTCCATTGTTTCTAAATAATAAATAGGCCCTCGAGCCTCATTTTAACTCAGTTCAGAGTCCTGCAGTCGCCACATCTCTTCTCAGAGATAGCTACCAACACCCTAGCTAGTTTATTTCCATTCTGTTTGTAAGCAAATATCAGTTCTTTGATATTAATGAAACGAAGTGTTATTTCTGTTGCATATTTGTATTTATGGTTATATGTTTATTCTATTGCGTTCCTGCATAAATTCGGATCAGTCAGTGAGGTTGCAAATCTGATTTTGACCAAATCTCATAAGATTCCAATGCACCCCCTAGTGTATGCTCAAATCCTGTTGGATGTGGTAGAGCATCAATGTTTTAACAAATTCTCAATTTTAACCACTATACATAATTTCTTTACCATATTTCCATGCACTTTATGTCCAAGATCGGTATTGAAAATGGAGCCCTCACCCACCTTTACTCCATGTTGTAGAAGATCTACATTGTCTCCAATAGAAAATGTAGAAGAAACACTTGCACCTATAAACCAATGTAAATAAGGTTAGTATTTACTCAAAAAAAAATGTATTTTACTATGAATAATATTTGAAAACATGCTTCAATATTTTGATTTACCTATGTTGTGCCACAAATCCATGATCTTCCATGGATGTATGTACCCTTCATCAACATCCTCAATCAAATTTGGTTGAGTGGCATCAATTATTGAAATTTCAACATAACATGCATTAACCATTTTTTCAGCATAATAAGTTCTGGACTCTGTAGTTCGACCCTTCCTAGCCCAAAGAATTGATCATTAATAAAGAGATAAACATAGACCCCTTTTGCAAAAATTATATTTTCCATTCTAGCTTGTTCCAATTCCGTAACAACAATTAAATCATAAATTGTAATTAAAAGGTTGAACCATGTAAAATGTGATTTTATATTTTCGCAAAAACACACAACTTTCAAAAAAGTAATATAGATGCAATAATTTAAATAGTATGGTATTCATATTATATGTACTAAAACATTGTTCCCCACCATCTAGTGCCTACTACCAAAAATTACTTTACATGCAAATTACACAAAAAAACATATATGAAGACCATGCAATTAGAGATGTAGATAGTATCATAGAATGGAAAATATCAACCCATATAAAACCACCAAGTTCCTATTTAACTTCAGAAATGACACTTGTAGTCTTAATGCATGCGTAAGAATAATGATCATAAGAAATTTGTAGAAGTTCAAGAACCAAAACATGGCAATTTGAAAAATCTAAGAAATTCTAAGATTGATTCTACATAAGATGTCTAAAAGCCCAATGAAAAGGAGAAATTATATTTTCACTTAGTGAGGATGTTTTATGTACATATGAATCTAATCCTATCTTGGGGAATATTTATGGCATGATCATGACAGTGAGGTTGCAAATTTGATTCTGGCCCAATCTCATAAGATTCCAACGCACCCCCTAGTCTATGCTCAAATCATGTTGGATGTGGTAGAGCAACATCATGTTTTAACACCTTCTCAATTTTAACCATTTTGAATCATTTATTTACCATCTTTCCATGCACTTTATGTTCAAGCTCTATATTGAATATGGATCCCTCACTCACCTTTACTCCATGTTGTAGAACATATACCTTGTCTCCAATAGAAAATGTAGAAGAAACATTTTCACCTATAAACGAATGTGAATAAGGTCAGTATTTACTCAAAAAAAAAGTATTATACATTTTAACACATGCTTCAATATTTTTATTTACCTATGTTGTGCCTCTAATCCATGATCTTCCATGGATGTATGTCCCCTTCATCAACATCCTCAATCAAATGTGGTTGAGTGACATCAATTATCAAAATTGAAACATAACATGCATTAACCCTTTCTTCAACATAATAAGTTACAGACTCTATAGATTCGACCCTCCCTAGCCCAATGACTTGATCATTATTAAGGAGATCAACATAGTCCCCTTTTGCCAAAATTTTATTTTTTGTTCTAGCTTGTACCAATTCTGTAACAACAATTAAATCATAAATTATAATTTAAATAGTATGGTAGTCATATTGCATGTAATGAAACATTGTTCTCGACCGTGTCCCTATTCCGAACCCTCATTTTCGACTTTTCTAAAATGACAGCAACCGAAGTTCATCTTCACCAATATGGGATTTAGATTTCTTCATTTTACTGGAACCCGAGGATCTCTTTGAGCTCAAGCTTCGCAAAAGCCTCTTCAGAGACATGCAGAAACAAGCCCTGGGAGGAGAAGGCAACAATAAGCACAATCTCTGAGAGTGCACTGATGGTGAACGTTCTTGAAGTCTTCTTAGGGGGTTTGGAGTTCGAATTCCCCTAAGGCGAAGATGCAACAAACATGCTATTCCCCTCGTTGATGGTCCTCGAGTTTGAATCCCTCGACGTGCTCGAGTTCGAATCCCTTGGCAACTCTGTGGAGGACGATGTATTATTTCCAGGCAATTTAGCCTCTCCCAACTCAGAAAGATGGCTGTGATATCATTCTAGAGTTTGAGGAGGGCCCGGAGGTCAGAGGTTCTAGACCGATGCATTGAGCTTTTCATATCTGCTTTCCAGTTTTGGGTCAAGGTCATGACGTGCAAAGCCCCGGATTTATTAACCTTTTGACAACTTACCTTCTTGGTGGACAAATGCGATTGTAATTAAAACTACTCCCTCATCGACAACACAAGAGATCAATTTTGACTTATATTTAAGAATTTAACTGCATTTTCTGGGAAACTATTCCTTCTAGAGGCTTAGATCAAACTTAATAGTGGGTAATCTACACCAGTATTTTTCTCATCTGGTTGAGAACTAAAGCCTTTTCATGATTTAGAGATACCTTGTTTAGATGTATGAAAAATTACAAGCATCACCCAAACAGTGGTGCACGAAATTAAAATGTATCCTGATACTAAATCATCCTGGAAATGCTCTTCGTCTGTCCATCCTAAGAAGGATGTCAGTACACAAAGTTTATAAAGATTCACGCACGCTTATACTCCTATCCATTAACCTATTTGGTTTCAACATATTCTCATCATGAATAAAAAGGGAACTACTTTAGTATCACACACATCGGATTTTAACGAGCTCAACTAAAATAACTCACCTAACCTCGCTTATTAAATCATATTATTACGACTGTTATTATCATTGCAAGATATATTCATTTATGGACAACTGTGTTGCGCAACTGAATCAACTTTCTCATGTGGACCCAACCCAAAGAACATTTACTGTCCCTGATGTACTTTCTTTATAAAAAGCTTCATTCGCTTTAGTGAACGTGTAGGCCAGTACATTTCACCCAAAGTTGGATTGCTTCATGATATTAAGCGATACTATGAAATCATATTTGACCTCCGCCACGTTCGATACCGCTTAACATCTTCAGACGACGGCCATTTTCTTCAAGTTTAGGAAACCATAATGTTCAACTTAACCAACACAAATGTGTTCAGTGTTGTTCTATTGATCCTTGTTTCATTAGCATTCTAAGAAAGGAATTTAATGGATCAGACATCGTTTCACCTCCTTAGTTTAGTTATAACCACTTTAGAAAGCTAAAATTTTGATGATATTCCAACTTTAATTAATACCAGCGACCAAATGATTTACTTTCATCAGCAAAGTGATTCTCTCATTGGGATGACGCTAATACTAAATCGCTAATGCCTGAATATGTAATCGTATCTTGACCTCTATATCCTGGACTATTAACATTTATTATTTCCTCAGATCTTCACTACCACCATCTCTTCTATGGCTATGCGGTGTTGGTCCAAGGTTAACATATTGATTTGAACATTCTGACTTATTATTCGGTTAAACTTGCATGACAATGAGATCCTGATACCTATATTGAAAAAGTTATTTTAGCGCCCTATTTTGTCATCAGAGATATTTCACCATTACAGATGCATTAAGCTTCTGAAAATCAATACAAGCTTCGTATTGTAAACTCATTAAATATAATCATTATATTAATTTGGGGTATGTTTTGAAATGGATAGCGACTTTCACAATGTACTCGAATCAAGCTTCAGTCAAATCTTAGTTTTCACTCAACTAATGTGATATTCCCTCCTCGATGGTTTTAATTCTTGATTTGAAGATTCATCCCTGAATGAAGTCAGTTTTTACATTGTCAGTCCATTGTATGTGATACTTTGTTTCAGCTTCCACTCCAAAACTTTTTGACCTAGTACCTCTCATGCTGATAAAAGATGTATCCACATAGTTCTTGAATTATTTGATTATCACTACACCTTTACCGCTTGTATATTTGACATAATCTTGAGGTGCTCATCGTTAGAGAGTGTCAAAAATTGAATGAGATTTTTCATTCAGATGCAGTTGGCATTTATCTGTTATACAATGTTTTAAAAGATTTTTGCAAAATAGTTTTTTTTAGCCTACACTTTTCCGCAATTATCCTTTACAATAAAGGCCATATTGAATGTGATAAGATGATCTAAAACAGGCTCAGTTCTGCCTGAATGTTGGTAAATGCGACGCCATTGTCCATTTGCAATAATTAACTTTTGATACAACCTTCATTCCGCCAAAGGTGCAAGTTTATATCATTGTCATTTTTTACCACTTAATAAGTGGTCAACAATGCTTTATATCAATAAATACTTCAGGAAAATGACCACAAAATTTTTCAATAACGATCACTGAGGTTTAGCTGTGGTTTATAGTCATATCACTTTTAGAATAATTTCTTAAATTCATGATAATTCAATGACTGAAAAATGATCACATATGAAATTTTTATTCATATCTTCAAAGAATACAAGTTCCAGTTATCAAAAATTTTCTTATCATGCTCATTAATATAAATTAGTAATTGGACTAGTATTTGACCACATACTTCATGTGGAATATCAACGGTGAATAATGCCAAGAGATTCATTAATTTGCTGTGTTGCTGCAGGCGAAGGATCTTCCTGGGCTGATGGCAATCATTGCCAAACGTAGTTTAGAACCATCCTCCACTCATTAATGCAGAAGCGCCTTTTTACACTAACCATTGGATGAGACCCAATACGCCACTAGCCAACTAAGTTTTGTAACATATGTAGAGCTTACACACAAAGTGCTGCTCAGAGTCACAAAATGAAGTTCTGTGGTTAAGATCATGCTGGCTCATGACTGAAGCAGATGTTTACTATTTGTTTGATAATGTTCATCTGGTATTGTGGGACAAGTTCAGCAGCCATAAGATATTGATCAAAAGCGATTTTAGTACTTTATCATCAGTTTTGATTATCTGAATGGTTGGCAGCAATGGTCTTCTAGAGGCTAGCTCAAAAGTGTACAGACTTCCCATTAGACCTAATAAGGAATTTGAGTCAAATCATAGCTGGACATATGTCAGGGTGCCAGACTCTAACCAGCCAAGAAGTGTTATGTAGATATTTCAGAGTAAAAGAATGGTGAGTTCACTGTGTGATTAATCATCAGGTGTTGGTGACCTCAAAGTATCAGTCTTCAAGGCACAGTTTATCGTCAGGCCTCACCAACTAGAACTGGAAGCTTGGTCATCATAGTGACATCATGTCCATGCTTACCTGAAGAACTCTGGCAAAAGCAGTAAATGTGGAGGGTAGTTATACATCAAATTTATTTTTTGGAAAAGTTCTAAAAAGAATGTTCTTCTAAAGAATAAAATATTAAAGCCATCATTGGAACATTATTAAGATTTATGTATATAAGAATACTCATCACCAAAATAAGACAAGGAAACTTATAAGCTATGAGTAAGTTTGGGAGCTGTGGAAGAGGAAAAAGTGCCATTAATAGGGATTCAAACCAAGTCCAATCTATTTAATTCTCAGTGCAATCAATTTTCTAAAAGTTCATAATTTACAAAAATATTCATTTGAAATTGAAAGCTTGTTTCAAATTATCAACACATATTCTTGTTGCTTTCTTATTATTATTTTATATAAAGGAAGTATTATTATAAAGAGATAAATCCTAATACATCATAGTAGGACAAAACACAATATTTTCTGTGAGAACATACAAACATATGTGTATTCCCAATGGATTAACTGACTCATGAATATATTATAAGATAATGAACTTTATATGCACTGACTGAGGAAAATAACACACCACACCAATAATATGCAAGAGAAAGAATAATCAATGTACAAAGCATGTAGACGCCTGGGAAAGCTTGTTGCCTTCAAAATCCCTCTATCGCTTTCTTTGATAATGAAACTAAGAATCATGAAATACAGCATGCACTTTTCACAAGAGTTTAGATAAGAATGACTGTCTTCTGCACCAATTCCAGATAAAATTAAGTAATTTAGCTAATTCTTAAATTGCTTTGCTCACACAATCTATGGGAATGCAATCATGACACCTTTAGAATTTCAACCTCCTGACTCCATATGCTAACATAGTCAAACCTATGGTTTATAACTTTATCCGGGGTAGTTTTCTAAAATTACAACTCCATACACATCCCTTAACCTCTTGCCTTCAACAATCTTCACTGTAATCACATGCATGCAACCATTAATAGTAAATCACCACACTGACAGATTGTTCTACTTAATCAAATCTGTTGACCCCACTGACTCCCTTCACCAGCAAATGCAACTAGCTACAACTAGTTAGACTGGATTTCAGCTCATCAATCAGCAACCTTACTTTCACATAAACTAATACACCAGAACGTTATAATCTGGATCAGAAACAACAGAACTGTCGTGATATGCTCCAACAACCAACCTCAACTGAATTTTCATGACAACTGGAAACCATCACACCCGCTAATCATTACAAGCATTGGTGACACAGATTTGCATCATTATCTGACTTGGATATACTTCCTCTGAATTGAATTAAGAAATAATTAAACTCTGCTCACATAGCTACTTGATGCCATTTTCCAGATGTTGTTTCCTGGATGCCTGACTCAATGGAATTTAGTTAGTTTCGTTAAGGGTGCTAAGTGATCCAAATGTGTGATCATTGAAATGTGGTGCATATTGAACTGGAAACAGTGCTGTCACTGGTTTTAGCTATTAAATATATTTAGTTGTGGAGGCTAAAGCATGTATTTTTCTTTTGCAGAAATTGTATGTTATAAGAATAAATTACAGAAATAAAAATCAGAAATAACACTGCCAGGCCTGATAAAGCATTTACCCTCCTGGGGCTGCATCTCATGGTCTGAACTCAACACACTCATCTTATTGTCAAAATTGTAATTACATGTAAAGGTGCTCTCCACTGCTGTTCTTCTATAAAAAGTAGCCATAATACTGAATTAATGTGATGACTATCTATTAAAGAAAAATATAATTGCTGCTCATCACACCTAAATGACCTATGGTCTTGACTGCTCCTTCACCTTCTCAAAGCTAAACTCTGCCAGAATGTTGATGACCTTCAGGCCTTTAAATCATGAAAATGTGTTCATCTAATATGTCATGACACCAAATTGACGTATCCATGCATCCAAATTACTAAGACCAGACTTACACAAAAACAAGACTTGCTCAAATATCCTCAAAACTCTCCTCCAAAATCAGAGGAACTCCAGCTTAATCTCTCCTACTGATTTTAACTAGTGGTTCACATGAAACTGTTCATGCTAGTTAGAATAAATGTTAGGTATGGCAATACATATGACCATCGGAATCACTGGCTTAACTGCTTATCCATCTCGCCTAACCTTCAGACAATGCTGAGATTTATTGCCACATGATATAAGCTTCTAACACATCCGAGGTTATTGCCTTTACAGCCACTGATTATAGTTTAGTCACAATGTTTGGGTTAGGTCTTTTTAACTTTTCACCTAAGTAATGTTTGGAAACAACAACACGTCGCCATAAAAACAATGGTCTATAAGAATCAAGAATGTAGCCTGCCTATTTGCTCTTTGTCATGTGAGTCTGCCCGGGTTCAACCGATCACAAAATTTTTGATATGCCAACTCACCTGATCAGCCATGGGGATGTGTTCTTTGAGCTCGCCATGTACGTGGCAAAATTTCTATTATTGTCCCTACTTAACAAGGTCAAACAACCATCTAAACATAAGTTTCATTTGTCAAACTTCTACTCACCCATAATATTCCTAGAAATATATATATATATATATATATATATTTTTTTAATATTTCCATCAAGCCAAACCTCTATAACTTGATACAACTATTTAGTGAACCATTTATAGTGCCGTAATCACAGCAACGAGATTCCTTCATGTCTGCTAAAATACTTTTTAGTACTTTCATTTTTTGAGCATTTTTAAACTTGGACATGATCTCCTTATCACAACTCCCACCGGGAAGCTTTTCGACCCCAAAATCTCTTTTGGGATTCATTCTGTCCCCAATATAGAGGAGACTATGTCCCCACTCTTCTAATCTTAATCCAATTGTGTTCTCCCACTTCATTAATTGGAGCTTTTCTTGAAAATTCCACAAATTTTTCTGATTCCATTAATCAATTATAAGTGACTTTGATTCTGTCAAGGCTGTCAGGCCTTTCAGGCTTAGTGTGAAACAACTTAACTTAAGAAGAAACACATGTTTTCACATTATGTTCTATAATAAAAGAAACTCAAAATTACTTTCACCTTTTGCATCCTCGTCCTTATGGCGATTTTTGCTTAACTAGCTTCAGATTAGTGTCGATTCATGAACAAATTTCCTTGCCATTATACCATGCCTTTCTGAAACCATCAATGATCATTTCTAAAATTTGTGTCTTCTTTGCTATGTTTCTTTGCCTTCTCTTGAAACTTTGCACCTACATGCACTGACACGTGCCCGCACCAATCGTCACCACGCGATCGTCGTAAAAGGTATCTTCTTTTCAAAGACAACCGATTTAATATTGAAAACCAATTATTTACATAAAAATTTATAAGGAAAAGGATTATATACAAATTCCCTTTGCTTAATCATCATCAATGTCAAGTTTTGACTTGGATTGATGAGCCTCCTTCTGCTATGCCCTCGCATTCATTAAAGAAGAGTCTAGTTTTTATGATGTGCTCTCAAAATTTACTCCCTGCCATCCTTAAATAAATGGTAATTGTTCTCATGACGATGGAAGATAGCTTTCCTGGTCATGAAGTAAGTGATTTCCCAAACACCACAATTGTAATATCGTTGAACAACATCTAATTCAAATCTGTCAATAAAATGTGTTGTTATTGCAAAGCGCAACATGCACTTTGAACCCGTAAATTTGCATCCTTACAAATCCAACCAAGATATGGTTTTGATGGGGAATGACAAGATTTAGTTTCTTGACTAGTCTTCAAAAATAAGGTTCGCCAGACCACCGTCAAACAGCGTGTCAACCTTGGTATGTTTGGAAAATGACCCTGCTGCTGAACAATTCAATTTCTCTCTTCACTTGGAGCTTCTATGTGACACTTAGAAGCAAATAGAACTATTTAGTTTCATCTTCTTTCCCTTCAAGTTATTTAGTGCCATAGCCAGGATTTTTGTTTCATCTCCCCGATTTTAACTTAGGTCTTGTTCAAATACTTTCGTAAATCGCCTTGCCTTTCTCCTTGCTTTATCTTTGCTCTCAGCACTTTTGGTTTCAACTCGATGAAGTTTCCAATAGTGGTCCTCATCATGGCTTGTTTTAGACAATGTTTGCAATAAAAAATTTCTTCTCTTTTCTAATTCTGTATCTCTTTTCTTCCCTTTGCCTTTAAACTCTACTTCCTCATTCCCTCTAAGTTTTTTTTCCCTTGCCTCTAAATGTGGTTTGAACACAAACCTCATCTAAGCTGTAGGTTAAACATGAGAATGGTAAAGGTTCCAGTAAGTATGCTAACTCTCCTATATACTTTATAAAGGTCTTGGCTATGAAAATATATTGCTATAAAATAGCCTTCTAAATTCTTGAGCATGTTCTGGAACATTTTTTCCTTTCAATTCTTTAAAATTTTTCCTACCCATTATGGTTTTCTCTAGTGAGCTAATGGATAAAATCGTTGTTTTATTCCGTAAATGAATTAAATTTATGATACACCACCATATTTCTTAATCTTCTCCTTTGTCTTGGTTTCTACCAACAAGAGTACCTTCCATTCTCAATGGTTAGTTGGATTTTGTTTCATCATGAAAATTTTTGAATTCTCAAATAGATCCCCAATTGCCCGATCCAATTATCTAGCTTTCTCGCATTAACTTCACCACCAAACATCACTGAAACTTAATATCAAGTTTAAGAAAATGACTTACCCGTGTTCTTTGACTTCTTGTGAGAATGATGTATTTATGATGAGTGTAGAGGTCGATGAATAAGTGAAGATGAAGATGAGGGCGATGATGGCGATTTTCCACTCGTCTCCATTTCCTCCATTACCCTTCTTGGATTTATCCTCACTATTATGAATTTCATGATTTTCCTTCCTTGTAAATCTTTATCCTTCTTCCAAGTTTCTTTCATTCCTTTCCTTACCCTTATCCTCACTATTATACCTTCCCCTCACGATCTCTCTCTTCCTTGTGAATTTTGGGACCTTCTTCCTCCTTGGGATCAACTTATTCATGGATTTATCCTTCCTTTGGAAGACAGTGCTTATGGCTTCTTCCTCGCTTCTTGAGGTGAAATTGAAGGTGGAGATAATGGCACTCTTCTCCTCCTTGGCTGAGGTGATTACTAAATTATTCAATTGACCTTCTCCTCTCTTAAGCTTCTGTGCCAACAAGATGAAAAACTCAAAATGTTTAAACAAAATTTTTTGCACAAATGTCAAAATGAAGAGACAATACTTAGCTTAACCTGAGTCTCCATACTAACTTGATCTCAATGAATAAAATAAGCTTGATGTATGTATGGTTCAAATAGTAATTAAATGTATAAAAAGGTTCTCTAAAGTTTTCTGCTAAACAAATGATTTTAGCTTAGTTAAACATATTTATACAGAGGTTGGGGCCACGTATTTTCTTGTATAACATTGTAAAATAGTAACAATGAGTAAATAAACATCACATAGCACAATACTCAGCAAATTTGATGAACTTGGCCTGACCCTCCTTGTGGCTACATCCACAGTCTACTCCAATGGAATGTCCCTCATATCTTATCGCTTCAAAAATGTGGGCACATGTGAAAAAGCTCAATAGGATGTTCTCTCTATAAAACAATAAAATACTTGAATTAGCCGAGATGACTATTCATTAAAGCAAAATAGTGAATGGATGCTCAATACACCGAAACACCCTAGCAGTTCCCCAAAGGGCTCCTTCACCTTTCCCCAAGCCAAACCCTGCACATGACCCCATGATCCACAAAACCTATGCCAATGTGTTCAATATGTCGAGAATACCCAAAACTGAATATCCATGCATCCAATTGGTTGAAAACCATGAGTTATACAAACAATAATTTCTCCCAACATCCTCTCGAAACCTCTCCAAAACCATTGAGGAACCCATTAATCTCGTCGCCTGATTTACAATTAGTGGAACACACCTAAATCATTTGCTGTTAGTTAGGCATTGCAATGAGGTATGGGCGGTCACATATGACTGCCGGAATCGCCACTTAATCGCGGTTTATTCATTTGCTCAACTCCGCATTAAATGTTGATATTGTAGCACACATGGTACTTCGTTTCTAACTGTTTATATCCCATGGTTAAGGCCTTTAAGGCCACTTTATTATAGCAATTCTGTCAGAATATCTGTACAGCTCCCTAACCCTTTCAACCAAGTAACTTTTAAACAAACAAACAAGACTGCCAAACAATGGTTCACAAGAACTGACTGTAGCTGGTCATTGGTCTCTCTCGTCATGGAAGCTTAAATCCTGCCTAAACTTATGGACTCACAAAATTTTTGATATAACTTGGCTCTGGCCTGGGCCACGCTGGTGGCTCGGGCTCGCCACTGGCACTGCTATTGGCCCACCTAACCAAGTCAAATAACCATCGAATCCTACAAGTTGCTCATTCACAACCGGCTACTCCGCTTCATATAATGCTATTCTTTTTTAATTTTTTAAATTGAAAAGTCAAACCCAGCCCAAACTCACTTTATTTACTGTTTGTGGCTGAAACTCTCCATAACTTCGCATACGACTCATATTGCAGCATCACATGTTGACCATGTTCCTAGACTCCTTTTCTGCTATTCGCCAAGTGTAAACATTTTTGAGCACTTTCATTTTTTAGCATTTTTGAACTTGACATGAGATCTCCATCAATGCTACTTTACCTGCTTGTCAAGTGCACTTAATATCACCTCAACAAGAAAGAATCAATATGTCCCTAATCCAAGACCTTTGGAATGCTTCATGCAACACTTCTAGCTACACCACATGCAAATCATTTTGAAACTGAACAGCCTCCAAATAATCTAATTTATACGCATACAATAGAGTCTTCTCCCGATCGCCGGGTACCTACCGGTACATGCCTGCTGATTCTCTCGTGATTGCTGAGACCGTATCCATCCACCTCCGCACCGCCGCCAACCTCTCCACATCTGTGGCTCCCAAATATCCGACATTTGTCACTATGATTCTTTTGTCTTCCTTCGACATCTGACCATCAATCTAACCAATCCTTCCTCGCTACTACTATATCAGTGGGCTCCTCGTAGGCTGTGTCTGGAATCCATGAGGCACACTATCTCAATGAACTCCCGGCCTGCATTTCCTGGGATTAATTTTTCACATCGTCCACCTTGCTGTCTCAGAGGGTATAGCTACATGAGCCCCCACCCTTATAGCTCGTACCCCTCCTAGAGGTCTCTCGCTGAGTGGACTTCTTCTACTTCCTGGGCTCTCCTCTCTTTCTTCTCCAATTGTAAGGTTGTTCCACAAACTTCTCAGACCGTCATACGTATGTTGAGAGATAATTGTTTCCTCTCAACCACCAAGTCATTAACCACTACTTTGATCCTCAAATCCTTGCATGCATCCCAAACCTCAAGAGCATATAGGTTCTTGACTCACAATCGATTTTTCACTTCTGTCCCTTGCCATGTGTTTAAGGAATTTTTTCTTTTCTAAACATTACTTCAGATAACCACGTTCTTCCAATACCGTTATGGAGACAAGATTCTTCCAGGACTAGAAACATGTAAAACATCTCACATAGTTTAATATGGGAGCCATTCTCCTCTCGAAGGTAATTGTGCCCATGTCTTAGTGCTATACCTCTCACATTCCAAACTTATGTTCACCGGGAGGTCCTTCTCCTCCAAGTCATCAAGAGATCTCTATTCCTTGCCGTACGAAACGAGGCACCACCATCTGTGACACTACATGCATCCCATTATAGTGTTGGCTATGCATGAAATGAGAGAATCAAGCTCAAATTAAAAGCTGACAGCTGCTCCGTTGCAACCGTGTGTTCTTCTTTCTTTTTCTTCGTGGATAATTTTTATATGTGTTCCCATGCCTACGTTGAAAATATCCCATCTTGACAAGTCTTTCTTGCTCATTTCTGGCTTCAGATTTTCTTTCCCTCGGGTCTTCTTGATTTATTGCCAAGGCAATATCTTTCTCATTATTAGTCTTTGATGAGGATCCATCCCTTGTATTCCACCCGAATTCTTCTCACTCAACCGACCAAAAGTCACTCCCAACTGCAACTTATCCTCCTATCACAGAACTCGCAACTATATACGGGAAGGCTTCAGAAGTGTTACGCTCACTAAGTCATCATCCGTTACAATCATACCAACACTTCTAAGCTCATCTCGACATTTGAGTGAATCTTTCAAGTTTGTTGGTACAACCTCTCCCTCCTCCTTCTTTGATTTTCCTTAGCTTTGTCCTTTCAGCTAAAATCTTCCTTTAGTCGCTATTGTTCCCTAAAAAATATCTCACAAAGCTCTTCCACATTGCATATGAGTCGCTTGCCAAGGAGACTCAGACAATTTGATTCAAAACCCTCTAGACAGATCCCCTTCCTGCCACCTCTGCTTACCTTCTTTTTCTTCAGCATCAAGAAGAGCAACGCTGCCGTTGCGGTTTGGTAAGATCATTATCAATGAATTCTTTCAACCCATTGTCCTCTAGAACTACCTCCATTTTTGTCTTTTCCATGCATGACAATTAGAACTGACCTCAAGTGCATATTCCAATATTAAGCCATTGAAACCATCTTGATCCGCATGTCAATTAAAGAATATTTTTGCAAATTCAATGATATCTTCAGCACAAACTCAATTTATTCTCCATTATTGTGATTTCCGCGCTCCATGCCATGTAGAAATTATACCAAAAGGAAGTGGCTCCAATGGATTCAATCTGATCATGCAATATACTAGGAGGAAGATACCGAACTTTTCTACAATTAATTGCAAAATAAACATGATCGCACAATCACACCAAGTAAGAGAAAGAAGAAAATTAATCCACAACATAGATATTTTTCCTGGGGAAAGATTTTTGTTGAAAACCCCTCTATCTCTATTGTATAACGAACCGATAAATCATGAAACAATACAATGCACTCTTCTCACAAGAGTCTATTGCACTATCCTGACTGTCTCACATTGATCCAGACAAAATTGGGCTAGTACTTAGCCAATTATCAGCCTGTCTTCAGCCTGCCTTGCTCACACAATTCATGTGGAATGAAATCCCTATTCCTTAGGAATTTCAGTCTTCCTTGACTGTGTAATACATCATGGGAATCCTATGGTTGTATAACTGCATCTGCGCAGTTTGCTAAAAATACAATTGATAGTTATCATCCCTTTAACCTTTGTCTCAACTGGGTCTTCATCGGAACTGACATGCATGTAACTATTAATAGTAAATCATCAGTCACTTTAAAAATCACTGCATGTGAATTAAATCCGATTTAATTCACTTGACCTCTCACTAGTGCAACAATCAATTACAATTGGTTAGATTGACTTTAACTCACTTAAATTGAGTTAATTGTTTTTTCATGCATTAAACTAATACACTAACAACAACTTGCACTTTAAAACAAATAGAATCACTGTACATGCCTCACCAACCACCCTCAGCTCGAATTTCATGAGCTAACTGAGTCTATCACACACAGTTAACTATTACAAGTGATTATGAGATAAAATTACAATTTATTGTCCAATTTATTTAAGGGATAAATAAATGTGACACACATTTCTTCTAATTTAATTAAGAAATAATTAAATCCAAAGCCTCCATGGTAGCCATTTCTGGATGCCAATTTCATTTTTTTTTTGTTGCAAATTTCAACATTTTCAAGGATTGTTGAGTCTAGTATTTGCAACAGTGCATTGCCATTGCCAAACCTCTTAAATCTACAATGTTTCTAAACATATCCAATCTTATTATTTGCAGCAATGTATTTCCATTTCCAGACGTCTTAAAATTGCCATAAGCCCGCATCTTTAAAAGAAAGCAATTACAATGTGGAACTTTGGAATTCATCCCACTTTTTCTTTAAATGTGTCATTCAACAACTACCAGTGACATAGCTTAATATGCTCTTGGCTTCCAGGACAAAAATTAAAAAAGCCTTTTTTATATGTCAATATTTCACCCAACCTAGGTCACACCAACCCTTAACATGGCTATATTTTGGTGTCTGGACTATGTGAATACACTAGTTTAGAACCTTGGCCGCCTTACAAAATGGAACCTTAGGAATCTAATCACCCTAGTAACATTTGACAATTTTTTAAAGGGCATAAAAAATTGGCTTTGATCCACATATATGTGCTTCTGTCACAAGGCCATTAATATCACGTGTTCAAACACTACCTCAAGATGTTCCCAAACTTTGAAAGTGATCCTCCACATAATTGAACTTTTATGGATGATACAAAAAAATCACCATTGAATCTAATCCATTTGAACATATTTATATTAAATTTAATTATTCATTAAATTTAATCCCTTTCAACATATTTATCTTTAATTTTATTTTTTTGTAATCATATAAATACTATTATGATATACAGTTTAAAAAATGTGTTTAAATATACTCATGCAGTAACATGCTTGGCTATTATTTCTAATTTCTGGTTGGATAAATACTACAACAATTTCAATTCCATGGCATGGAATTAAATGGCTATGGCATAGTTTTAATTGAGTAAAAGTTGATGGAGCAAATGTTACATGTAAATGCTATCAAATATGTTCAGTGTTCGAAAGAAACAACCTCAACTTTGGAAAAAAAAATTTCATTCAAGAGGAGGCCCACACATCTAACACCTTGAGCTGATATATTCTTACATCAACGTGGCTTTGGCTCTCTAGGAATAGAATATTACGTATGAAAGCTATACCTCTATGTTGTTGCATAACATGATACATCATACAAAGGAGGAAGGTCATGCCATTTATTATAATTCCTCGTTGAAATTCGCAACTGTGTTCAAGGCTCATTCAGATGAATAGTCCATTGATAAAAAAATTGTATCCTATTGAATCTAACATCGATTTATTCAATCCCTCATTTTCTGGTGCATGGACAATGTTACACCGCACGTTGGCCATCTATAGTTTTAAATCTACATTGGTATATAAATATAATTTATATATAACCAGCCTAGATCCATCTTACTCTGGATCTATCATGCGCTGAGAGGGATCAAATCTCTCGAGGTGCAAACCTATTTTTTGAGTGCAAAACTTGAGGAAAGGTTTGCACCTCAAGAGATTTGATCCCTCTTGACACATGATAGATCCAGAGTAAGATGGATCTAGGCTGGTTCCAGTTGGAGGCATCAACGTCACATTTTTCAGATTATTAAAATTTTTGTATATTTTTGAGATGTACATCATACTTTGAAATTTTGAAGATTAGAAATACAAATTCTAACAAATGTTATTAATATAAATATGTTTGGTGATCATAAAAATGAAATAATTAATATTTTAAATAACAAATACACCTATCATATCATTCAAATGTGATATGAAGAATATATTGAAAAATACATGAAAAATACATAATTTATTTAGTATTTAACCTTAACCTGACTTCTTCTTCTTTTCTCTTAGAAACACCAGCACAATGTTAATCCAATCACTTTAAAATTAATGTACCATCAATGTACATCCAATTACATCAAATCAGAAATCAACGTTTACACTGAAATCAATGCATATAATGCAAACAATGAAATAGAATCAGAAAACAACATCTAGAGTGAAATGGATGCATTTATTGCAGGTAATCAAATAGGATTAGAAATCAACATCTACACTGGAAATAATGTATCTAGTGCAAGTAAGCAAATAATATTAGAAACCAACATCACTAAAACCAATGCATCTATTGCAAGCAATAAAATAGGATTAGAAATCACCATCTATATTGAAATTGATGCATTTAGTGCAAGCACTCAAATATGATTAGAAATAATGTACATTGAAATCAATGCATCTAGTTGAAGTAGTCAGTTATAATTAGAAATCTACATGATTATTATTATGTAATTCATATATATATATATATATATAATTTATTCATTATTGAAATCAATGCATATAGTGCAAGAAATTAAATATAATTATAAATAAACATATACGCTAAAATTGATGCATCTAGTGCAAGCAATCAAAATGAATTAGAAATCTCCATCTACACTGAAATCAATTCATCTAGTGCATGAAATCTTCTTCCCTCTGTCCCCCCTCGAAGTACATCTTTGTTTCCTTCCCTCTATC
Organism: Pinus albicaulis; assembly: GCA_034641835.2. Taxonomy (NCBI): domain Eukaryota; kingdom Viridiplantae; phylum Streptophyta; class Pinopsida; order Pinales; family Pinaceae; genus Pinus; species Pinus albicaulis. The sequence continues at coordinate 763,712,329 of CM076582.1, read as the reverse complement.
CACTCTCTCACATCCTCCCTTTCCTTCCTATCTCTCCATTTGTCTCCTACATCTCTATCGGTCTCTCTCTTCACCCTCCAACTCTGTTACTATATCCCTACCTCTCTACTTCTCTCATCCCTTCTCTTCATATCTCATTCTTTGTCTCTTTATCTCATCTGAAAACATACACATTCTCTCTCTCTCTCTCTCTCTATATATATATATATATATATATATATTCTTCCCTCCAACTCCATCTCTCTATCCCTCCCTCTCTCCTCCTCTCTCTCTTCCTTCCTCTCTCTCCCTTCCTCTCCTACCCCCCCTCTCTCTTCCCCCATCTCTCTCTTTTCCCTCTAATCCTCTCTCTTCCCCCATAACTCTCTCTCTCTCTCTCTCTGCCCTTCAATCCTCTCACTATCTCCATCCCTCTCTCCTCCTCTCCCTCTCTCCCCCATCCCTCTCTCCTCCTCTCCCTCTCTCCCCCCCCCGCCACCCCCGCTCCATATTTATGTCTCCCTCTTCCTCGCGTACCCTTTTCTACCTCTCTCACTCCTCTCCCTCTCTCTCTTCATTCCTCCTCTCCCCTCTCCTTGATTTTATCCCCATCTCTCCCTTCTCACTCCCTTTATCTCTCCACCTCTATCACTCTATGTCTTTGTTCTTCCTTTCCATATATATCTAGAGTTAATATATATCATGATAGATTAATGTATATAATAATATAGAAAATTTAATATTGTATTAATCCAAAGTTATTAAATATAATAATATTATTATTAATATTTTGATATTAATATTAGGGATAATAATGGTTTTTTTGGCATGATATTAATAATGATTTGGCCCATAGTATTTGAACTATAGGATTCACCTAAATAAAACCTATTTTTTGACTGTTGGTAAATATAAATAGATTTATAGAGTAAATATAAAAAATAGGTTTTATTTATTTACCATACCTCTTTTATTTACAATGGTATTTGGCCCATAGACTTGGTATATAATTAGATGTTGATTTATAATGATATTTGATATGTTTTTATATATTTATCATGCCTCTTTATACCTCTTTTTTATTGATTTATTTATTTACCATAGCTCTTTTATAAATATGGTATTTAGCCCATGGTATTAATAATAATTTGACCCATGGTATTTGGCATATAGGCTTCACGTAAATAAAACTTTTTTTTGACTTATTGTAAATATAAAGAGGTTTATGAAGTAAATATAAAAAGATGCTTTATTTATTTAGTGGAAGTAGTCAAATATAATTAGAAATCAACATATTGACTAATTCTGGCTTCCATTAATACAATACTGACACTCTTTGTCCTCCATGGTCGCTAAGGATGCGTTGGTTTTTCTTATCAACCGGATCAAGAGATTCCCTCAGTACAAGAATAGAATTTTATATATGTGAGGAAAGTTACGCAGGTCAGTCTATAAATAGAATTGGAAACAACTGAACTTAATTACATTGTAGAGTAATTTTAAATATTCCATAACTTGATGGATAGAGCCCAATCAAATGTTTGACTTGACTTCTGTGTATTTTTTCACACAATAAAAAATTATTATAACTCAATTGTCACAGTATTCTGTTAGAAAAATCGACACTAAATCACAATTCTGTAAATAGAGACTTTGGAATTTGTTTGTGAACGCAGGGCATTATGTTCCACAGCTTGCGAAGAAAGTGTACGAATACAACAAAGGGAATTCTAATCCCTTCATAAATCTCAAGGGTTTTATGGTATATATCCGTATTTTAAACTTTGTAGTGCTTGTTATATTTCTACAGGCTTGGTGGGATAAAAATTTCTTAATGTGTTGTTCTCTCCAAACTCTAGAGCCTAGGTGGGATGAGATTTTCTTAATGTAATGCTCTTTCTATACAATACTGTTGTATCAATCCTGAAATTTATTGTTCAAAGATCTATGTTGTTTAGTCCGTCTAATTCTCAGTATATTGTTTGAATACTTGGATTAATTCAAATTTTATTAGAATTTACTTTCTTGTACTGCGCACCAGGTGGGAAATGGGTTCATTCACTTTCCCTAGGACTGGATAGGCACTGTTCAATACTCGTGGTCTCATGCTTTGATATTAGATACCACTTCATTTGCAATTTTAAGCAACAGAATCTTTCATCAACCTATAATAATTACCTTTATAACTATACTCAAAAAATTGAATTCAGTAACATAGATCCCTTGAATATTTATGCCCCACCATGCACGCAATCGGTAGGGAATGAGAGGTTGGCCAGATTGACAAAATCGGTACGAATCATCTAATCCTGAAACTATCAACTAATTTTCAGTGATGAGGTCTCAACTAATATAATATATTAAAACCTTGGTGATTTCAAAGATTATGTGAACCATGGAGATTCAGGTAATTTCGTGCAGATTCTCTGAAAGAAAACGCAACAGAACAGAAACTTGACTTGATTTTCATTTACACAGAATGGTTTTTATACAGAGTGAGGAAGCTTCCGGATTCTGGAATGTCGGTGGAGATAGCTTCCTCAAGAAGCTAAGAACTCTCGAGAAATAAGCTTATCGCCCAGAAACATCTAGATGCATTAATTGTTGTCAGCGGGGTAGGTTGAAATTATTGTTTATCCAACACTCCCCCTTAATTTCAACCATATACATACACACAAACACAGTGCAGGCACTCACCCCTGCAAACACCAAGCCGCAACCATTGGCTCTGATACCAAGACAGAATCAGAACAACTCCAAGAAGGAGCTCTGATACTATGAAAGAAAACGCAGCAGAACAGAAACTTGACTTGATTTTCATTTACACAGAATGGTTTTTATACAGAGTGAGGAAGCTTCCGGATTCTGGAATGTCGGTGGAGATAGCTTCCTCAAGAAGCTAAGAACTCTCGAGAAACAAGCTTATCGCCCAGAAACATCTAGATGCATTAATTGTTGTCAGCGGGGTAGGTTGAAATTACTGCTTATCCAACACTCCCCCTTAATTTCAACCATATACATACACACACAAAATACACTATACATATATACACTCCTGATTAACATGCTTGCTGGTCTAAGTCTCAGCTAGGCTTACAACAGTACATGACAACAAGAATTTCATTTTTGTTTTTGTTCTAAATGGTCCATACTCATTTATTTTCAAATGCAATTTCATCTTCTTCATCTTCACCTTTTTTGCCATAAGGTAGTGGTGAAGTTTCTCATTTCTTCATCTTCACCTTTTTTGCCATAAGGTAGTGGTGAAGTTTCTCATTTCTTGATTGCCAAACAACAGTCTTTGCATTCGACATTGCTGCAGGTTCTTGGGACTTGTCCTTTGCAAATTCATCTTTAACAACAACAATAGCTGCTGGAAGTACCACCTCTTCTTCAAAGAGGCTATTAACTTTCTTTAGTTTATCAACTATTGAGTCTTTCACAACTTCATCAACTTTTGAATCCTCCACAATTTTGTTCTCTACAATATCTACATCATTCTGTAGATCTTCATCCTGCATAGTTGGTTGATTCATGTTTTCAACCTCTTTAATCAACTTCGTTGTTGCAAACATGTCATCCTGCATTTGATTTGTAGATGGAGAAAGGCATATCTTCTCACCAAACAACAACTCATCAATGAGTTCTTTTTCATGCATCAAATTGAACCACTCTTCATGAGATACATAATTTTCATCATATTTGACTTCACAAGTTTCATATTTGACTTCACAAATTTTTGCATCAGAGGGGGTTCCCTCACTATCACATGCTACTATTTTCTCAGCTACCAACATATTTTCAGTTTTTATGATGCTTTCATTACAATCAACAATTTCATCAATTTCATCTTTCTGAATCCACTTTATGCTATACTTCGTTTCAAGAATATACCAAAACATTTTTGGATCAAATACTTCACCAAATTCATTTAAAATGTTTGACAAAATGTTTTCATCTAGAGCTGATATAATGAGAAACAATGCTATTGCACGTCTACTCTTATTTTCAAAATTCATATTAGTTTCTTGGACAAATTTCCATAAATCTACTGAACCTAATAATCCTTCCATTTTAGTAGCCCAAAGTTCAAAATTTTTACCTGAAAATGACAGCAGCATTGGCATTAATATTTTCAGTATTACATCAGCTTCTGTAAAATCTTCTGGTTGATCCAGATTCATATCTTCATTGAGCATAAATTCTTCATTAAGCATAAATTCTATGGTTGGAAATATTCCAAATTCTGCCTCTACCCTCTCATTGTTTCTCCTTTGCTGTTTTAGTCTTCTTTGCAGACCCATGCTTTCAGTCAGCTCCAAGCCCACGGTCTTCACCAATTTAGATTCAGCTCCACGGCAGCAGCTCCAGTTTCTTCAATATGCACAAATTGCTTCACACAATTCTGCAACAGTTCATATGCAAATAAACACTGCAACAACAACAACAATTCATATACAAAAAAAGGCTAAGAAATATATTTTGGTCAAACACACAGCGGATTTCTCGCTGGCCGCACTGCACAGCGGACTCCTCAGAATTCTGCCTCCTCTAATGAGCTCCAATCGGCTCCACACAAACTGCTCTCATCAATAGCTTCTAAACCCACGAATGGCTCCTTTTGAACACCCGGCACTTCGGTCCATACCTTTCTGCGGCTTTCAAGGATTTAATAGTGCATTACTTCTCACGCTCTATGCAAAACAATCACAATGTCTCAATTACCCGATAGTAATAAGCCTGTCCACGCTCAGGACGAAAGAAATTTCTTTACACACCACAAATTCTTTATTGATCTATTCTGTAGATCCACACTCAACAATAATATTTTAAGAGAACACTTCGGTGTTTCCAAGCACTGGTCATCTGTAAGGCCTTCAGCAAACAATCGTCTGTCCGTGATGGTGATCTCCAACAATGCCAAACAACACAACTATCTCTCAATCTCTCAGCAGCTCAATCTCTGCACAGTGATATGCTCTTTACTCCACGCTTTTCCTTGTCGGCACACAGCTCAAGCGCCACCGCTTCTCACACCATATAGTCCTTAAGCCGAACAACCACACTATTCCACAAAGCACTGCTAACAAACGCTTCTCCACAAGAAATTTGGAAATTTGGCCCACCTGTGCGTGGAACCCACTACCAAATCTCAACCCAGCTACAAACGAACTCGACCCTCTTTAACTGGAACACGGCCTACCAAGGAGCAGCTTCATGCATTAGCTTCACAACACTCCACATCCGACCACAAATTAGCGCCCTCATAGTCAGCGTACAATTTGTGCACAACAATGTCTCCACACAATGATGTCACTTACCTCTGCGCTCATCACAACCTTAACATGAGCCTTCAAATACACACTGCTCTTCTTCACTTACTGTGGCTCTGATCACCAATCCCTCCTATGAGCCAATCGCTCTTCACACTGCAGAGCCCACACTTCTCCACTCAGCACTCAACGCAACAATCTAACGGCACATTCTTTAATAGGCCACAAGTGCTCAACCCACACTTTACGCCTCTTTTAACAGACCCAACAGCTGGGCAAAGTTCTTGTGCCCTTCAAACCGGGAGTTGTCAAGACTCTGGCCAAACACAACAACTTCAAGCCACACTGGCTCTTCAAACCACTGAGCACACTGCTCTTGACACCACTGAGCACACAGCTCTTTCACAACGCAATCAACTGCAGGCACTCACCCTTGCAAACACCAAGCCGCAACCATCGGCTCTGATACCAAGACAGAATCAGAACAACTCCAAGAAGGAGCTCTGATACCATGACAGAGAACTGAACACATTAACTTGACTTGTTTTTCATTTACATAGAATGGTTTTTATACAGAGTGAGGAAGCTTTCGGATTCTGGAATGTCGGTGGAGATAGCTTCCTCAAGAAGCTAAGGACTCTCGAGAAACAAGCTTATCTCCCAGAAACATCTAGATGCATTAATTTTTGTCAGCGGGGTAGGTTGAAATTACTGCTTATCCAACATTCTCTTGATCTTTGTGATATTATTCATTGTGGGCATTTGGTATCTACCATGAATGATTTAGGTATTAGAGAGTGGAAAATGTTTTTTTTTGTTGGTAATGGTTTTGTTCTCCGTGTTTGTTTTCAATGCGGAGACGCATAGCAGAAGAGAGATATCATGACCATTGTCTCTCTTGTAGAAATGGTTTATGAGGGATACTGGGCTGTAGATGCGCCGGATCTATCAAGCTGAGTTGTTTTAATTTTTTTTTTGGTTTATTTATATGATTGTTAAAATTTATTTGTTAAGCCGACACTTAATTTTTATTTTTTATTTTAATTTAAAACTTAAGCCGACATTTTGTATGAGGACGTGACCCACCTGACATCAAAGTCAAATTGGGCTGTAGATGCGCCTCTCGGCGCAAAAATAATAATAATATGTATTTAAAAATAAAAAACTAATTTTTAACTATTGACAATGATACATGGCACTGCACACAAAGTAATATTATAGGACAACATAATTGGCCACCTGGAGTGTTAGATATATATATATATATATATATATATATATATATATAATTTGTATTATATACAATTTTTATATAATTAATTATATTTGAATTTTACATTAATTTTTTTAGTAATAATATAATTAAATATAAATTTATATTATCGAAAAAAATTAACCCATTATTATATTATTATATTATTATAAAATTCTAAATGTTTTTATTACAATTTTATATTTATTAAATTTCATTTATATTTTATTATATTCTATTCTATATAAACAATACATTCAAAATTCAAAATTGAATCTAACTTAATGGTTGTGGGACCCCAACTTAAACCCTAACGGAGTGATTTAGATCTGCATTATGATGATCTCAGAAACCAATCTATACTAACACATATATCATTTCGAAATACACTACATAGTTTATTATTTTTACACAACTGTCACAAGCAAATTTTATTGTGATATTACCTTTACCCATTTGTACCAACTAATTAACATAATAATTAAGATAATTTTTGTAGATTGTTGTTTTGACATGACACTTTGTCTGATGCACACATCTCAAGACATCTATTAATGGGCAAGTAATAGTCATGGCAAAAATTATCACTATCAGTTAATCATTTAGTGATTGAGATTAAACACGTTCATCACATATTGGTGGCCTATACAATGTATAGGCAATTTTATCGCTAGAGTTTGGTTTTCCTTATAAAGATTATTTTTCCATGTGTTGAGAATATTGTAATTCACTCTTATGTTCATATTATTTATTATGAGCACTTAATTTTTTTTTTCAGAGAGAAAAAAACTAATGTATTATATAGTAATATATAAATAGTACATTTTTAGTACATTACTCATCTAGCTACAGGAGAGTTTCATATAGTAATGGTCTTGTTACAGTTTTAAGTCTGATACCACATTAGATTGATATAGAAACAACCTAATATATCCAGTTCTAATAAGAATTATAGAAAACGGCAATAACAGAAAACATTGGATTAAATATAGCTTAGATTCATAGTATACCAGATAGGCTGCATCCTCAAAGTATGTATGTGTAGTCACATATCTATTGGGAGAGGAACCATGCGATATAGAAAAAGAACCGCATCTATCTGTATTCTCTCAGTTCGGCCATATGAAATCTTAGATGACCATTAATATTGCTCCAGCCACATAGAAAATCCTGATAACCTTAACTCGTAGCATATGGTAGGCAGGTCCCATAGAGCATTGTGGTATAATATGTGGCATTGATCGTATTCAGGCTCGCTTGAAAACAGATTCCGACTCGCTTGCATCAATCTATAGGCTTGCTTGATCGTAGAATTCCGTAACCTCCAAAAAACAAAAACAACGGGGAAGATATGTTTCTTTGATGTAACTCCAGGCTCGCTTGAAATAAAAACCGGCTCGCTTGTCAGGCAGGCTCGCTTGTTATCGTGACCAGGCTCGCTTGATAGTGAGTAGAAACCGAAAACAAAATTGTCTAGCAAAAATGGAGATCCCCAAAGTTTAATTCAAAAAGCCTCATGGGGATTTGAAGGAGCTTGGATTTTCTAGTTTGAGTTATTTAGTAATCACTCCTATTTATTAAATAGGTCACGAAACTTGGACCTTATGTTTTTAAAAATGGAGTTTTAAGGATGTGTGGTATGGGAAATGATGTTTTGATGGCTTCATATTTGATACCTAATTGATTTTGTTTTTGATGTATATCAAAAATGATTTACCATACGAGCTTCCATAAATATCATGAACATCCACCAATTTAAATTAAGCTTTTTTCTCACTCATTTCCCTTCGAATATATAATAGTTGGACGTGTTAGCAAATGAATAAATATAGTGTTCAATAAAACAAGAGGACTAATAGAAATTTACATATTCTCGTGAACATATTCGATAAAGGAGCGGGCAATTTATCAAGGTTGTATGCAAATAATGTAGGATTTTGATTCCCCAGGTCGTGGTGTGGACCACATATGACCGAGCTTAACCATGGCGACGGAGCTCAACCAAAACCGCGATTACGTGGGCGAGAGGATGGCTACCACATGGTGGCGACATGCAACAACGGGAGGTAATGGTGGATGGGATGTCCGGCACCCACCCTCATAAATGAATAGTACATACGGAGGCTCCGACTAGATCAGCTGACTGGGATGTCGGGTCATTTTTTGGAAAAAGTGCCGTTAGTGCGGGGTTAAGGCGAGGTAAGGGTGTCGCCGTTTCACTGTTTGTTGTTTCTTTGCTTTCGAATTTGTCTCTCCAAGTCGACAAGTGCATGCAGAGGTTTACGTCGACGAGCTTCAGTGGTGACGGCTCAAGTTCGAGCAGTGGTATGTATCTACGCTCTTTAACCTTCGGCTACGGACTGCATTTCTACACTCATGCTGGGATTTTTGTCATGGTTTTCTTAGAGGATTCATGGGAATGGCGGTATGGTCATTTTACCGGTATGAATTCATGCAGCACGATTCAGAAGTTGGTGCACAGCATCTATTTTCATCAACAAGATTTTGCTATGTATTGTATTTTCATGCCTGCTAGTACGCGTTTACGTCTAACTGTTTCTTTTCCTTTGACCCTGTGGTATCCATCGAATTATGGGTTTTGTTTTATCCCCTTTGGTGGGCTTGCTGTATAACGGTAATGGGCTTGTTAGTCGGCGTTATGCTTTAATATGCGTGTTGGGAGTTAGTGGTATTGTTGCTTTGTGCCCGGCTTACTTTTGGGGCTTGTCGTGCACTCCGCATGCAAAGTATTAGGGCTTGCCTTGGTTCATTTTATCTTAATATTTCGTAATCGGGACTCTAAATTGCCCCTATTGACTTTCTCGATTGTCGTACTTTGGTTTGGGTGTCTGGGATTTAGAAGTGATGCTCCCTCTGTTAATTTTCTCCTTTTACAATATCTGAATCGGGCAATTGCTATGCACCTTGCTCTCTCGTCGGGGATTGTTGGGACCCTGCATGCAAATTCTTATGGGTTGCTTTGGTTCATTTTACCTTCTTAAATCATGAGGGACTTTGAATTGGCCTTTTGCCCTACATAATTGCTATTTTCATTATGATTTCTGGGTCTTTGATAGGGTCTCTAGACAACTGGTTTCTCTTTCAGACCTTTTCGTCTTTCGTTCATATGTTGTCATGTTCTCTCCAGTTGTCTACCTCTTATCTTCTCCTTGATGACCGACACTGGGAGATGGAGTTGTTTCTTCGTGTCCTCGCCTCTACATGTTCTCTACGAGTCGACTAGTATTGTTGTTTGGTGGAAGTTTTAACGGTTATCGTGGGTTTCTCTAAAATGGTTAAACAAGGAAGGAATCGCCTGCGAATGCAAGAAACCCTCTCCGAAACGCACCGTAAAAGAGGACGGAAGTCGGTTCAGCAACATCTTGAGCCACTTGTTAAAATTTTATGACAGTATACATCCCTAATTCGGTTCGTGCTTGTATTTACTGGATGGAACCGAGGTTCTTGATAACATAGATCTGGAAGATGATATGGCTACGGAGGATATGCAGATCGTTATTACGGACCCTGTAGGCACACTCGAGGTCGAACTCACGACGGCAATATGTATGAACCTATTGGTTAATTAAATTTACGTTACCCAAGGTACAAGTATGTCTATAGTCTGAAAACGAAAGCACTTTGGAATCAACCTTGGGCTGACATCAATAGGAATATTCAAGAAATTAATTTACGCTGGGCTACATCAATATGCGAGACTTGGAAGATTGGAGAAGGAAAATTAAGGCAATGCAACAAGTTTGAGTTGAATTGCCGGAGCTACGGCCAAAGATCCAGTACGTGTTGAATCCGAGAGGATTAAGACTTTATTGTTCTTATGTTGCACTTTCGTTTTAAATGGGTCTAATCCTTTTTGTATATGATATTCTCTAGAATTGGATATCCAGATGTCGATAGATATGGTATGAGGCCGTTAAGACTTTTTATGTTTTGGTTGACTTATTTTGAACTTCGATGGCCAAAATACTCGGTTTCTCTATGGGCGTTGAGGTCTAGTTTTGTATCTTTTGCCCAACTTTATTAATAGAAAATAGAAGGTACTACCTAAGCTTACAAAAAAAGAAAATGTAGGATTTTGATGGCATTGAGAAGTTGACGATTTGAAAGAATATGAGATAATCTCAAAGAGTTAAAGATACATCTATGCTAGCTTATGGTAATAATATGTGAACCCGTCATGGTAATCAAGTGGGTTTTCAATGTTATAAATGCAATAAAACACCAAATTATTATTCAAATCCTTCCAACAAAGGTTAGGCACCCCAACAATTGATAGTGATAGTAGCATATGTAGTTTAATTTTGTGCTACTTCATACAATTGTTTGAATTTGATTAGCCATCTCATAAATTTAAATATCTATTTAATTTTAAACAAAAGAGTGACAATACATATATGCACAATCTATAAAGTAAAATAAAATAGTTGATATTGAAGGCCATCTTGCCCTATTGTTTGTCTAGACAAGTAAGTTACATATTTCACAAATTTGTGTAAATAATGTGGCCATCTAAGAAAGTAACACATATGATGAGTGTCATATCTTTTAAGATTGAATGAAAAAAATGTGAGAGGCATTAAATTTCTCAATGTGGAGGTGTTCTTAATTTTTTTGGTACTTACAAAATCGACCAATGATTCTAGACTTCAAGAGTATGAATATAAGCACTCACTCAATTATGGAAATTTTTCTTTTAAATGCCTGACAACGAGAATTTATCATGAGTATGGCTACCTTAAATAGGGATTACTTGTTTCAATTTGGTCATAATATCGTATGGGTAGCGCTATCAAAGTCAATATGTGATACTTCATTTTCCAAACATTGTAGTCTACAATCTGGTCCTAATTTGTATTTTTCCTTTTCATGTTTTATTACTATTGGATTCATAACTTTGAGTTGTCTAACAGGTTGTGGCCCAAGTTTCATGGTTAAAACTTAATAGTATGATATTGAGTCGTTTTCTGCTTTGCCATGGGGTAAATTTCATGATTGAAAAATAAAAATATGATTTTTATAATTGATACTTTTGGTGGTTAAACTATTATTGCATGCTATATCCTTATTTTGTCCTTTTTATTTGAATCATTTTGTGAGTTTGGATAGCATCATGATTTATTTTCAAATGGATGAGGGTTTGCATGCTGTTTATATTCCCATTGTTTCTATTTTCTTTTAGTAAGTTGAAATATAGTTACTTTTAAATCCACATATTGTTACAATTATTGGATGGGTTACAAATATTAGTTACAAAGGTAAACTAGCATTTTCTTTAACAAATAATCAGTGTGGATGGATTCACATTTACCCTTTTAAACAACTTGTGTGATTCACATTTATCCTTTTAAACAACTTGTAGATACACACATGATTATTGTTTTTTAGTTACATGATGAACTGAAAGGAGAAAATACTTGCTAAGATGTATGTTTGGTTCTATATTATTTTAGGGTGCTTCATTCATGTATTCGGGAGATTATTGATAGGCTTTGGAGTGGAAGTCTCTCTTACAAAAAAAATGAGGGTTTGGTTGTTTTCTTGAAGCCATCTAAAGTGTGTATTTTAATTAGGTCTTGGATTTTATTTTATTTTTAATTTTAATTTTTATCTTGGTTTTCGTAGATAATGGACATGAGACAAAACCACTATTGTGATTTGAGTTGTACTTGCAATGGGGGATATTGATTTCACCCAACAATAATCTCCAGGTGGGCACATTATGTGAGTTGTCATACTTGTGGAGAAGGAGCACCAACAAACTCTCAGTGGAATACCTAAAGGCAAACCAAAGGGGTGCATCATTTGTAGATGTTCAAACATTGCTCCTAATGCTATTTCATGAATAGGTTAATAGCGACACATAAAAGTTACATTTTTAAACAAGAAGGCATGGTACAATAATGGGGGAGGATGAAAAGCACCTATTGAGTAGATGGAAATAGGAGAGAGGATTTTGATTATTTAATCTATTGAATTTTGATGATTTGGGTAGTTTATATTTCAGGTTTAGATTTTATGGTTGTTTACTATTACTCTTCCTCCAGTGTTTATGGTTTATCATTGGATATTTAATGAGCCTCTCCTTAATAGTACACTTTTTGCTTTTGACGACGACCAACGGTTGTTTGTTTAGGTAAAATTGAAGCTACGTTGGATTAGTTATAAGAGAATTGTTGTTTAGATTCATATTAAAGATTATGAGTAGAGTATATACATTTTATAATGATATGGTTGTGTAAAAATGTTAAGATCATCGTTTGTCATACAAAAATCCAATTTAATCATAATTTAAAAATAAATAATATTATTAATGTTATAATTTTGATTGAAAAAATATTTAGTAAATAATTAATTTTAAATGATAAAATTTATTTAGTAAATAAATATTTTTTAAAGTGAGAATATAAATTAAATTATATATATATATATATATATATATATTATTCACAAATAAAAATTTATAAAATTTTAATCAACTTTATAAATAAATATATTTTTTTTAAATAAATAAATATGTTTTAATGAGAAAAATGAAATAATATAAATATTTTTATTTGTAATTTTATTTATTAATTTTAATTTTATTTATCTGCGGTTTCAGAAAATAACAAAAGCAAAATCGGTTTATCTTCGTGAAAAATAACAAAAGAAAATCGGTTTATTTTTAGAAATACACTACGCTTTTTAAATTAACTACGTGATCCCAATAGTTGTCGCAATTGTTTTTGAGAGAACAACATTCCCAAACAAATTGGGATCGTTGTTGTAATTGTAATTGTTTTTGAGAGAACAAGATTTGCAAACAAATTGGGATCGACTTGTTTTGTATTATTACTCCTTGTTAGCGTTCTTATTGAGAGCGAGCATTTGTGTATTGTTACTCCTTGTTTACTGGTTTTTGAGATCGTTGTTGCGGTTTTTATTGAGAGCGAGAGAATTTGCGGAATCCCGTAATGGAAGCTCAATTGGCACAAGGTTTCATAGAAGCGCTTCATGGGTTGGTGAAGGGCTTTTTGAAGGGCTTATTGAAAGAAGCCACCAAAGATGTTGTTGGAAGGATAATAGCCCTACTAGCTCGCTCTCCCGGTGATTTAGCTTGGTTGATTACGGGGTGTTGCATGGCACTGCTCCATATAAATCGGCGAGAGGGACCCTTCGGGCCGTGGCTTAACATGGAAGTTGGGGGTTACGCTTCAGGGCTATTGTCATTTCGGCTGATAACAGTGTCGTTTCCCAACAATTTTAAAGTGTCCACTTTAGTAGTTGCATTCTATTTACTCGTTGAGTCACCGGTAGCCGCAACTTAATATGGATTTGGGTGTTCTACTTATAGCCATTGCGATTTCTACGTGATAATGAGTGTTGATAATGTCATGGTACCTCTCCCGTGGATTGGGTATCTTCCTATCGAAATGAGAATGTTCGGGACCGATGGACTATGTTTTTTCTTATAATATAAAGCGACGTTGTGAGAAAAAAAAGATAATGTCATGGTACTTGCTACATAGGATTTATTAGGTGTAAAGATGGGATGGTATATCGGGATTTATTAAAGTGTAAAGATGGGATGGTATCGGGGATTTTGTTCTCAACCGGGATTGCTTTTTATAACTACTATCTAGCCCAACGGATTGTATTTTTTATTTCCTATGAAATATATAAATATTTTATATTTTTATGAGTATTCATGATTGACTTCATTCAATTTGTTTGTTATTTTCTTTAAAATGAATCTTTATGAATATTCATGATTGACTTCATTCAATTCTATTTGTTATTTTCTTTAAAATGAATTTTTATGAGTATTCATGATTGACTTCATTCAATTCTGTTTGCTATTTTCTTTAAAATGAATGGCATTCAATTGATGGACTCCGATCCATGAATCTTGAACAAAGTACAATTTAGCATGCGAGGTTCATAGGCAATCTGCTACCTTAAAAAACGAACATATTCGTGAGAGGTGACATTAACAATGTTATTTGAAATTAATTAAAATCGAGGTGATTGAAATCATAAATTTTGTTGGTTCGACCTCAAAAGGTTTGAAAATTCTATAAAGTATCGATTTCGAAACGTGGGTTGATCGTTTTCATTGCCTTTTGAAAATTTGCAAAACGAGGATGCTTTTCGTTCGATGCGAAAGGTTCTCCAGTTCTGTGATACATAAATTCACAACTCGGATGAACAACAACAGGTCCACGGATAAACAAATTCTATTTAAAAATATAAAATTAAACCAATGTTACATCGCACTACGGTCAGTCGATAGTTTTAAATTTATGCTTTTTTAGATACATGTAGTTTATTTTTAAAAATTTGTATTTTTAAAAATTATATACATTACATAATTAAATACAAGTGTTTATATAGCTTTTATATAATTAATTTTATTTAAATTTAGCATTACTTTTTTATTAATTAATTCTATTTAAATTTAGCATTATATTTTTAATAAATTATACAATTAAATTAAATATTCACCGAAATATTTGGGAAGCAGACTTTATTATTTTTGTTTGGTAAGAGCTTAGCTACACTTTCTATCAAACATTTTTTCCAAATGTAGATTTTGGTATGAAAAAAATGATATTAAATGGTTGATATGATACTAATTCAAGTTTATGGTTCTTATGAAACATTTTGCCCATCTAGATTTTGATATGATGAAATAATACTAAACAATTGATATGACAAGTAATTCTACATTTTGATACGAAGAAATAATACTAAACAATTGATATGACAGTAATTTACTTTTAAAAAAAAATGAAAGTGAATTAGTAGTATATGCTATAAATCACTAATTCCACTTTGATACCAAAAACCACTAATTCACACAAAGTAACAAAGTAATACAATTTGATTATTTTCAAATACAAGAGGAAAGAGAGAAAATTGACTAAACTATTTATTACAAACGTTTACTTTTTATTCCTCGAGTGTTTAAGGATAAAAGATTGAAAAGAACATATTGACATTCATCTAAAACTTAGATTCCTTACATTATTTCTATTATCATGAATATTTATATTTATGTATTAAATTTTACTCGTGAATAATAGATTCTATAAAAAAAATCTTACCTATTTAACAATATATTAATATTGTGTTTCTTGATTATTATTGACCATTTTAAATTGACACTAGCTACTTTTCCTATGTTGAGTACAAATTTCTTATACTAGTACAATGTTGGCGCCACTTCAAAATCTATAAGAGGAAATATTTTGTAAGTCTAGTTGTGTTGTTCAATGATCAAAATCATTTTTTTATAAATTAGAGTGCAACAAAACAACAAATTTGATTTATATCAATTATAATAAGGAATATTAAGGGAAAAAACACTTCAAAAAGTATTACTAGTGTCTAACATATTTTCATTAAATGTTTAAATGGTTTATATTAAATAGAATACTAATTAGCTACTCCACTATTGTTTTAATAGACCAAGTTTACAAGATGTTTTCTTTTAAGTGCATTATTGAATTTGATTATGCATATTTGATATGGTGAGAAGTCTTGTTGGTCAAACAAAGCTTTGAAAAACTTAAATATTTTATAGCACTGCATCATGTCATTTGTATCACCACATGATTACATTCCTTTGTAACAATACACTACTTTATTTTTCCATTCCCTTTGTAACAATTGGTGAATCCTCATTCCCAATAGTGTCTTTCCACATTTTTTATGTATGATGTTATCCCTTCCTTTAGTTCTTTTAAATAGGCATTATTCCTTTTGGAAGCTAAGAAATATGATTTCCCTATGGGAATTATAGGTGCGACCTTCATCATCTATATTCCATAACTCAAGCGATTCTGACCACTCAATATCTCTAATGGATTCTTTGTACCTTAGTACTGGAATATCATTGAGTACAAGAAACTGGAAGTATTGAACATTAAGATGTCCAACTAGTGTATTTTTTCTCTCCTTGATGTATCCATTAAGGAAAATTTTGAAGTCATAGACATTGTCAATAAGTGTAGGTGGAAACACTCGATTTTCTTCAATTATGCGATATGTGCCCATCATTTCACTTAAAGAATATATATATCTTTACTTTTTAGGCTGCAATACATTCTTCCGTAGGTTCCATCTACGTCTTCATTGTTGTGCCCCACATGAAAGAATCCAACCTCAGTAGTGATGAAGACACCAAGTGCATTTAGAAGTGACAAAAACATGAAAAGATAGTGATTCTTATTATCACGAGGTCGCATTGTCCAACTATAACAACAAATGTGGAGGAAGAGGTTTAAAATAAACATATTGACTCTTTGATCTTCCATGAGATATAAAATCATCCTTGTACACTTGAAATTTTGAGTAAATAGAGGTGTCAAGTAATGCATTTGTAAGTGTGTTTCTTGAACTTCCACTCTCATAAAGTATATCACCATACATATCAATTTGTGGGTCTTTAAGATCCATTAAGCACTTTTCAAGGGATGTGATGGTAAATTGTGATCCCATATGTACAAATGGTAGGGAGAAATGACCAAAATCTCATGTCTTATGCCCATGTGTTAGCATACCTGTCAATGACAAACCTAAATTTGTTCCTACAATAGATTTTGATTTGACACGTACCCTTGGTATTGAAGTTGTTGTTTTATCCATTTTATCATTGATAATGCTCAAATAATCCTTTGGAAACCGCTTTGACATAATTCTATGGGCACAGTAGCAATATCTTCCACACATAACAATCATGTTATGTTTGTTCATCCTACCTCATGCTTTTTCTTCCAAATATTTTGTAGTCGCGACTTCATCCGTGCTTTCAACACAATACATTCACTTCATTTATTGAAGTTGGTGTTCTTTGAAAATTCCACATCTCGAAACTTAGTATTCCAGATCTTGCTCATTGTTGAGATGTGATATTGATGGGTAATTGAGCTTTTGAAGAGCCACATTGATATCTTTTAACAAATGTATTTTGTGTGTAAGTTGAAGGAAGCAATATTAAAGGATCGGATGTTCCATATTCTTCAAATTTACGTGTTTGGTTTGGTGAAAAATCTGAATTATCCATTACAATTTTGTGCAATATTTCTATGGTATGTCACGGTGCGTGCTCGTGCTTTGCATGTTTTGGTGTTACCATTAATAGCTTTGATATGTCCGTGTCGAAAATAATTATGGGAGTTATAGAATGTGCTTTGAGGAATCTTATGTATCTTATACCATGCTTTCTTACAAATAATATTCCCATTAAATCTCATGCCCTTTACATTTCTAGCAATAGGTGATAGTCCATGGCCATGGTTCCTTACATGGCTTGTGTTTGAAATTAGTGAATTCAAGAAAAAAATCGCTAATACCATTTTTATTTATTTGTCTCGTACCTCTTCTAACACCCTGCAATGGCCTTCCTATCCACATGTTGAAGACAATATTTTCTACAGCATAAATCTGCTGCCAAAAGTCGAATTTCTCTCTCCATCTATTTTGTTTGACATTTTGCAATTTTTGTTGTAGCCATAACTCATTTAATCCTTTTATATGGCCTTTTTAGATGCATATCAATTGAGTTTCTATATTTTTTCATTACAAAGA
The DNA here is from genome assembly GCA_034641835.2 of Pinus albicaulis. Lineage (NCBI taxonomy): Eukaryota > Viridiplantae > Streptophyta > Pinopsida > Pinales > Pinaceae > Pinus > Pinus albicaulis. The sequence goes on along the minus strand of CM076582.1, from coordinate 763,694,233 downwards.
GACCCATCCCATTTTTTTAAGGGATTTGTGTCCTCTATAACATCCCATATCACTATTTCCTTGGGTGGCTCCTTGAAATTTTCCTTAACCCTTAATATCACACCTTTTTTGTCTACCAACTTATTTATTGGCCATCTAACTATAAACAATGTATAGACTTATCCCCAATTCAACATATTTCAAAATTTCCATCTATCGCTTCCAAAAAAATTGCAAATTCCATTTCATCTAGTGCTTCATCTTCAACAATGTCATCCTCGTGGACATTAACTAGCACTCCTTTGTCAATGCACATGCTTGTTCCCATGCATTCATGTGTAAGAGAAACCTTTGCACACATAAATCTAACCCTATGTTGGGGAATATTTATGGCATGATCATGACGATGATCGGTGGATATTCATGGTCACCCGCCTATTCCATTAGGGCCCCACCATTGTCTCTTTCAATTTTTCGAGTTTCAGTACAACTTACTATTTTTAGCAGTTTTTCGGGTCCTAAACTTCCAGAGTCGTTTTGAGGCCCTAAACGACATTTTTTTGGGAAAAATGGGAGCAACATGGGTCCATGAATCAATATTTCTCACTCAAAATTTGTATTCCTCGAATAGATCTTTCTAACAAGGTATGGTTCGCATCAAATAGAGATTGTATGCCAAAGTTACGTCCCTGGGAAGTTGAAACATCAATTTACCCAAACGGGGCCCATAGTTTGGTGCTTCATCTCCTAGGGTTAGGGTTTTGGATTTTTAGGATTTTCCATTGTTTCTAAATAATAAATAGGCCCTCAAGCCTCATTGTAACTTATTTTAGAGGCTTGTAGCCGCCACATCTCTTCTCAAAGATAGCTACCAATGCCCTAGCTAGTTTATTTCCATTTTGTCTGTAAGAAAATCTTAGTTCTTTGATATTAATGAAATGAAGTGTTATTTATAATGCACCTTTGTATTTATTGTTATATGTTTATTCTGTTATGTTCCTGCATAAATTCGGATCACTTTGGTATCGAGAGAGAGTCTCTTTTTTCTCGATCCTTCTTTGCATGTCCCCAACAAGGTTAGGTATAAGGAGTTAGGGCTCGATCTAGTGGAACCTTTGCAAGATCAGCCTCGCAAACCCCGACGGACGCCCCTGGGGGATGAAAAGAAAGATTAGGGAGCAGGAGATCCTATAAAAATATTGATCTAGGAGGCCCTTTAAAAACAAAGGAATGCGATGATGGATAACTTTGCCCAGATCCTTCAATGACTGCCCATCGGTGGTGCATCTGCATCCAATAGCCACTCTAGAGTTGTGAATCCCTTTAAGGTACAAGTAAATTTTGACATTCCCATATTTGAGGGTCAAATAGATGCAGATGCCATAGATAGATGGTTGAATCTATTAGAAGTATATTTCTCGGTTCATGACTTTTCCGATCGAGAGAAGATTATTTTTGCACTCCTCAAAGCTAACCCCCATGTCAAGGGCTGGTGGGAAACCCACTGTGGGAAAAAGGACGAGACAGAACCCTCTTTGTTCTCGACTGTACGCACTTGGAATTCTTTCCGAGATGCCATCAAGGAACAATACTATCCTGTGGGGAGCTATGAGGAAAAGTACATACAATGGACCACGCTGTGAGAAAAAAGGGATCAATATGTGCATGAGCTGACAAATCTGTTCCATACCCTGCAGCACAAAGTTGGGTATCAAAGGTTCAGAGAAACATCTGGTGCTAAAGTATCGCAGTTGTCTGCATAGATAAATTCAGGAGGAAATGAAGTTCCTCGACATCTCCTCGCTTGGTACAACATACCAGTATGCTGCCAAGATTGATCTGAAATTCAAACAGAATACGTGAGACTTTGGGTTTGCGAATCAAAAGCAAGGGAAAGGTGCTCCCAAACCGTAGAATAAAGGACAGAGCCAAGGCATGGCGGCTCAAGAAAACCTGTCAAAGCCACAAGAAAAGAACAACACCGCAAAGCCAAAGAAGGACACGAGAAAGTGGTGTGAGTTCCATAAGAGCTCCACTCACAACACAAGTGAATGTCGGGCCAAGCAGTCACTGGTGGCCGAGATGAGGGCTTCTGAGTTAGGTGCATGCTCTAGCTCTGAATCAGAACCCGACAAGGGGAATGAAAATGGGAAACAGATTATTGATGCGGAACCCAATGCCACTGTTGCCAGTACGAATATCTAGAAGGAGGAACTAGAAGATGTAGAGGAGGAGGAATGTCTCTTCCACTCCTAGATGTCGGTAAAGGGCTCCCTAGTACAGTTCATTGTCGATAATGGGAGCCAAAAGAACCACATTTGAGCAGATGTCGTGAAGCAGTTGGGCTTGGCGACCATAGCTCACCCACATCCATATACCATCGAGTGGCTTCACCAAGGACAAGATCTCCGCGTCAGCCAACAATGCCGCCTTCCCTATAGCATCAAGCCCTTCATGGATGAGGTATTATGTGGCATTGCTCCCATTGATTTTTATGATGTATTATTAAGAAAACCATACTCCACAGCTCAACCAGCCACAGCCTCTTTTAGGTGGGCTTAGGATTCCAACCACTATGTCGCATTGATGTAGCCATGTCATTTGCAGCTACTCAGGCTGATTCGACTCATGTCCAGTCTAAAGTTGGCAAAGCAAATAGCTTCATCGAGTGCATTCAGCACATTCGCCAACAAGTTCATGACATATTGGACAGAGCCAATGTTAAGTACAAGCAACTCCATGATCAACATCGGGTGCCACACAACTTCCACGTAGGCGACAAAGTGTGGCTACATTTGTAGAAGGAGCGCCTCAATGGAACCCACTGCAAGCTTCGCCCGCTCCGATACGGGCCATACACCATCACCAAGGTTGTAGGGAATAATGCCTTCTAGCTCAGTATTCCACCATTCCTTGGTCTGCACGTGGACCACCTCCGTCCCTACTTCCCACCTCTACTGGACACCTCTGACATTGTAGAAAAACTCACACCAACAGAGCTTAACCTAGACTGCATGAAACAGACCACCATAGATTGTATCATGGACATGTAAATCAAGAACACTCGCCAACAGAATATCCAACTGTATCGGGTTGTCAAAGCTGGCCAACTCCTGCACCAAGGAAAGTGACTCACTAGGGACGAAGTTCAACAGAAGTTTCCTCATCTCATGGAGGAACTTAACACAATGGGGACCATTTCTTCCTAAGGGGGGAGGAATGATCCAGGTGGATATTGGTGGTCACCTGCCTATTCCACTTGGGGCCCCACCATTATCTCTTTCAGTTTTTAGTTTTGGCACAACTTACTATTTTTAGTTGTTTTTCGGGTCCTGAATTTTCGGAGTCGTTTTGAGGCTCTAAACGATGTTTTTTGGGAAACTCGGGAGCAACATGGGCCCATGGGTCAATGTTGATTAGTCAAAATTTGTATTCCTCGGATAGATCTTTCTAACGAGGTATGGTTCACGTCAAACGAAGATTGTATGCCAAAGTTACGTCCCTAAGAATTTGAAACACCACTTTACCCAAACGAGGCCCATAGTTTTGGTGCTTCATCTCCTAAGGTTAGGGTTTTGGATTTTTAGGGTTTTCCATTATTTCTAAATAATAAATAGGCCCTCGAGCCTCATTTTAACTCAGTTTAGAGGCCTGCAGTCGCCACATCTCTTCTCAGAGATAGCTACCAACACCCTAGCTAGTTTCTGTTTGTAAGCAAATCTCAGTTCTTTGATATTAATGAAACGAAGTGTTATTTCTGTTGCATCTTTGTATTTATGGTTATATGTTTATTCTATTGCGTTCCAGCATAAATCTGGATCAGACAGTGAGGTTGCAAATCTGATTTTGACCAAATCTCATAAGATTCCAATGCACCCCCTAGTGTATGCTCAAATCCTGTTGGATGTGGTAGAGCATCAATGTTTTAACAAATTCTCAATTTTAACCACTATACATAATTTCTTTACCATCTTTCCATGCACTTTATGTCCAAGATCGGTATTGAAAATGGAGCCCTCACCCACCTTCACTCCATGTTGTAGAAGATCTACATTGTCTCCAATAGAAAATGTAGAAGAAACATTTGCACCTATAAACCAATGTAAATAAGGTTAGTATTTACTCAAAAAAAAATGTATTATACTATGAATAATATTTGAAAACATGCTTCAATATTTTGATTTACCTATGTTGTGCCACAAATCCAGGATCTTCCATGGATGTATGTACCCTTCATCAACATCCTCAATCAAATTTGGTTGAGTGGCATCAATTATTGAAATTTCAACATAACATGCATTAACCCTTTTTTCAGCATAATAAGTTATGGATTGTGTAGTTTGACCCTTCCTAGCCCAACAAATTGATCATTAATAAGGAGATAGACATAGACCCCTTTTGCCAAAATTATATTTTCCATTCTAGCTTGTTCCAATTCCGTAACAACAATTAAATCATAAATTGTAATTAAAAGGTTGAACCATGTAAAATGTGATTTTATGTTTTCGCAAAAACACACAACTTTCAAAAAAGTAATATAGATGCAATAATTTAAATAGTATGGTAGTCATATTTTATGTACTAAAACATTGTTCCCCACCATCTAGTGCCTACTACCAAAAATTACTTTACATGCAAACTACACAAAAAAACATATATGAAGACCATGCAATTAGAGATGTAGATAGTATCATAGAATGGAAAATATCAACCCATATAAAACCACCAAGTTCCTATTTAACTTCAGAAATGACACTTGTAGTCTTAATGCATGTGTAAGAATAATGATCATAAGAAATTTGTAGAAGTTCAAGAACCAAAACATGGCAATTTGGAAAATCTAAGAAATTCTAAGATTGATTCTACATAATATGTCTAAAAGCCCAATGAAAAGGAGAAATTATATTTTCACTTAGTGAGGATGTTTTATGTACATATGAATCTAATCCTATCTTGGGGAATATTTATGGCATGATCATGACAGTGAGGTTGCAAATTTGATTCTGGCCCAATCTCATAAGATTCCAATGCACCCCCTAGTCTATGCTCAAATCATGTTGGATGTGGTAGAGCAACATCATGTTTTAACACCTCAATTTTAACCATTTTGAATCATTTATTTACCATCTTTCTATGCACTTTATGTCTAAGCTCTATATTGAATATGGATCCCTCACTCACCTTTACTCGATGTTGTAGAACATATACCTTGTCTCCAATAGAAAATGTAGAAGAAACATTTGCACCTATAAACGAATGTAAATAAGGTCAGTATTTACTCAAAAAAAAAGTATTATACATTTTAACACATGCTTCAATATTTTTATTTACCTATGTTGTGCCTCAAATCCATGATCTTCCATGGACGTATGTCCCCTTCATCAACATCCTCAATCAAATGTGGTTGAGTGACATCAATTATCAAAATTGCAACATAACATGCATTAACCCTTTCTCCAACATAATAAGTTCCAGAATCTGTAGATTCGACCCTTCCTAGCCCAATGACTTGATCATTAATAAGGAGATCAACATAGTCCCCTTTTGCCAAAATTATATTTTCCATTCTAGCTTGTACCAATTCTGTAACAACAATTAAATCATAAATTGTAATTAAAATAGTATGGTAATCATATTGCATGTAATGAAACATTGTTCCCGACCCTGTCCCTATTTCGAACCCTCATTTTCGACTTCTCTAAAATGACAGCAGCCAGAGTTCATCTTCGCCAATATGGGATTTAGATTTCTTCATTTTACTGGAACCCGAGGATCTCTTCGAGCTCAAGCTTCTCAAAAGCCTCTTCAGAGACATGCAGAAAGAAGCCCTGGGAGGAGAAGGCAACAATAAGCACAATCTCTGAGAGTGCACTGACGGTGAACATTCTTGAAGTCTTCTTAGGGGGTTTGGAGTTCGAATTCCCCTTAGGCGAAGATGCAAAAAACATGCTATGCCCCTCGTTGATGGTCCTCGAGTTTGAATCCCTCGACGTGCTCGAGTTCGAATCCCTCGGCAACTCTGTGGAGGACGATGTATTATTTCCAGGCAATTTAGCCTCTCCCAACTCGGAAATATGGCTGTGATATCATTCTAGACTTTGAGGAGGGCCACGAGGTCGGAGGTTCTAGATCGATGCCTTGAGCTTTTCATATATGCTTTCCAGTTCTGGGTCAAGGTCATGACGTGCAGAGCCCCGGATTACGAATCTTTGTACAACTTACCTCTTGGTGGACGGATGGCAGACAAAATTGGAAACTTACCTCTTGCTGGATGGCTGACAGACCGAATTGACTTACATTTAAGAATTTGAAACATACTTTTCAAACTAACATCTGGTAACAGGGCTAAATGTAAGATTTTCATTGGTTGGAGAAGGTGCCACATGTCTAAATTTTAGTGACTGGAAGGGCGATAAGAAAGACTTCTTATTGGCTGGGGTGAATAATGTCTGATCACCCCAAGCCAACAAAGAAAATTCCTTTTGGCCTAACAACAGTGGTGCACATTTATTCATCCAGTTAGCAGTAGATAGCATTGAATAACATAAAGATTGTGACAGCACAAAAAACAAATTGTGCAACTCTGTTCTAGTAAGGCTCTCCTAGGCTACATAGAACTGGAAATTCCAAAGACTATTGCACTTATTGCTGGCTAAGTTGGGTCATTCACCTTGATGCGTATGAAAAATTTATTGACAGAAAGATATTAAAAAAAAAAGAAAACAAAAAAAAAACAAAAAAACAAACTAACATATATAAAGTGCGGTTTCAAAAGTTCCCAAACCAACCATATACGACATATTAAATAGAATATTTTCTTCTAACAACTTCCATTTCCCATTAAACATGGTATTAGTGTGATGATTCTGAGCCTTATTTTCCTATGCATCCCATTACCTCTATAAATGCACTCATATTGTAAGTCTCCAAAAGATATTTCTATAGATAAAAGATATCCCCAAGCTATTTGGTGAGCAACCAAGAACTGAACCTACAGAGACTCTTGGTTTAGACACATGATGTAGACTGTGTGAACGTGGACTTAAAGTGTAGGAATCCTCCAGTTTTCCTTCTTCTAAATCGCCATGCCACCAACCTACCTTGTATGGGATCCATCAGTTGTAGCTTCGTCCGACCTACCTTGTATGGGATACATTAGTTGTAGCTTCTCCTTCAAAAGGAACATAAACATGCATTGCAGGTGATAGGCCAACCATCTGGCCTCTTTTCTTCATTTCTTCTTCGTTAATAATATTTTTTTACAAGTTTAAAAATCATCATTTGCTTAGATAAAATAGCAATACAATTGTCTGCCCATTAAAATTAAAATGTGACTAATATAGACCACCATGTTTTCAATGAAATTTCACAATTATGAATCAAGTGATTCTCATGCCACAAAATAAAGCCAAAACTTATTCTGATATGACTAGCTACAAAAGAATGTGACAAGAAACATAAATTAAAAAAAAAAGGTTAAAGAGGAAATCTACATGCTTGAGCATTTGAAGCAGATGATGTTTATTTTGTGTCAGTTCCACCTCCAATTCCATTTTCCTCTTTAATTTTTTAGAAATAATGTGTGCACTTTTTCCCTCTTTACTTTTTTAGCAATAATGTATGCATTTTATGAACCTAACCAGACAGAGGTTTAGGAATATAAATCACTTGTATAGCAAATTCAAAAATAAATTTTGTAACATTTAAAAACACTATGTATGTAAATAAAAAAGGCAACAATGATAAGCTAAAGCACTATGTGTGGAAAGAAATAAGGCAACAATGATAAGCTAAACTCCGGAGGCTGCTTAAGTACCCAATAGTCCCTATATTGGTGTTAGGGTTTATAATATCATCCAATGGAACTGAGATATGCATATTGATGACACAGTCACTCTGAATTGATTTAATTTGTGACCATTGTAACTATGAAATTGCCAAGTGGATAATTCATTTCCTTTCCTCCAGAATTGGAAAGCTAAAGTTTCGATTGATAAGATAAAATGAATTAAAATATACATACTAGAATTTGAGAACACACAAAGAATAAAAATCTGAGTGATCTCGTTTTATGACTCTTAATCAAGTCCCGAGAATTTTGGCAGCAAAAATTACCATATAGACCTGGCACCTAATCCACCGGATGTCCCGCATGGGAAAGTTTCTTGCAGTAATTCTTATAATTAAAAAATAAAGTAAAATGCAGTTAGCTACCTCTTGAGTGGATTTAGTAGCCTCAGGAAGCTTCTCCTTTGGAACTAATCCCAAACCTATTGTTCAAAGTCCGCGTCTATTGCCTTAGCATCGGATTTATTTCTTTGGGACTTTTGGAAGTGTGGGTCTAGGCAAATCCAACGCCCATTTTGATTCTCTAGAATTTTAGGGATGATTAGATCATAATAATTCATCGAGCATTTGCCTGGTGACCTGACCTCCTATGATATTATGGAAATTGATTTTCTTGTTGAAATCAATGCATTCTTTCTCTCTTTTTCGCTTATTAGAATGATTTCTTTTCTGCTTATTTTCTTCGCTAATTTTGCGGTCGGAAAGGCACCTTCCGTCTTCAGCAGCACCATTATCACCCATCGATTCTGCTTCTTCATCCTTCATGGAATCCTGAACATATAGCCCCTTGAGTGCCTTGTTGTGCCACTCTAGAGGTATTTTAAAGCTGTGAACAAAAATGGAGAGCTTATGGATTGGCCATCACCAACCTTGTGCAAATTAAAGAAATCACCATGATTCAAGATAGTAGGAATCTAATTCATTGAATTCAACCAAATGTATGATATCAGACCTGCCACGGCAAGGCTGCGCCCTTCCTTCTCCTTCAACTGACAAACTTTGCAACGCCAGAAAACGAACAATTTTTTATTTTGGATTCATAAAAATCCCATATCCCATCAAACATGTATATATATATATATATATATATATATATATATATATATATTAGTTAAAGAATAATGCGTGCTTCTTTAATATATATATATATATATATATTAGTTAAGAATAATGCATTATTCTTAACCCATATATATATATATATATATATATATATATATATATATATATATATATGTATATATATATATATGTATACACATATATATGTATATACATATATATGTATATACATATATATGTATACACACACACACACACACACACACACACACATATAATTCAAATGCATTATTTTCATAAAATCAATCTCTAAAATATAGATGGATTTATGAGTTATTAATCTGTTTTATTATGATATATAATTATTTTGATGAACACTAAAAAGTAGGTATAATCTATTCCTTCCAACTACAAATATAATTTTGGGGAAATTATATAAAAGGTTTGATTTTCATCCCAACAATGTCATCAATTGTTCTAATATCGAAGTTGTGTACTTTTATAATTTTAACGTCTTTGGTGTACAACACCACCTTTATCCCAAAATACAATGTGAAGCTCAGTAATGGGAGTTGAGTACCCCGATATGGCTAACTACACACTATCCTTCTCTATCCATTTGGACAATACTTGAGTATTCTTTAACTACTCCAATTACCATCATGACTTAGTGACAAATTCATCTTTCCTAAGGTAAAATTTTTACCACACATCAAACTTGCACCAACTAAGTATGGCTTGTTACCTATGATAAATCCCCTTGTCTAGATATCGGATTACGATGATCCTAAGTAGATAATTTTCTTTTTACATGCTTTGGATATGTGACTTATTATGTTAGGACTAGCATACCTAAAAAGACCTCTAATATTCCCTTGGTTTTGCATTGCAATTGCACGAGATGATAACTAGAATAACCATGGTGAAATATTATACATGAGGAGTAGCATACCAATTTTAGGCACTCATAACTCTCACCATAGCCACATTACTAGATAAGGTTCCTAAAACATGTTTGATATCTCCTGTTAGTAGTATTTATTAACTAAAAGGATCCACCAAACCCTATCTTAATTTCATGTTTGCCTTCTCAATTCTAAATGTACAACTATCTTAAGAAGGGTGATGCTAAAAAATGGGACCAAAATTTGTTGGAAAAATACTGAGAGGGGGGGGGGGGTGAATACGATGTTGGTACGAGATAATAAAAATTTGATGAGCATTTCTTTCTTAAAAACCCATACGCTACTTTCCTTCATCCAACTAGCGTATATACATGGATTTTCTTTATAGAACTCGCGTGTATCCAGTGATCTAATTATGCATTTGGTTCTTGACTTAGATCATTGCATTACTCATTTATCAGATGTTTTAGAAAATAGTAAACAGATGTAGAAAAAATAGAATAATCATCACACATAAGCAACACACATGAACACCAAGATTTTTAGGTGGAAACCCAATTCGGGAGAAAACCACCGCTGTCGTCATCTCAGTCTTCAATCTTTATTATTAAGAAAACTCTTTACAACATGTACTGGCGCAGACTCATACCAGCACGCAGGCACCCACCTGCAGAAGGCTACGACCTTCTCTCGTTTACCAGCCTCTCCTAGAAGGGAGCAACAACCCCCTGCTCTCGTTTACCAGCCTCACCTGGAAGGGATCTACTACCCCCTGATATTAGCACCAGCCTCTACTGGCAGAAAGCTTCTACTTTCAGACTGAAGGCTTCAACCCTTAGATCCACTGCAGACCACATTTCATCAATTTTCAAACTGGATCAAACAGCTCCAACATTACCCTTTACTTATCGACAAACAACCTTTACCCATTTCTTCAAACAGAACAATGAAACCACTGTAACCAGAATATCAGAGATAACCCAACCTTTAGAATAAATATGCAGAAACACATTCAACCTTGAAAAACCATTAGATCAGATATCATACGAGCTTTTATTTAATTAGACCCACGTATATACGCACTTTTCATGAAGCTAAGCCGCGTATACATCTGTGCATTTACCAAAATAGCCCTAAATGTCCATACGCGCCTTTGTTTAAACAGATCCGCGTATATACGCGCTTTTCACGAACTGAACCTGCGTATAGATCTATAAAAGATAAACTTTGCACACCAGACCAGATCTATGAACTTACCCAGATTTCTTCAAGATCTTCAACAAATTTGCACCAGGTCTTCATTCCTTCTTTTCAGATCATCCTAGAGATTCATCTTTTCAGATCTAGAGTTCTTGAACCTTCATCATGTTCATAGGTGCATCATAGATTCAGATCTATCAATTAAGAACAGAGTTCAACCATACAGATTAACTTCAGAGTGAAGTATTCATTAAAGTCCAGACACTTGCACACCCTTTGCACTATGAATTTATTCTCCTTATATAGGTTTAGCCTTTGTCAAAACCATGAGCCAAAACCACATCACTTCCGATGGTATTCCTGGACGGGATCTCATAGACAATCCAACGCTCAATACAATGGGTCAATACCATGGTAGTAACCCCTGGTTTTACACATTTAGAGCGCAATTGATCATACACGACTTGGCACGTACTTTTCCACGTGCATACATGCCTTATCCTTGACAAACCCGCGTATGCCTTGTAACACACCTTTTTCATCATTAATCTTGCACATACTAATATTTCTTTCTTCTGCAACTTCTGTACTACTTGTAGAACATGAGATTTACATCATTAATAAACTTATCAAGCATCAAGAACAACTTCACTAAGTAGGTTGCCATCATCTTCATCAAGTGGGTTGCCATCAAGGACAACACTCTGCATCATATTGCCAATAATCTCCCCCTTTGGACTTGATGGCAACCATGATGGTGTTTGATCACAACAAATAGATACATTAAGCGTAATGATATTCTCCCCCTATTCAAACACCATGTCACTCTCCCCCTTTGACATCAAGGGCAAAGGGCGGATCAAAATCAACACAAGGTTTTTTTCCCTTCATGTAGAACTGATGTATACTGAAGTTACCATGCTCCCCCTGAGTTCATGCTGAAAGTTCAAGCATATTTTTTAATGAAGTACATGACTCTATGACCTTCCTATTACCAAGGACTCATACTTACATCAAAGATCCAACCAAGTGGATTTACATAAGAGACTCAAGTACCCAACCAAGTGGGTTTACATATTTTGACTCAACTACCCAACCAAGTGGGTTTACAAAAATGAACAAGTCCTTACATGACTGAATATTACAATTTTACATCATAGATCTCATCATGACCTTTTCATCAAATTACAAATATGACCTTTTATGACCACTACCAAGAAGACCTCAAAAGAGATCATGTTTCAGAACCATCATAATGTCAAAAATGCATTATACTCAGCAAGGCTAATGCTCCCCCTAAAACTGTGCTTCCAATGCATCTTTTCCACATGACCAAAGCTCCCCCTGTGCTTGTGCATCCTGAACACTTTCAACATCAAATCATCAAGGCATCTTCACCCACTAGAGAATGAAACAAAAATATAAGAGCTGAAATACCACCAGAGACTCCAAACCATATCAGAGATACCAAACAACACCACAGCTTGTGCTGAAGAAACGTTGACCCTGAAAAAAAAAAAAAAAATCAGCAACCACTAATACGCGATTTTCTGTGTATGAACTCGTGTATATACGCGACTGTCTTTCAGGAAACCCACGTATCCAATTTGATCTTCTGAATTTAAGCATATTTGTTCTTCTGACTGGCAGAGACTACTCCCAGCTTCTGTCTTAGATATTCGAATGCTTCCCTGGGTAGAGGTTTGGTAAAGATATCAGCAACTTGTTCTTTGGAGGGAACATATTCCAACTTCACCTTTTGTTCAAGCACTTGTTCACGTAAGAAGTGATACTTGATGGGAATGTGCTTGGTCTTCGAATGCATAACAGGATTCTTTGAGATACTGATGGCACTTGTATTATCACACATAATGGAGATAGGAGAAGCACATTTGATTTGAAAATCTTGTAAGGTTTGCATCATCCAAAGGAGTTGAGTGCAACAAGATGTGGCAGCCACATATTCTGCTTCTGCTGTAGATAAGGCAATAGAATTTTGCTTCTTGCTGAACCAAGATACTAACCAGGGTCCCATATAGAATGCACCACCACTAGTGATTTTTCGATCATCAACATTTCCAGCCCAATCTGCATCAGTGTAAGCATGAAGAGTAAGATCAGCATTCTTTGGATACCATAGTCCAAAGTCTTGAGTTCCTTGTAGATATTTGAATATTATTTTGACAGCCTGAAGATGAGACTCTTTTGGATTGGCTTGGAATCATCCAACAATCCCAACTGCATGCATAATATCCGGTCTAGTCCCAATGAGATACAAAAGACTTCCTATCATAGATCTGTATTCTGGTTGATTCACCGTGGGAGAATCATCATGAGAACTGAGATTAAATCCGGTTACCATTGGTGTGCTTACAGGTTTGCACTCTTCCATCCCATACTTCTTCAGAATTTGCTTAAGGTATTTAGCTTGAGATAAGAATATACCTTCTGTAGTTTGATGCACTTGTAAGCCAAGAAAAAATGTTAGTTCCCCAAGTAAAGACATTTCAAATTCTTGCTGCATGACAGAAGCAAATTTCCGACTCATAGATTCTTCATTACTTCCAAAAATGATATCATCAACATATACAACCACAATCAATAGTTTATCATTTTCAATTTTTGTGTATAAGTTACTATCAGCGGACCCCTTTGAAAATCCTTGTTGATGAAGATATTTATCAAGACGATAATACCATGCCCTTGGAGCTTGTTTGAGACCATATAGAGCCTTTTTAAGTCTACAAACAAGATTTTCATCATTTCCCAAAATGAATCCTTCTGGTTGTTCTATATAAACTTATTCTTCTAGATCACCATTGAGGAATGCAGATTTGACATCCATTTGATACACTTTGATTTGTTGAAAACTTGAAAAAGCAAGAAACATTCTTATGGCTTCAAGTCTAGCTACAGGAGCAAAAGTTTCTTCAAAGTCTATACCTTCTTGTTGAGTGTACCCCTTACAAACGAGTCTAGCTTTGTTTCTTATAACATCCCCATTCTCATTTAACTTGTTCTTGAATATCCATTTAGTTCCAATGACATTTTTATCATGCGGTCTTGGTACCAATTCCCAAGTGTGATTCTTTTCAATTTGATCAAGCTCTTCATTCATGGCTTGAATCCAACATTCATCCTTGCTAGCTTGATTGACACTGTGTGGTTCAATCATGGATAGAAATGCCAGATAGCTAGAAGATCCCACAAGAGTCCTCCTTGTTTGTACACCTGATTCATTGTCTCCCAAAATTTGAGATTCAGGATGATTCTTTTGAACATATCTGGATGGAGCCTTTTCCGATAAATCATCTTCAGTTTCTTCATTGGATCCACTGTCTATATCATTTCTATTTGATGTAGAAGAACAAAAGTCACCATCGTCTTCTTCTGTTGTTTTTTTTTCTTCTTTAGGGGCTGCAGGAGACTCATCAAAAACAACATCAATACATTCAACAATCTTTCGAAGCCTTTTATTGTAACATTTGTATGCTCTTCTTGTAGATGAGTAACCAAGAAGTATTCCTTCATCTGATATAGGTTCAAACTTTCCAAGCTTTTCATCATTATTTTTGATAAAGCATTTACTTCCAAAAACTCTAAAATGCTTCACAGAGGGAGAATTACCATACCAGAGTTCATATGGAGTTTTGTCACTATTTACCCGAACATGTGCCTTGTTGAGAATGTTTGCTGCTGTATGTGCTACTTCTCCCCAGAAAATGTCAGGTGTTCCAGAATCATCAAGCATAGCTCTAGCCATTTGTTGAATTGTTCTATTCATTCTTTCTGCTACGCCATTTTGTTGTGGGGTGCCAGCTACAGAGAACTGTCTTTTTATGCCATGTTGTTCAAAAAATTCAAGGAATTCATTTGATGTATATTCTCCTCCTCGATCAGATCTAAGACACTTGATTTTTAGATCTAATTCATTTTCCACCAGTGCTTTGAAGATCTGAAATTTTTCAAATGCTTCATCTTTGTGTTTAATCAACCCGATCCAACACATTCTAGAGAAATCATTAATAAATAAGATATAGTATTCTTCACCACGTGGTGACTTTTTCCTCATAGGTCCACATATGTTAGTATGAACGAGTTCAATAGGCCTACTTGATGAACCTTCCTTGGCATTAAATTGTACTCTGGTCTGTTTACCGAATTGGCAAGATTTGCATATGATACTCTCTGGTAGAGTAATATTGGGAAGACCACGAACAACTTTAAGTCTGCTTGATTTGTTGATTTGAGAGAAGCTCAGATGCCCCAGCCTTCTATGCCATAGCCAATTTTCTGAAGATTTGCTCAAGTAACATTGATCTTTGCTGTTCTTCAATACATACAGGTTACTTGGAGTTCTTTTTCCTTTTATAATTGTTTTACCTGTATCAAGATCACGTACCACACATTCTTTTGAACTAAAGACAACCTCAGTTCCTTGATCACACATTTGACTCACACTTAACAGGTTATGTCTTAATCCATCCACATACATAACATTATTAGCTTTCACCTTTTCTTTTAGAAAAACAGACCCTTTTCCCTTAATGACAGCAGGTGTATCATTTCCAAATGTAACATTCTTTTCCTTTTCTAGGGCATTATATGCATGAAGTTTGTTTTTGTCACCTGTCATATGTTTTGAGCATCCACTATCAATATACCATTGATTTTCTTCACCTTCTGCAAATAAAGCTATGCCACAATTTTCAACCTGTATTTCCTTCTTTTTCCATACTTTGGAGCTTGAAGGAACACATTCTTTTGGCTGGACTTTCCTCCTGCATTCAGATTCTTCATGGCCAAAGTTATTGCAATAAGCACATTCAACTTAATTTTGAAGAGGATAAAAGTTGTTATAGGTGTTATTCTTTGGTTCAATATCCATCCTTTTCTTTCTTGCTTCTCTTGTCATGATGGTTTTATATGCAACACATTGAACAACTTTATGACCAAAATTGTGAGATGAGAAACATTTTCCATTGAAGTAGAAATTTCTACGATCATGAAATATTCTATTTGAATTTACCTGTTGGTTGTAGCTTCTTTGAAAGATATCCATGTTAGTGTTCCTTGAATTGAGATGATCATGCTTTACCTGTAAAGATTATTTATTCCCTTGCTGAGTGGCAGAATGTAGTAAAACAGCTGTAGTTGCTTTTAGATAATTTGGTGCCGAAGCTTGAGAAGATTCTCCGGTATATCCAAGACCTGTCTTTATAAGAGGAGAACGTTGTACCTTGATAATCTCATCTAAGGTTTCAGATCCTTTAGAAAATCTAAGATTCAGAGTCTTTTCTTTCTCAAAATCTTTTCTTATACTTACCACTTCATATTCTAATTTCTCAATGTGTTTCTTTGCTTCTTCAAACTGCTTTTCCAGAGTCTCTATGGTTATTTTCCTTTCTTCTAAGAGTATTTTACATTCTTCTAAGCATATTTTGAGTTGATTGTTTTCTTCAAGAAATTCATTGTCCTCTAGAGCATCCACAAACGTATCCTTTTCTTCTATAGATTCAAATGCCATGAGAAGTCTAAGATCTTGTTCACATTCTTCCTCACTATCAGATAACCCATCACTGTCTTCATTAGTATAGTAACTTTTCTTAGTGCTAGATCAGTTCTTATTCCTTCTTGCTACTTCTTTTCCTTTAGCAGATGTTTCTTTATAAGGACACTTTGCATCATAATGACCAACTCTTCCACAATCAAAGCATTTGAAAGGAAGCTTACCTTTGAATCTTCCGGTTCCTTGTTGGAGTCTTCTCACAAAATTTGCCTCATCTTCTTCTGAGATATATCCTGATGCTTATGCTTTATGAACTTCTTTCCCTTTTGTGGAAGCTTTAAAAACAACTTCTTTGACTTTCGATGGTCCTCCTCTCCTCATTTCATATGCAGTCAGTATGCCATGAAGTTGCACCACAGTAAGAGTTTGAAGATCCTGTTTTTCTTCAAGAGCAGAGACTTTTGATTCAAAATTTTCCGTTAGCGATCTTAAGATTTTATCAACCAAAGTAGATTCCATGATTGTTTCTCCCAGATTTTTCATACGATTTACAACATCATCAAGTCGTAAAAAGAAACTGGCAATACTTTCATCACCATGCATTTTTAAGTTTTCATATTCAATTCTGAGAGTTTGAAGTTTTGCACTTTTTACCTTTTCATCACCTTCATAACTTAGAATGATTTTGTCCCATATTTCCTTTGTTGTATTTAGCTGCATGACTTTGACAAATTCAGATTCAGTTAGACTTCCGGTTGGAGCATTGACCGCCTTTGCATTTGATTCATAGTCCTTCCTTTCAGTTGGATCTGTTGGTGTAGCAGCTAGATATTGATATCCTTGTTCAACAATGGCCCATATATCTGCTCCCATAGACTGAAGATAGGATCTCATCCTTATTTTCGAGAAGATTAAATTACTTCCGTTGAAGAGTGGAGGCTTGATAGATGTTGTTCCCTCGTGATTGCTCATCTTGCTTGATCTTCCTTCTAGCGGTTAAGCCTTTTCAGAAGGACCTCCTCTGATACCAATTGTTGGAAAAATACTGAGAGGGGGGGGTGAGTCAGTATTTAGTGCAGATAATAAAAATTTGATATTTCTTTCTTAAAAACCCATACGCTACTTTCCTGAAGGAAACTCGCGTATGTACGCGGATATCCTTTACAGAACTCGCGTATATCCAGTGATCTAATTATACATCATTGCATTACCCATTCATCAGATGTTTAGAAAATAGTAAACAGGTGCAGAAAGAACAGAACAATCATCACATATAAGCAACACACATGAACACCAGGATTTTTAGGTGGAAACCCAATTCGGGAGAAAATCACCGCTGCCGTCATCTCAGTCTTCAATCTTTATTATTAAGAAAACTCTTTACAACATGTACTGGCGCAGACTCATACCAGCACGCAGGCACCCACCTGCAGAAGGCTACAACCTTCTCTCGTTTACCAGCCTCTCCTAGAAGGGAGCAACAACCCCCTGCTCTCGTTTACCAGCCTCACTTGGAAGGGAGCTACTACCCCCTAATATTAGCACGAGCCTCTACTGGCAGAAAGCTTCTACTTTCAGACTGAAGGCTTCAACCCTCAGATCCACTGCAGACCACGTTTCATCAATTTTCAAACTAGATCAAACATCTCCAACATAACCCTTTACTTATCGACAAACAACCTTTGCCCAATGCTTCAAACAGAACAGTGAAACCACTGTAACCAGAATATCAGAGATAACCCAACTTTTAGAATAAATATGCAGAAACACATTGAACCTTGAACAACCATTAGATTAGATATCATACGCGCTTTTATTTAATCAGACCCGCATATATATGCGCTTTTCATGAAGCTAAGCCGTGTATATATCTGTGCATTTACCAAAATAACCCTAAGCCAACCTTGCACATGTGTGTTAAATAAATTCAAAATATATGTTCTACTCATCCAAACAGGATGGTCTTTAGATCAATATTGCACCTCTCCTAAAGAGGAATCCAACAAAAATATGACCATCATCATATGAGCAGTGCAACATGGAGTATGGACCTAGTTGCCCATAAATAACATCTTGTCCATCCTATCTCTAGAACCTCTCGAGGGTGGCTATTATGTATATTTTTCCTTGTATCAGAGATTGCAATTTAAACTATTTGCACAACTTTTCTGAGACATATAGACTACTATAGTCTCGATGAATGCTCAAGTGAATTTCCATTTCATAAATTACAATGTTTTCAATTACAAATAATGGGTTCTTCTGGTATTCGATTCTCTCTGTTTTTTTTTTTTAATTAGCAGTATGAATTTCCTTCTGTTTATTCGATTATTTGCAAAAAAAATAAAGTTTATGGTCTCTACCTGGAATCGAGTCCTCTTCCCGACCCTTGATTGCTTTTGCACAGAGATGATATTCATGACCTCATCCTTCAACTGTGGACCCAGCATGGCCTCCACAATCTGGTGCTCCTTAACCGCCAAAGAGAAAAGATAGATTTGCTCGAGGGAATGGATTTTTCCTTTTTTTTTTACCAGGAAACCAATGTATTCCTAGAATGGAGATTTTGAGAATCTTGTCTCCCTCCACAAATCAGGTGTCAAAAATCCATGTCCTTAATATACATTCAAAAGTTGCCTTGACAAAATTTTTGAGAATTTTGGTCGACTCTCGATTTTTGGGACATAATCCGATTTTTGGAGGCAGAGTTTGGTGGCATGAAATCCGAAGAAATATAGACTGTTTGACTGCATCGTTGGCCACAGTTTTGACTACATTTTTGACCGGTGCATTGAACAGGTTTGACCGAGAATTTTAAGACTGTTTGAGCAAGTTTGACCAAGAATTTCAAGAGAAATCCCTGGTAAAAATGCGCTAGAAAGATCATTTTGGAAGTATTCCACGATGAAATGGATATGATCATGATGGAACTCCACTAGCCATTTATCTTTCTTAATACAATTATGTGTGTGTTGATTATCAACAACAATCACTGCTTATCCATTTCATAGACCACATTCCTCTACGGATGATCATCAAGGCTTGGATGCAGGAGGTAGGGGAGTCTCAGATGGCTTTGGAAAACTACTGGTAGCTTGACCATGGGCTTCTTTTTTGTTTTATTTTTTGAATAAAGTTGCCTTTGATGAAAGTCTTTGCAGTAGTCCTTGATACATATAAACACCTTAGTTGTCTTCTCCTAGTGGTATGATAAACTCTCAGCAAAGAGAAATGCATAGATATGTTTCCTTGTGTGCATCAAGTTCCCTGAGATAGCCATGAAACATTGGCCTTTCCACAAACATATTTCTTATTCTCTCTCTCACTTTATCTATCACAGGCCTAAGAAACTTTACAACCCTAAGGGGCTAGAAAAGCATGTCTGAAGTTTAACTTGTCCAAAGACCTTAAAGAATAAGTTCTGATTGGGTTTGGCAAAAATATGTTTATATAACTTGTGAGGAACCTCTCTCCTTAGAGCCTATGGGAGGAAAAATTTCTTCCATCCAAATAAACGTAAATTTTATCAAAGAATAAGGGAATCTATAAGACAATGCCTCCAGAATATCCTTTTCAATGAAGCACTTCAAGTCAGGGTGGCCACACTCAGTAATCATTTGAAAGTTGTCAAGATTCAAAGTGCCAAAGGGATACAATTGAAGGGCAATCATCCACTGGCTTAAAATATGCGATAGGTCTACAAAAGGATTTTTTGGGGCCCTATATTCAAAAGAAGGCTTGAAAAGAGAATCTCCACTATCAAATCAACCAAGGGTTCTCCCTACAAAAGAATTTTCAATTGCAAATACTAAGTGAGGAACATCAACGCAACCCTATCTTGGAGTCATCTCACAAGATTAGGGTTTACTGACTAAGGGGGTGGGGTTTAAGCTACAAAATGGGTTCTAAGTGACTTTAATGCTTTTAACCATGACCACAAATTTTCCCTAAGCTTATTTAGGGATGGTAATTATGCTTGGAAATGGGTTGGGAAAGGTAGAACCTAACATTGGGAAGGGGTGCTTCAGTAAAAATAACTATTTTATTAGTTCTTGGGAAAAATGGGAAAGAAAGATTACTAATAGGACTTTGTTTGAATATGTTACTGTACAATTTATACCTCAAGAAAGATGAATTTTTCACGAAGCCATGACGGTAAATGGAGCATTTAAAGAGTACTCAAGTAATGTCTAAGTGGATAGAGGAGGATATAGAGTACTTAGCCATAATGGGGTACTAAGGTCCAATACATTTTATTTTGGGGCAAAGGTGATGTTGTAAGCCAAAAGTATTAGACTTAGTTTGGTATTAGAGCAATTCATGACATTTTTGGGTAGAGTATACTTCTCGAGTGAATCTTTAAAGAGGTAAAATCCTATGTTTTAATTGAGATAAATCCTTGCTTGGAGGGTCATGCATATTTTAAAGTGTCCATGGAAGGGATGAAAAATCAAACCTTTTGTGTGATTTTCCCCACAATTGTTTGGAAGGACTAGTTTATGCCTATTTTCTAATGTTCATCAAGGTGTGAGTATATGATGATGAGAAGATCAATTATGAGTAAATACATCCCTATTGTAAAGATTGATTAGATGAGAATAATACATTTGAATTTTATATTTTTTATGACAACGTGTTAATTATTGCATGACTTTATTTTTAGCATTGAAATCATGCAACACTTTCAATGTTTATTGTTTAACATGTAATCAATGTTTTTTTTGTTTAACCACCATCCCTTTTGAAGGGTACTATAAATGACATGATGTACATGAAAGATTTTACATCATTGTTACAACATCACTATAAAATAAAGTTTCATTCTCTCCATTATCAACTGTTCATTTCTAATTGTGCACTGCAAAATATAACAAGCATTAAGTGGAGTAGTTAGAGTAGGTTGTAATAAAGGTTGAATATAGGTTAAAGAGTTTTTTCTTTTATTATGGGAGGGGTAAGGGGGTGTTTCCTAAATCCTTTAGGGTTCTCAAAATTGCAAGGCTCAATAAAAGAAATTTGGGACATTATTACTCATCAAACAATAAGATTCCATAAATATTCCATTCTCATGGCTTGATTAGAATTTACATCTATTATAAAAAATGATAATTTCTAGAAACATCCAAAAGAACCTAATACTGTTTCTATTGAAGAATTAAAATAGTGGGGATTTGGGTAAACCAAATGATTAATTCTTATTTGGAATGGCTCATAGCTAAAATTGAACGGAAGAATCAACATTTAGCGACAAAAATGGCTCTCTCTAGAGCGAATTAAAACGACTTGATCAAATCTATGTTGGAGGCGATACTAGTGTATTGGATGGCGCTGGCCTAGATTCCTAAAGGTGTCACCAACATAATACAACAAATTTGCAGGTGTTTTCTCTAGCGGGGCAAGGAGGAAGGTCACACCGTTTCCTGGGTGAGATGGGAGAAAATCACCAAACCCAAATATTGGGGGGTTTGGGGGCTCAAGGATCTTAATCTCTTCGCAAATGCACTGGTTGCCAAAATGGGTTGGCATCTCTTGACCTCCAACAGTCTGTGGTAGGAAGTCACCTACTCTAAATAAATTGCTCCAGTCCCTACACTTGAATGGATCAGAAGCCCTCATTGCCCCTGAACCTGTTCATCTGTCGTTTGGCGCGCTATTATGAAATCTATAGCCCTCATCAAACAGGGTCTTGCACAAAAACGTATTAATTACAGCTCTAATCCCAAGTGTGATTTGGATCCCAGTTCGTTGCGGCCGAGGGAACATTTTGTTCCTCGGGGACATCAAACTCTTCTTACGGGATTGGGATCTCTCGACTCGATGAAGATTAGACATGGATAACAGTTGGATCAGCGAGCGTGGCGCCTGGCCCAGACTTGTGTTGACGTAGTAGCAGTGAAGTTTGAATGATATGTGGGGCCCTAGAATGTCTCACAGGAATGAATTGTTAGGCCATCGTGCCCAAAGGTAATTCCCTTGTTGAGGAAGTTGCTAGCTCCCCAGTTTAAAGTTGCAGGATATCCAACCTAACTTAGTGTTGTTGTTAGCGAAGCTATCAAAGGTTGATCCCACGCTGGGCTAAATATTTTGAGAAGTTTAATAAGGCCTATAGGCTTGTTGTATCTCTTTTTTTTATCTAGAAAGGAAAATTTGTCCTTTTCATTAAACAAACAAATATTTACAGTCACTATAGAATCTCGTAAAGGAACTAGGAGGAAAAAATATATTACCAATACATGCAACAAATACATAAAGACATTAGAATTGAAAACTTAGCCAGACAATAAGACTAGGATCTCACTCACTAACAATCAATATTTGTAGAATGATTTACTCTTCACACTATACGATAAAATAGAAAAATATGCAACTTACAAGACAAGCATGCAAAATTAGAGGACACTTTGAGATTTTAGATCAAGAATCTTACAATGGTGAAAATCTGTATTTATTTATTTTTTAATAATATTTTTAAACTTTGTCCGCCAGAAGACAAACTAAGAGACGACAAATTGAAGAAGTTTAGAGAGTACGGATTTCTAAAATGCAAAAGGCCAAAAATTCTTTCATTATTTTTAGACCATTTAACATTAAAATATCATTTCATTTCTATGTAAAAATTTTAGTGTTTTTTTTCAAGTCATAGATTATAGGTTATAGATTATTTTTAGCTTCCTAAACATTAAAAATACTTTCTTTTTTATATTTGAGCAAAATTAATGCTAGCATCAGACCCAAACTCTGTAATGGAGGACCACTCAACATGCTCAAACCCCTCACATAAAACTCTTTTTCTGTCGCATTAACTATAAGCTATTTTTAACTTCATGAAAATTAAAAATACTTTCTTTCTGCAAAATTAGTGACCCTGTGACGGACCACGACTTAACATGCCCAAACCCCTCACATCTAACCCTTTCTCTTTATCCAAATCACCAGATTTGAGCAAAATTAGTGGTTGCATCTAGCATTTGGACCACCTAAGACTTTTCCTCCTCGCCATTTATAATGAAATCAAGATCCGCCTCTGCGGACTATTTTCGTTTCCGTATTTTTTTACACATTTGTGGGTGCTCAGATAGGAATTGTGCACTATTGAAGCTCAGATAGGAATTGTGCACTATTCAAGCTCAGATAGGAATTGTGCACTATTCAAGCTCAGATAGGAATGCTTCCATCCAAATAAATGTAAATTTTATCAAAGAATAAGGGAATCTATAAGACAATGCCTCCAGAATATCCTTTTTAATGAAGCACTTCAAGTTAGGGTGGCCACACTCAGTAATCATTTGAAAGTTGTCAAGATTCAAAGTGCCAAAGGGATACGATTGAAGGGCAATCATCCACTGGCTTAAAATACACGATAGGCATACAAAAGGATTTTTTGGGGCCCTATATTCAAAAGAAGGCTTGAAAAGAGAATCTCCACTGTCAAATCAACCAAGGGTTCTCCCTATAAAATAATTTTCAATTGCAAATACTAAGTGAGGAACATCAACGCAACCCTATCTTTGAGTCATATCACAAGATTAGGGTTTACTGACTGAGGGGGTGGGGTTTCAACTACAAAATGGGTTCTAAGTGACTTTAATGCTTTTAACCCTGACCACAAATTTTCCCTAAGCTTATCTAGGGATGGTAATTATGCTTGGAAATGGGTTGGGAAAGGTATAACCTAACATTGGGAAGGGGTGCTTCAGTACAATAACTATTTTATTGGCTCTTGGGAAAAATGGGAAAGAAATATTACTTATAGGACTTTGTTTGAATATTTTACTGTACAATTTATACCTCAAGAAAGATGAATTTTTCACTAAGCCATGAAGATAAATGGAGCATTTAAAGAGTACTCAAGTATTGTCTAAGTGGATAGAGGAGGATATAGTGTACTTAGCCATAGTGGGGTACTAAGGTCCAATATGTTTTATTTTGGGACAAAGGTAATGTTGTAAGACAAAAGTATTAGACTTAGTTTGGTATTAGAACAATTCATGACATTGTTGGGTAGAGTATACTTCTTGAGTGAATCTTCAAAGAGGTAAAATCCTATGTTTTAATTGAGATAAATCCTTGCTTGGAGGGTCATGCATATTTTAAGGTGTCCATGGAAGGGATGAAAATCAAACCTTTTGTGTGATTTTCCCCACAATTGTTTGGAAGGACTAGTTTATGCCTATTTTCTAATGTTCATCAAGGTGTGAGTATATGATGATGAGAAGATCAATTATGAGTAAATACATCCCTATTTTAAAGATTGATTATATGAGAATAATACATTTGAATTTTATATTTTTTATGACAACATGTTAATTATTGTATGAGTTTATTTTTAGCATTGACATCATGCAACACTTTCAATGTTTATTATTTAACATGTAGTCAATGTTTTTTTGGTTTAACCACCATCCCTTTTGAAGGGTACTATAAATGACATGATTTACATGAAAGATTTTACATCATCGCTACAACATCATTAAAAAATAAAGTTTCATACTCTTTCCATTATCAATTGTTCATTTCTAAGTGTGCACTCCAAAATATAACAAGCATTAGAATTGGAATTGGTTAGAGTGGAAGTTGTGACCAAAAGGTTGAATATAGGTTAACAAGTTTTTTCCTTTATTTTTGGAGGGGTAAGGGGGTGCTTCCTAAATCATTTAGGGTTCTCAAAATTACAAGGCTCAATAAACGAAATTTGGGACATTATTACTCATCAAACAGTAAGATTCCTTAAATATTCCATTCTTATGGCTTGATTAGAATTTACATGTATTATAAAATATGATAATTTCAAAAAACATCATAAAAGATGATAATTTCCAAAGATTAGGGCTTTGGTTAGACAACTCTAATTTACTCTGATGTGTGATGAGTTGATGAGAAAATGACCTCCAAGTCTCTCCAATTTATATCCATCAGTGAGGGTGTGTGACATATCTAATAGGCATGTGAGCCTACATTACAAATCTAGCCAACCTTGCACATGTGTGTTAAATAAATTCAAAATATATGTTCTACTCATCCAAACAAGATGGTCTTTAGATCAATATTGCACCTCTCCTAAAGAGGAATCCAACAAAAATATGACCATCATCATATGAGCAGTGCAACATGGAGTATGGACCTAGTTGCCCATAATTAACATCCTGTCCATCCTATCGCTAGAACCTCTCGAGGGTGGCTATTATGTATATTTTTCCTTGTATCAGAGGTTGCAATTTAAACTATTTGCATAACTTTTTTGAGACATATAGACTACTATAGTCTCGGTGAATGCTCAAGTGAATTTCCATTTCATAAGTTACAATGTTTTCAATTACAAATAATGGGTTCTTCTGGTATTTTATTCTCTCTGCCTTTTTTTTTTAATTAGCAGTATGAATTTCCTTTTGTTTATTCAATTATTTACCAAAAAAAATAAAGTTTATGATCTCTACCTAGAATCGAGTCCTCTGCCCGGCCCTCGATTACTTTTGCACATATATGATATTCATGACCTCATCCTTCAACTGTGGACCCAACATGGCCTCCACAATCTGGTGCTCCTTAACCACCAAAGAGAAGAGATATATTTTCTTGAGGGAACAGATTTTTCCTTTTTTTTAGCAGGCAACCAGTGTATTCCTGGAATGGAGATTTTGAGAATCTTGTCTCCCTCCACAAATCAGGTGTCAAAAATCCATAAGTCCTTAATATACATTCAAAAGTTTCGTTGACAAAATTTTTGAGAATTTTGGTCGACTCTCTGTTTTTGGGACAGAGTCTAATTTTTGGAGGCAGAGTTTGGTGGCATGAAATCCGAAGAAATCTAGACTGTTTGACTGCAACATTGACCACAACTTTGACTGCATTTTTGACCAGTGCATTGACCAGGTTTTACCGAGATTTTTAAGACTGTTTGAGCAAGTTTGACTGAGAATTTCAAGAGAAATCCCTGGTCAAAATGCCCTAGAAAGATCATTTTGGAAGTCTTCCATGATGAAATGGATATGATCATGATGGAACTCCACTAGCCATTTAGCTTTCTGAATACAATTATGTGTGTGTTGATTATCAACAACAATCACGACTTAGCCATTTCATAGACCACATTCCTCTATGGATGATCATCAAGGCTTGGATGTAGGAGGTAGGGGAGTCTCAGATGGCTTTATAAAACTACTGGTAGCTTGACCATGGGCTTCTTTTTTGTTTTATTTTTTGAATAAATTTTTCTTTGATGAAAGTCTTTGCAGCAGTCCTCGGTACATATAAGCACATTAGTTGTCTTCTCCTAGTGGTATGAGAGACTCTAAGCAAAGAGAAATGCACAAATATGTTTCCCTGTGTGCATCAAGTTCCCTGAGATAGCCATGAAATATTGGCCTTTCCACAAACATATTTCTTTTTCTCTCACTCACTTTATCTATCACAGGCCTAAGAAAATTTACAACCCTTAGGGGCTAGAAGAGCATGTCTGAAGTTTAACTTGTCCAAAGACCTTAAAGAATAAGTTCTGATTGGGGTTGACAAAAATATGTTTATATAACTTGTGAGGAACCTCTCTCCTTAGAGCCTATGGGAGGAAAAAATTCTTCCATCCAAATAAACGTAAATTTTATCAAAGAATACGGGAATCTATAAGACAATGCCTCCAGAATATCCTTTTCAATGAAGCACTTCAAGTTAGGGTGGCCACACTCAGTAATCATTTGAAAGTTGTCAAGATTCAAAGTGCCAAAGGGATACGATTGAAGGGCAATCACCCACTGGCTTAAAATACATGATAGACCTACAAAAGGATTTTTTGGGGCCCTATATTCAAAAGAAGACTTGAAAAGAGAATCTCCACTGTCAAATCAACCAAGGGTTCTCCCTACAAAAGAATTTTCAATTGCAAATAATAAGTGAGGAACATCAATGCAACCCTATATTTGAGTCATATCACAAGATTAGGGTTTACTGACTGAGGGGGTGGGGTTTCAACTACAAAATGGGTTCTAAGTGACTTTAATGCTTTTAACCCTGACCACAAATTTTCCCTAAGCTTATCTAGGGATGGTAATTATGCTTGGAAATGGGTTGGGAAAGGTATAACCTAACATTGGGAAGGGGTGCTTCATTATCATTCTGATAACTATTTTATTGGGTCTTGGGAAAAATGGGAAAGAAATATTACTTATAGGACTTTGTTTGAATATTTTCTTGTACAATTTATACCTCGAAAGATGAATTTTTCACTAAGCCATGAAGATAAATGGAGCATTTAAAGTACTCAAGTATTGTCTAAGTGGATGAGGAGGATATAGTGTACTTAGCCATAGTGGGGTACTAAGGTCGAATGCATTTATTTTTAGGACAAGGTGATGTTGTAAGACAAAAGTATTAGACTTAGTTTGGTATTAGAACAATTCATGACATTGTTGGGTAGAGTATACTTCTTGAGTGAATCTTCAAAGAGGTAAAATCCTATGTTTTAATTGAGATAAATCCTTGCTTGGAGGGTCATGAATATTTTAAGGTGTCCATGGAAGGGATGAAAATCAAACCTTTTGTGTGATTTTCCCCACAATTGTTTGGAAGGTCTATTTTATGCCTATTTTCTAATGTTCATCAAGGTGTGAGTATATGATGATGAGAAGATCAATTATGAGTAAATACATCCCTATTGTAAAGATTGATTATATGAGAATAATACATTTGAATTTTATATTTTTTATAACAACATGTTAATTATTGTATGAGTTTATTTTTAGCATTGACATCATGCAACACTTTCAATGTTTATTATTTAACATGTAGTCAATGTTTTTTTGGTTTAACCACCATCCCTTTTGAAGGGTACTATAAATGACATGATTTACATGAAAGATTTTACATCATCGCTACAACATCATTAAAAAATAAAGTTTCATACTCTTTCCATTATCAATTGTTCATTTCTAAGTGTGCACTCCAAAATATAACAAGCATTAGAATTGGAATTGGTTAGAGTGGAAGTTGTGACCAAAAGGTTGAATATAGGTTAACAAGTTTTTTCCTTTATTTTTGGAGGGGTAAGGGGGTGTTTCCTAAATCATTTAGGGTTCTCAAAATTACAAGGCTCAATAAACGAAATTTGGGACATTATTACTCATCAAACAATAAGTTTCCTTAAATATTCCATTCTTATGGCTTGATTAGAATTTACATATATTATAAAAGATGATAATTTCCAAAAACATCATAAAAGAACAAACACAGGCACATTGAAGAGGGTCTAAAATAATTGGGATTTAGAATCAAGCCAAATGATTATAGAATTACTATTTGGAATTGGCTCATAGCTAAAATTGAGCAGAGAATCAACATTTGGCAGCAAAAATGGCTCTCTAGAGCAGGTCGACTTGACTTGATCAAATATGTGTTGGAGGCGATACCAGTGTATTGGATGGCCCTGGCCTAGATTCCTAAAGGTGTCACAAACATAATACAACAAATTTTCAGGTGTTTTCTCTGGTGGGGCAAGGAGGAGATTACAGATTCTTTGGTGAGATAGGGAGAAAATCACCAAGCCCAAAAATTGGGGGGTTTGGGGCCTCAAGGATCTTAATCTCTTCTCAAATGCATTGGCTTCCAAAATGGGTTGGCATCTCGGCCTCCACCTTGAGTCTGTAAGCGAAGTCACCTACTCTAAATACATTGCTATAGTCCCTACCGCGAATGGATTAGAAGCCCTCATCGCCCACGAACTTTGTTCATTTTTGTTTGGCACGCTATTATGAAATCTATAGCCCTCATCGAACGGGGTCTTGCACCGGCGTATTGGTGCGAGCACACGGGTCAAATTGGTTTGGATCCTTGGTTAGGTTGCGGCAGGGAACATTTGTTCCTCAGGACATCAAACTCTTCTTACGCGAGATTGGGATCTCTCGGCTCAGTCAGGTTGCAGACATGGATAACTCTGATTGGATCAAACAAGCGTGGAAAACACCAACTGAACTTAATATTCGTGAGCACTGGTGGGGGGTTTGGAATAGATATATTAGGGCCCTCAAGATATCTGACACCGAGGATGAATTGATCTAGGCCATCGTGCCCAAAGGTAATTCCCTTGTTGAGGAAGTTGCTAGCCCCCCAGTTTAAAGTTGTAGGATATCCAACCTAACTTAGTGTTGTTGTTAGCGAAGCTATCAAAGGTTGATCCCACGCTGGGCTAAATATTTTGAGAAGTTTAATAAGGCCTATAGGCTTGTTGTATCTCTTTTTTTTATCTAGAAAGGAAAATTTATCCTTTTCATTAAACAAAAAGATAAGTACAATCACTATAGAATCTCGTAAAAGAACTAGGAGGAAAAAATATATTACCAATACATGCAACAAATACATAAAGACATTAGACTTGAAAACTTAGCCAAACAATAAGACTAGGATCTCACTCACTGACAATCAATATTTGTAGAATGATTTACTCTTCACACTACATGATAAAATAGGAAAATATGCAACTTACAAGACAAGCATGCAAAATTAGAGGACACTTTGAGATTTTAGATCAAGCATCTTACAATGGTGAAAATCTGTATTTATTTATTTTTTAATAATATTTTTAAACTTTGTCCGCCCAGAAGACAAACTAAGGGATGACAAATTGAAGAAGTTTAGAGAGTACGGATTTCTAAAATGCAAAAGGCCAAAAATTCTTTCATTA
Source organism: Pinus albicaulis (assembly GCA_034641835.2). Lineage (NCBI taxonomy): Eukaryota > Viridiplantae > Streptophyta > Pinopsida > Pinales > Pinaceae > Pinus > Pinus albicaulis. Next base: position 763,664,064 of record CM076582.1, on the reverse strand, counting down.
TTTTTAGACCATTTAACATTAAAATATCATTTCATTTCTATGCAAAAATTTTAGTGTTTTTTTTCAAGTCATAGATTATAGGTTATAGATTATTTTTAGCTTCCTATTCTTTTTTATATTTGAGCAAAATTAATGCTAGCATCAGACCCAAACTCTGTAATGGAGGACCACTCAGCATGCTCAAACCCCTCACATAAAACTCTTTTTCTGTCGCATTAACTATAAGCTATTTTTAACTTCATGAAAATTAAAAATACTTTCTTTCTGCAAAATTAGTGACCCTGTGACGGACCACGACTTAACACGCCCAAACCCCTCACATCTAACCCTTTCTCTTTATCCAAATCACCAGATTTGAGCAAAATTAGTGCTTGCATCTAGCATTTGGACCACCTAAGACTTTTCCTCCTCGTCATTTATAATGAAATCAAGATCCGCCTCTGCGGACTATTTTCGTTTCCGTATTTTTTTACACATTTGTGGGTGCTACCCACAAATGCACTATTGAAGCTCAGATAGGAATTGTGCACTATTGAAGCTCTGTTAGTAAATCTAGAATGCTCAAGAGCTCTGTCAACTACAGATCTTGAAAACCTAATTTCTGTGGAGTTAAATTGTTGTATTCAAATTTTCGTTATTGAGAGGGTTTTTCTGTTTTGAGCCCTTTCAGAAATTTCAATAGAAGTTTCAACGAAGACGTCATTCAATATAATGATTGTAACCAGAAAACCATGTACAAGTTTCACTGAAGACGTCGCCAGTTGAGTAAAAATCTCGGCCGACTCTACATGGAGGGTGGACACGAGCAAATCTTATTTAGGGATTTTTACAAGAGCCATTCAGGGTCGTTTAAATGAGTTTCTTGGTTCAATAAATGAGTTTCTTGGTTGACCGTTTTCATTGCCTTTTGAAAATTTTATAAAGTATCGATTTCTGAAACAGGGATGCTTTTCGTTCGATGCGAAAGGTTCTTCAGGTTCCTCTGAACGAAAGCTTAAGGTTTTTAACATCAGTGTCCACTCCTCTTGGTGAATCAGTGTTACTTTCCCACATTACTGACATGAATTACAATTGATAACAATATTTACAAGAGGGATAATAGAAGGGATGCCACATGAGAACCTTATTAGAGTTGTTGAAGAAGTGAGAGCTCTAGGGAGAGTGCTCATATATCTTAATTTTTAATTTTATTGTTCATTATTCCAAAAGTGGATTGTCTTAAGACATTTAATGAATTTAGGCATATGTCCCTCGCGAAGTGCATTTACAAAATTATTTCTAAAGTTATTGAAATTAGACTAAAGATTATCCTCTCATAATTAATCTCACTTGAAAAGTTTCGCTTGTGGAAGGGCACTATATTTATGAGGCTATAGGATGAGTACGAGAGGGATTTCACACTATCAAGAATTCATGTATGCAAGTAGGATTGATCAAGGTATATCTTTCTGAGGCATATAATATGATTTGACAAGTGGATTATGGGGTGCGTGACTACTACCTCCTTCATAGTATTGATCAATGAAGAGAAATTATACTTTTTAAGTTTTTAAAGGGGATTAGATAGGGACCATACCTCTTTCTTTTGGTATCAAATTGATTAATTATAGTCGTTAATGAAGCTATGAGAATGAGGAGAATTAGGTGTGAGGATATCAATATTTGAGGGACCCACACACTTATTGCTCGTACATGATGTTCTACTTGTTTCTTTTGGATTGGAAAGAGAGTTTCAATGTTTGAATTAAATTTTGCAACATTACAATAAGGTTATAGACATAGACCCCGGCATATCTACTTGCTGCATAGATTGAAGTTGTCATTCAATTCGGCCAATTCGAGTCGTTGCATGCTACTGAGATATTCCAATCTCCTTGTTGCATAGATTGAAGTTGTCGTTCAATTCTGCCAATTCGAGTCCTGAATTTCCTTTAGCACTGAAACCAAAATTATTCAGAGAAATTGACAACCCTTAATTTCTTCTAAATCATATTATATAATTAAAAATATATTTTAAATAATGAATATTCTAAAAACCCTATTTCGAATACTTAATTAACTTCATACTATACTATACTATACGTACAAATTCTCTTAATGAAAGAACAAAGATTTGAATAGTTCAAATTCTTACATTTTACTCCATCAGTTGTATGATGTCATCCTTAGAATAGACTGAACACCAGTTCCATTTTGATTTGCAAATTGTTGGGTACTGTAATTTATTTTTTGATTCGCTGAAGCATAGAGTAAGTAAAAAGAACTCAATATCAAAATTTAGGATGGATTTATGGATTTCAATTTTCACTTTTTGATTCGCTGAAGCATAGAGTAAGTAAAAAGAACTCAATATCAAAATTTAGGATGGATTTGTGGATTTCAATTTTCACTTTTTGATTCGCTGAAGCATAGAGTAAGTAAAAAGAACTCAATATCAAAATTCAGGATGGATTTATGGATTTCAATTTTCATGTGTGAAGAGCGGTTTCCGAAAAGAACAAAAGTGAGAAAAGAACAAAAGCAAATCTGGGGTTTCAGAAAATAACAAAAGCAAATCGGTTTATCGGCGGTTTCAGAAAATAACAAAAGCAAATCGGTTTATTTTTAGAAATACACTACACTTTTAAATTAACTACGCGATCCCAATAGTTGTTGCAATTGTTTTTTAGAGAACAGCATTCCCAAACAAATTGGGATCGCTGTTGTAATTGTAATTGTTTTTTAGAGAACAGGATTTGCAAACAAATTGGGATCGACTGTTTTGTATTATTACTCCTTGTTGCAGTTCTTATTGAGAGCAGAGCATTTGTGTATTGTTACTCCTTGTTTATGGTTTTTGAGATCGCTGTTGCAGTTTTTATTGAGAGCAGAGCATTTGCAGAATCCAGAATGGAAGCTCAATTGGCACAAGGTTTCATAGAAGCGCTTCATGGGTTGTTGAAGGGCTTTTTGAAGGGCTTATTGAAAGAAGCCACCAAAGATGTTGTTGGAAGGATAATAGCCCTACTAGCTCTGCCTCCCAGTGATTTAGCTTGGTTGATTCTGGGTGTTGCATGGTACCTGCTCCATATAAATCAGTAGAGGGACCCTCCGGGCCGTGGCTTAACATGGAAGTTGGGGGTTACGCTTCTGGGTATTGTCATTTCACTGATAACAGGGTAGTTTCCCAGCAATTTTAAAGTGTCCACTTTAGTAGTTGCATTCTATTTACTGTTGAGTCACCAGCGTCGCAACTTAATATGGGATTTGGGTGTTCTACTTATAGCCATTGCGATTTCACAGATAATGAGTGTTGATAATGTCATGGTACCTCTCCTGTGGATTGGGTATCTTCCTATCATATGAGAATGTTCAGACTGATGGACTGTTTTTCTTATAATATAAAGCAGTGTTGTGAAAAAAAAAGATAATGTCATGGTACTTACTACATAGGATTTATTAGGTGTAAATATGGGATGGTATCTGAGATTTATTAAAGTGTAAAGATGGGATGGTATCTAAGATTTTGTTCTCAACTCGGGATTGCTTTTTATAACTACTATCCAACCCAACGGATTGTATTTTTTATTTCCTATGAAATATATAAATATTTTATATTTTTATGAGTATTCATGATTGACTTCATTCAATTCTGTTTGTTATTTTCTTTAAAATGAATATTTATGAGTATTCATGATTGACTTCATTCAATTCTATTTGTTATTTTCTTTAAAATGAATTTTTATGAGTATTCACGATTGACTTCATTCAATTCTGTTTGCTATTTTCTTTAAAATGAATGGCATTCAATTGATGGACTCCGATCCATGAATCTTGAACAAATTAAAATTTAGCATGCGAGGTTCATAGGCAACTGCTACCTTAAAAAACGAACATATTCGTGAGAGGTGACATTAACAATGTTATTATGAAATTAATTAAAATCAGGCGGGATTGAAATCATAAATTTTGTTGGTTCGACCTAGGGTTTTCAAAATCCATTTGAAAATTCTATAAAGTATCGATTTCTGAAACAGGGTTGACCGCTTTCATTGCCTTTTGAAAATTGGTTCGACCTAAGGTTTTCAAAATCCGTTTGAAAATTTTATAAAGTATCGATTTCTGAAACAGGGTTGACCGTTTTCATTGCCTTTTGAAAATTTTATAAAGTATCGATTTCTGAAACAGGGATGCTTTTCGTTCGATGCGAAAGGTTCTTCAGGTTCCTGAGAAATCTTACATCCACCTGGCCCTCCTACCTGTTGTGAACGAAAGTTATATTCCTCTGCTTCTGCATAGTATAATTCCCTGTTGAAACTCACAACAGTCCACAGATAAACAAATTCTATTTAAAAATATAAAATTAAACCAATGTTACATCGCACTACAGGCCGTGGATAGTTTTAAATTTATGCTTTTTAGATACATGTAGTTTATTTTAAAATTATATACATTACATAATTAAATACAAGTGTTTATATAGCTTTTATATAATTAATTGTATTTAAATTTAGCATTACTTTTTTATTAATTAGTTCTATTTAAATTTAGCATTATATTTTTAATAAATTATACAATTAAATTAAATATTCACTGAAATATTTGGGAAGCAGCCTTATTATTTTTGTTTGGTAAGAGCTTAGCTACACTTTCTATCAAACATTTTTCCAATGTAGATTTTGGTATGAAAAAATGATATTAAATGGCTGATATGATACTAATTCAAGTTTATGGTTATTATGAAACATTTTGCCCATCTAGATTTTGATATGATGAAATAATACTAAACAATTGATATGACAAGTAATTCTACATTTTGATATGAAGAAATAATACTAAACAATTGATATGACAGTAATTTACTTTAAAAAAAATGAAAGTGAATTAGTAGTATATGCTATAAATCACTAATTCCACTTTGATACCAAAAACCACTAATTCACACAAAGTAACAAAGTAATACAATTTGATTATTTTCAAATACAAGAGGAAAGAGAGAAAATTGACTAAACTATTTATTACAAATGTTTACTTTTTATTCCTCGAGTGTTTAAGGATAAAAGATTGAAAAGAACATATTGACATTCATCTAAAACTTAGATTCCTTACATTATTTCTATTATCATGAATATTTATATTTATGTATTAAATTTTACTCGTGAATAATAGATTCTATAAAAATAATCTTACCTATTTAACAATATATTAATATTGTGTTTCTTGTTATTATTGACCATTTTAAATTGACACTAGCTACTTTTCCTATGTTGAGTACAAATTTCTTATACTAGTACAATGTTGGTGCCACTTCAAAATCTATAAGAGGAAATATTTTGTAAGTCTAGTTGTGTTGTTCAATGATCAAAATCTATAAGAGGAAATATTTTGTAAGTCTAGTTGTGTTGTTCAATGATCAAAATCATTTTTTTATAAATTAGAGTGCAACAAAACAACAAATTTGATTTATATCAATTATAATAAGGAATATTAAGGAAAAAAACACTTCAAAAAGTATTACTAGTGTCTAACATATTTTCATTAAATGTTTAAATGGTTTATATTAAATAGAATACTAATTAGCTACTCCACTATTGTTTTAATAGACCAAGTTTACAAGATGTTTCTTTTAAGTGCATTATTGAATTTGATTATGCATATTTGATATGGTGAGAAGTCTTGTTGGTCAAACAAAGCTTTGAAAACTTAAATATTTTATGGCACTGTCATGTCATTTGTATAACCACATGATTACATTCCTTTGTAACAATACACTACTTTATTTTTCCATTCCTTTGTAACAATTGGGAATCTTCATTCCCAATAGTGTCTTTCCACATTTTTATGTATGATGTTATCCCTTCCTTTAGTTCTTTTAAATAGGCATTATTCCTTTTGGAAGCTAAGAAATATGATTTCCCTATGGGAATTATAGGCTGACCTTCATCATCTATATTCCATAACTCAACTGATTCTGACCACTCAATATCTCTAATGGATTCTTTGTACCTTAGTACTGGAATATCATTGAGTACAAGAAACTAGAAGTATTGAACATTAAGATGTCCAACTAGTGTATTTTTTCGCTCCTTGATGTATCCATTAAGGAAATTTTTGAATTCATAGACATTGTCAATAAGTGTAGGTGGAAACACTCGATTTTCTTCAATTATGCGATATGTGTCCATCATTTCAGTTAAAGAATATATATCTTTACTTTTTAGGCTGGAAGACATTCTTCCGTAGGTTCCATCTATGTCTTCATGGTTGTGCCCTACATGAAAGAATCCAACCTCAGTAGTGATGAAGACACCAAGTGTAGTTAGAAGTGACAAAAACATGAAAAGATAGTGATTCTTATTATCACAGGCTGCATTGTCCAACTGTAACAACAAAAGTGGAGGAAGAGGTTTAAAATCAACATATTGACTCTTTGATCTTCCATGAGATATAAAATCATCCTTGTAAACTTGACATTTTGAGTAAATAGAGGTGTCAAGTAATGCATTTGTAAGTGTGTTTCTTGAACTTCCACTCTCATAAATTATATCACCATACATATCAATTTGTGGGTCTTTAAGGTCCATTAAGCACTTTTCAAGGGATGTGATGGTAAATTGTGATCCCATATGTACAAATGGTAGGGAGAAATGACCAAAATCTCATGTCTTATGCCCATGTGTTAGCATACCTATCAATGACAAACCTAAATTTGTTCCTACAATAGATTTTGATTTGACACGTAGCCTTGGTATTGAAGTCGTTGTTTTATCCATTTTATCATTGATAATGCTCAAATAATCCTTTGGAAACCGCTTTGACATAATTCTATGGGCACAGTAGCAATATCTTCCACACATAACAATCATGTTATGTTTGTTCATCCTACCTCATGCTTTTTCTTCCAACTCTTTTGTAGTCGCTGACTTCATCTGTGCTTTCAACACAATACATTCACTTCATTTATTGAAGTTGGTGTTCTTTGAAAATTCCAATCTCGAAACTTAGTATTCTAGATCTTGCTCATTGTTGAGATGTGATATTGATGGGTAATTGAGCTTTTGAAGAGCCACATTGATATCTTTTAACAAAGTATTTTGTGTGTAAGTTGAAGGAAGCAATATTAAAGGATCAGATGTTCCATATTCTTCAAATTTACGTGTTTGGTTTGGTGAAAAAATTGAATTATCCATTACAATTTTGTGAAATATTTCTATGGCTGTCACGGTCTGTGCTCGTGCTTTGCATGTTTTGGTGTTACCATTAATAGCTTTGATATGTCCATGTCGAAAATAATTATGGGAGTTATAGAATGTGCTTTGAGGAATCTTATGTATCTTATACCATGCTTTCTTACAAATAATATTCCCATTAAATCTCATGCCCTTTACATTTCTAGCAATAGGTGATAGGCCATGGCCACGGTTCCTTACATGACTGTGTTTGAAATTAGTGAATTCAAGAAAAAATCGCTAATACCATTTTTATTTATTTGTCTCGTACCTCTTCTAACACCTGCAATGGCCTTCCTATCCACATGTTGAAGACAATATTTTCTACAACATAAATCTTCTGCCAAAAGTCGAATTTCTCTCTCCATATATTTTTGTTTGACATTTTGCAATTTTTGTTGTAGCCATAACTCATTTAATCCTTTTATATGGCCATTTTACATGCATATCAATTGAGTTTCTATATTTTTCATTACAAAGAGACCCATCCCATTTTTTTAAGGGGTTTGTGTCCTCTATAACATCCCATATCACTATTTCCTTGGGTGGCTCCTTGAACTTTTCCTTAACCCTTAATATCACACCTTTGTTGTCCACCAACTTATTTATTGCCCATCTAACTAAACAATGTACAGACTTATCCCCAATTCAACATATTTCAAAATTTCCATCTATCGCTTCCAAAAAAATTCCAAATTCCATTTCATCTAGTGCTTCATCTTCAACAATGTCATCCTCGTGGACATTAACTAGCACTCCTTTGTCAATGCACATGCTTGTTCCCATGCATTCATGTGTAAGAGAAACCTTTGCACACATAAATCTAACCCTATCTTGGGGAATATTTATGGCATGATCATGACAGTGATCCAGGTGGATATTCATGGTCACCTGCCTATTCCACTTGGGGCCCCACCATTGTCTCTTTCAATTTTTCAGTTTCAGCACAACTTACTATTTTTAGCAGTTTTTCGGGTCCTGAACTTCTAGAGCCATTTTGAGGCCCTAAACGTCATTTTTTTGGGAAAAATGGGAGCAACATGGGTCCATGAATCAATGTTTCTCACTCAAAATTTGTAGTCCTCGGATAGATCTTTCTAACGAGGTATGGTTCGCATCAAACATAGATTGTATGCCAAAGTTACGTCCCCGGGAAGTTGAAACACCAATTTACCCAAACGGGGCCCATAGTTTGGTGCTTCATCTCCTAGGGTTAGGTTTTTGGATGTTTAGGGTTTTCCACTGTTTCTAAATAATAAATAGGCCCTCAAGCCTCATTGTAACTTAGTTTAGAGGCTTGTAGCCACCACATCTCTTCTCAGAGATAGCTACCAACGCCCTAGCTAGTTTATTTCCATTTTGTCTGTAAGAAAATCTCAGTTCTTTGATATTAATGAAATGAAGTGTTATTTCTGCTGCACCTTTGTCCTTATGGTTATATGTTTATTCTATTGTGTTCCTGCATAAATTTGGATCACTGGTATCAGAGAGGTCTACTTTTTCTCGATCCTTCTTTGCATGTCCCCAACAAGGTCAGGGTATAAGGAGTTAGGGCTTGATCTAGTGGAACCTTTGCAAGATCAGCCTCGCAAACCCTGACGGACGCCCCTGGGGGATGAAAAGAAAGATGAGGGACCAGGAGATCCTATCAAAATATTGCTCTAGGAGGCCCTTGAAAAACAAAGGAACGCGATGATGGATAAATTTTCCTAGATCCTTCAACGACTACCCATCGGTGGCGCATTTGCATCCAGTAGCCACTCTGGAGTTGCGAATCCCTTTAAGGTACAAGTAAATTTTGACATTCCCATATTTGAGGGTCAAATAGATGCAGATGCCATAGATAGATGGTTGAATCTATTAGAAGGATATTTCTCGGTTCATGACTTTTCCGACCGAGAGAAGATTATTTTTGCACTCCTCAAAGCTAACCCCCATGTCAAGGGTTGGTGGGAAACCTACTATGAGAAAAAGGATGAGACAGAACCCTCTTTGTTCTCGACCGTACGCACTTGGAATTCTTTCCGAGATGCCATCAAGGAACAATACTATCCTGTGGGGAGCTATGAGGAAAAGTACATACAATGGACCATGCTGTGAGAAAAAAGGGATCAATATGTGCATGAGCTGAAAAATCTGTTCCATACCCTGTGCACAAAGTTGGGTATCAAAGGTTCAGAGAAACATCTGGTGCTAAAGTATCGCAGTTGTCTGCACAGATACATTCGGGAGGAAATGAAGTTCCTCGACATCTCCTCGCTTGGTACAACATACCAGTATGCTGCCAAGATTGATCTGAAATTCAAACAGAATAAGCGAGACTTTGGGTCTGTGAATCAAAAGCAAGGGAAAGGTGCTCCCAAACCGTAGAACAAGGGACAGAGCCAAGGCATGGCGGCTCAAGAAAACCTGTCAAAGCCACAAGAAAAGAACAACACCGTAAAGCCAAAGAAGGACACGAGAGAGTGGTGTGAGTTCCATAAGAGCTCCACTCACAACACAAGTGAATGTCGGGCCAAGTAGTCACTGGTGGCTGAGATGAGGGCTTCTGAGTCAGGTGCGTGCTCTGGCTCTGAATCAGAACCCGACAAGGGGAATGACAATGGGAAACAGATTATTGATGCGGAGCCCAATGCCACTGTTGCTAGTACGAATATCCAGAAGGAGGAACTAGAAGATGTAGAGGAGGAGGAACGTCTCTTCCACTCCTAGATGTGGGTAAAGGGCTCCCTAGTACAGTTCATTGTCGATAATGGGATCCAAAAGAACCTCACTTCAGCAGATGTCGTGAAGCAGTTAGGCTTGGCGACCATAGCTCACCCACATCCATATACCATCGAGTGGCTTCACCAAGGACAAGATCTCCGCGTCAGCCAACAATGCCGCCTTCCATATAGCATCAAGCCCTTCATGGATGAGGTATTATGTGGCATTGCTCCTATTGATGTTTATGATGTATTATTAAGAAAACCATACTCCACAGCTCAACCAGCCACAACCCCTTTTAGGTGGGCTTAGGATTCCAACCACTATGTCGCATTGATGTAGCCATGTCATTTGCAGCTACTCAGGCCGATTCGACTCATGTCCAGTCTAAAGTTGGCAAAGAAAATAGCTTCATCGAGTGCATTCAGCACATCCGCCAACAAGTTCATGACATATTGGACAAAGCCAATGTTAAGTACAAGCAACTCCATGATCAACATCGGGTGCCACACAACTTCCACATAGGCGACAAAGTGTGGCTACATTTGTAGAAGGAGCGCCTCAATGGAACCCACTGCAAGCTTCGCCCGCTCCGATACGGGCCATACACCATCACCAAGGTTGTAGGGAATAATGCCTTCTAGCTCAGTATTCCACCATTCCTTGGTCTGCACGTGGACCACCTTCGTCCCTACTTCCCACCTCTACTGGACACCTCTGACATTGTAGAAAAACTCACACCAACAGAGCTTAACCTAGACTGCATGGAACAGACCACCATAGATTGTATCATGGACATGTAAATCAAGAACACTCGCCAACAGAATATCCAACTGTATCGGGTTGTCAAAGCTGGCCAACTCCTGCACCAAGGAAAGTGACTCACTAGGGACGAAGTTCAACAGAAGTTTCCTCATCTCATGGAGGAACTTAACACAATGGGGACCATTTCTTCCTAAGGGGGGAGGAATGATCCAGGTGGATATTGGTGGTCACCTGCCTATTCCACTTGGGGCCCCACCATTATCTCTTTCAGTTTTTTAGTTTTGGCACAACTTACTATTTTTAGCTGTTTTTCGGGTCCTGAATTTTCGGAGTCGTTTTGAGGCTCTAAACGATGTTTTTTGGGAAACCCGGGAGCAACATGGGCCCATGGGTCAATGTTGATTAGTCAAAATTTGTAGTCCTTGGATAGATCTTTCTAACGAGGTATGGTTCACGTCAAACGAAGATTGTATGCCAAAGTTACGTCCCTAAGAATTTGAAACACCACTTTACCCAAACGAGGCCCATAGTTTTGGTGCTTCATCTCCTAAGGTTATGGTTTTGGATTTTTAGGGTTTTCCATTATTTCTAAATAATAAATAGGCCCTCGAGCCTCATTTTAACTCAGTTTAGAGGCCTGCAGTTGCCACATCTCTTCTCAGAGATAGCTACCAACACCCTAGCTAGTTTCTGTTTGTAAGCAAATCTCAGTTCTTTGATATTAATGAAACAAAGTGTTATTTCTGTTGCATCTTTGTATTTATGGTTATATGTTTATTCTATTGCGTTCCTGCATAAATCTGGATCAGACAGTGAGGTTGCAAATCTGATTTTGACCAAATCTCATAAGATTACAATGCACCCCCTAGTGTATGCTCAAATCCTGTTGGATGTGGTAGAGCATCAATGTTTTAACAAATTCTCAATTTTAACCACTATACATAATTTCTTTACCATCTTTCCATGCACTTTATGTCCAAGATCGGTATTGAAAATGGAGCCCTCACCCACCTTCACTCCATGTTGTAGAAGATCTACATTGTCTCCAATAGAAAATGTAGAAGAAACATTTGCACCTGTAAACCAATGTAAATAAGGTTAGTATTTACTCAAAAAAAAATGTATTATACTATGAATAATATTTGAAAACATGCTTCAATATTTTGATTTACCTATGTTGTGCCACAAATCCATGATCTTCCATGGATGTATGTACCCTTCATCAACATCCTCAATCAAATTTGGTTGAGTGGCATCAATTATTGAAATTTCAACATAACATGCATTAACCCTTTTTTCAGCATAATAAGTTCTGGACTATGTAGTTCGACCCTTCCTAACCCAACGAATTGATCATTAATAAGGAGATAAACATAGACCCCTTTTGCCAAAATTATATTTTCCATTCTAGCTTGTTCCAATTCCATAACAACAATTAAATCATAAATTGTAATTAAAAGGTTGAACCATGTAAAATGTGATTTTATATTTTCGCAAAAACACACAACTTTCAAAAAAGTAATATAGATGCAATAATTTAAATAGTATGGTAGTCATATTGTATGTACTAAGACATTCTTCCCCACCATCTAGTGCCTACTACAAAAAATTACTTTACATGCAAACTACACAAAAAAACATATATGAAGACCATGCAATTAGAGATGTAGATAGTATCATAGAATGGAAAATATCAACCCATATAAAACCACCAAGTTCCTATTTAACTTCAGAAATGACACTTGTAGTCTTAATGCATGTGTAAGAATAATGATCATAAGAAATTTGTAGAAGTTCAAGAACCAAAACATGGCAATTTGGAAAATCTAAGAAATTCTAAGATTGATTCTACATAAGATGTCTAAAAGCCCAATGAAAAGGAGAAATTATATTTTCACTTTGTGAGGATGTTTTATGTACATATGAATCTAATCCTATCTTGGGGAATATTTATGGCATGATCATGACAGTGAGGTTGCAAATTTGATTCTGGCCCAATCTCATAAGATTCCAATGCACCCCCTAGTCTATGCTCAAATCATGTTGGATGTGGTAGAGCAGCATCATGTTTTAACACCTTCTCAATTTTAACCATTTTGAATCATTTATTTACCATCTTTCTATGCACTTTATGTCTAAGCTCTATATTGAATATGGATCCCTCACTCACCTTTACTCGATGTTGTAGAACATATACCTTGTCTCCAATAGAAAATGTAGAAGAAACATTTGCACCTATAAACGAATGTAAATAAGGTCAGTATTTACTCAAAAAAAAAGTATTATACATTTTAACACATGCTTCAATATTTTTATTTACCTATGTTGTGCCTCAAATCCATGATCTTCCATGGACGTATGTCCCCTTCATCAACATCCTCAATCAAATGTGGTTGAGTGACATCAATTATCAAAATTGCAACATAACATGCATTAACCCTTTCTTCAACATAATAAGTTACAGACTCTATAGATTCGACCCTCCCTAGCCCAATGACTTGATCATTATTAAGGAGATCAACATAGTCCCATTTTGCCAAAATTTTATTTTTCGTTCTAGCTTGGACCAATTCTGTAACAACAATTAAATCATAAATTATAATTTAAATAGTATGGTAATCATATTGCATGTAATGAAACATTGTTCCCGACCCTGTCCCTATTTCGAACCCTCATTTTCGACTTCTCTAAAATGACAGCAGCCAGAGTTCATCTTCGCCAATCTGGGATTTAGATTTCTTCATTTTACTGGAGCCCGAGAATCTCTTCGAGCTCAAGCTTCTCAAAAGCCTCTTCAGAGACACGCAGAAAGAAGCCCTGGGAGGAGAAGGCAACAATAAGCACAATCTCTGAGAGTGCACTGACGGTGAACATTCTTGAAGTCTTCTTAGGGGGTTTGGAGTTCGAATTCCCCTTAGGCGAAGATGCAAAAAACATGCTATGCCCCTCGTTGATGGTCCTCGAGTTTGAATCCCTCGACGTGCTCGAGTTCGAATCCCTCGGCAACTCTGTGGAGGACGATTTATTATTTCCAGGAAATTTAGCCTCTCCCAACTCGGAAAGATGGCTGTGATATCATTCTAGACTTTGAGGAGGGCCACGAGGTCGGAGGTTCTAGACCGATGCCTTGAGCTTTTCATATCTGCTTTCCAGTTCTGGGTCAAGGTCATGACGTGCAGAGCCCCGGATTACGAACCTTTGTACAACTTACCTCTTGGTGGACGGATGGCAGACAAAATTGGAAACTTACCTCTTGCTGGATGGCTGACAGACCGAATTGACATACATTTAAGAATTTGAAACATACTTTTCAAACTAACAGCTGGTAACAGGGCTAAATGGAAGATTTTCATTGGTTGGAGAAGGTGCCACATGTCTAAATTTTAGTGACTGGAAGGGCGATAAGAAAGACTTCTTATTGGCTGGGGTGAATAATGTCTGATCACCCCAAGCCAACAAAGAAAATTCCTTTTGGCCTAACAACAGTGGTGCACATTTATTCATCCAGTTAGCAGTAGATAACATTGGATAACATAAAGATTGTGACAGCACATAAAACAAATTGTGCAACTCTGTTCTAGTAAGGCTCTCCTAGGCTACATAGAACTGGAAATTCCAAAGACTATTGCACTTATTGCTGGCTAAGTTGGGTCATTCACCTTGATGCGTATGAAAAATTTATTGACAGAAAGATATTAAAAAAAAAAAGAAAAAAAAAAAACAGAACATATATAAAGTGTAGTTTCAAAAGTTCCCAAACCAACCATATCCGACATATTAAATAGAGATATTTTCTTCTAAAAACTTCCATTTCCCATTAAAAATGGTATTAGTGTGATGATTCTGAGCCTTATTTTCCTATGCATCCCATTACCTCTATAAATGCACTCATACTGTAAGTCTCCAAAAGATATTTCTATAGATAAAAGATATCCCCAAGCTATTTGGTGAGCAACCAAGAACTGAACCTACAGAGACTCTTGGTTTAGGCACATGATGTAGACTGTGTGAACGTGGACTTAAAGTGTAGGAATCCTCTAGTTTTCCTTCTTCTAAATCGCCATGCCGCCAACCTACCTTGTATGGGATCCATCAGTTGTAGCTTCGGCCGACCTACCTTGTATGGGATCCATTAGTTGTAGCTTCTCCTTCAAAAGGAACATAAACATGCATTGCAGGTGACAGACCAACCATCTGACCTCTTTTCTTCATTTCTTCTTCGTTAATAATATTTTTTTACAAGTTTAAAAATCGTCATTTGCTTAGATAAAATAGCAATACAATTGTCTGCCCATTAAAATTAAAATGTGACTAATATAGACCACCATGTTTTCAATGAAATTTCACAATTATGAATCAAGTGATTCTCATGCCACAAAATAAAGCCAAAACTTATTCTGATATGACTAGCTACAGAAGAATGTGACAAGAAACATAAATTAAAAAAAAAAATGTTAAAGAGGAAATCTACATGCTTGAGCATTTGAAGCAGATGATGTTTCTTTTGTGTCAGTTCCACCTCCAATTCCATTTTCCTCTTGAATTTTTCAGCAATAATGTGTGCACTTTTTCCCTCTTTACTTTTTTAGCAATAATGTATGCATTTTATGAACCTAACCAGACAGAGGTTTAGGAATATAAATCACTTGTATAGCAAATTCAAAAATGAATTTTGTAACATTTAAAAACACTATGTATGTAAATAAAAAAGGCAACAATGATAAGCTAAAGCACTATGTGTGGAAAGAAATAAGGCAACAATGATAAGCTAAGCTCCGAAGGCTGCTTAAGTACCCAATAGTCCCTATATTGGTGTTATGGTTTATAATATCATCCACTGGAACTGAGATATGCATATTGACGACACAGTCACTCTGAATTGATTTAATTTGTGACCATTGTAACTATGAAATTGCCAAGTGGATAATTCATTTCCTTTCCTCCAGAATTGGAAAGCTAAAGTTTCGATTGATAAGATAAAATGAATTAAAATATACATACTAGAATTTGAGAACACACAAAGAATCAAACTCTGAGTGATCTCGTTTTATGACTCTTAATCAAGTCCCGAGAAATTTTGGCAGCAAAAATTACCAGACAGACCTGGCACCTAATCCACCGGATGTCCCGCATGGGCAAGTTTCTTGCAGTAATTATTATAATTAAAAAATAAAGTAAAATGCAGTTAGCTACCTCTTGAGTGGATTTGGTAGCCTCAGGAAGCTTCTCCTTTGGAACTAATCCCAAACCTGTTGTTCAAAGTCCACGTTTATTGCCTTAGCATCCGATTTATTTCTTTGGGACTTTTGGAAGTGTGGGTCTAGGCCAATCCAACGCCCATTTTGGTTCTATGGAATTTTAGGGATGATTAGATCATAACAATTCATCAAGCATTTGCCTGGTGACCTGACCTCCTATGATATTATGGAAAATGATTTTCTTGTCGAAATCAATGCATTCTTTCTCTCTTTTCCGCTTATTAGAATGATTTCTTTTCTGCTTATTTTCTTCACTAATTTTGGGGTCGGAAAGGCACCTTTTGTCTTCAGCAGCGCTGCCATTATCACCCATCGATTCTGCTTCGTCATCCCTCATGGAATCCTGAACATATAGCCCCTTGAGTGCCTTGTTGTGCCACTCTAGAGGTATTTTAAAGTTGTGAACAAAAATGGAGAGCTTAGGGATTGGCCATCACCAACCTTGTGCAGATTAAAGAAATCACCATGATTCAAGACAGTAGGAATCTAATTTCTTGAATTCAACCAAATGTATGGTATCAGACCTGCCACGGCATGGCTGCGCCCTTCCTTCTCCTTCAACTGACAAACTCTACAACGCCAGAAAACGAACAATTTTTTATTTTGGATTCATAAAAATCCCATATCCCATCAAACATGTATATATATATATATATATATATATATATATATATATATATATATATATATATATATATATATATATATATATATATATATATATATACACATATATATGTATATACATATATATGTATACACACACACACACACACACATATAATTCAAATGCATTATTCTCATAAAATCAATCTCAAAAATATAGATGGATTTATGAGTTATTAATCTGTTTTATTATGATATATAATTATTTTGATGAACACTAAAAAGTAGGTATAATCTATTCCTTCCAACTACAAATATAATTTTGGGGAAATTATATAAAAGGTTTTATTTTCATCCCAACAATGTCATCAATTGTTCTAATATCGAAGTTGTGTACTTTTATAATTTTAAGGTCTTTGGTGTACAACACCACCTTTATCCCAAAATACAATGTGAAGCTCAGTAATGGGAGTTGAGTACCCCGACATGGCTAACTACACACTATCCTTCTCTATCCATTTGGACAATACTTGAGTATTCTTTAACTACTCCAATTACCATCATGACTTAGTGACAAATTCATCTTTCCTAAGGTAAAAATTTTACCACACATCAAACTTGCACCAACTAAGTATGGCTTGTTACCTATGATAAATCCCCTTGTCTAGATATCGGATTACGATGATCCTAAGTAGATAATTTTCTTTTTACATGCTTTGGATATGTGACTTATTATGTTAGGACTAGCATACCTAAAAAGACCTCTAATATTCCCTTGGTTTTGCATTGCACTTGCACGAGATGATAACTAGAATAACCATGGTGAAATATTATACATGAGGAGTAGCATACCAATTTTAGGCACTCATAACTCTCACCATAGCCACATTACTAGATAAGGTTCCTAAAACATGTTTGATATCTCCTGTTAGTAGTAGTTATTAACTAAAAGGATCCATCAAACCCTATCTTAATTTCATGTTTGCCTTATCAATTCTAAATGTACAACTATCTTAAGAAGGGTGATGCTAAAAAATGGGACCAAAATTTGTTGGAAAAATACTAAGAGGGGGGGGGGGAGGGTGAATCAGTATATAGTGCAGATAATAAAAATTTGATATTTCTTTCTTAAAAACCCATACGCTACTTTCCTGAAGGAAACTCGCGTATGTACGCGGATATCCTTTACAGAACTCGCGTATATCCAGTGATCTAATTATACATCATTGCATTACCCATTCATCAGATGTTTAGAAAATAGTAAACAGGTGCAGAAAGAACAGAACAATCATCACATATAAGCAACACACATGAACACCAAGATTTTTAGGTGGAAACCCAATTCGGGAGAAAAACACCGCTGTCGTCATCTCATTCTTCAATCTTTATTATTAAGAAAACTTCTTACAACATGTACTGGCGCAGACTCATACCAGCACGCAGGCACCCACCTGCAGAAGGCTACGACCTTCTCTCGTTTACTAGCCTCTCCTAGAAGGGAGCAACAACCCCCTGCTGTCGTTTACCAGCCTCACCTGGAAGGGAGCTACTACCCCCTGATATTAGCACCAGCCTCTACTGGCAGAAAGCTTCTACTTTCAGACTGAAGGCTTCAACCCTTAGATCCACTGCAGACCACATTTCATCAATTTTCAAACTGGATCAAACAGCTCCAACATTACCCTTTACTTATCGACAAACAGCCTTTGCCCATTGCTTCAAACAGAACAGTGAAACCACTGTAACCAGAATATCAGAGATAACCCAACCTTCAGAATAAATATGCAGAAACACATTCAACCTTGAAAAACCATTAGATCAGATATCATACGCGCTTTTATTTAATTAGACCCACGTATATACGCACTTTTCATGAAGCTAAGCCGCGTATACATCTGTGCATTTACCAAAATAGCCCTAACTATCTATACGCGCCTTTGTTTAAACAGATCCGCGTATATACGCGCTTTTCACGAACTGAACCTGCGTATAGGTCTATAAAAGATAAACTTTGCACACCAGACCAGATCTATGAACTTACCCAGATTTCTTCAAGATCTTCAACAAATTTGCACCAGGTCTTCATTCCTTCTTTTCAGATCATCCTAGAGATTCATCTTTTCAGATCTAGAGTTCTTGAACCTTCATCATGTTCATAGGTGCATCATAGATTCAGATCTATCAATTAAGAACAGAGTTCAACCATACAGATTAACTTCAGAGTGAAGTATTCATTAAAGTCCAGACACTTGCACACCCTTTGCATTATGAATTTATTCTCCTTATATAGGTTTAGCCTTTGTCAAAACCATGAGCCAAAACCACATCACTTCCGATGGTATTCCTGGACGGGATCTCATAGACAATCCAACGCTCAATACAATGGGTCAATACCATGGTAGTAACCCCTGGTTTTACACATTTAGAGCGCAATTGATCATACACGACTTGGCACGTACTTTTCCACGTGCATACATGCCTTATCCTTGACAAACCCGCGTATGCCTTGTAACACACCTTTTTCATCATTAATCTTGCACATACTAATATTTCTTTCTTCTGCAACTTCTGTACTACTTTTATAACATGAGATTTACATCATTAATAAACTTATCAAGCATCAAGAACAACTTCACTAAGTAGGTTGCCATCATCTTCATCAAGTGGGTTGCCATCAAGGACAACACTTTGCATCATATTGCCAATAATCTCCCCCTTTGGACTTGATGGCAACCATGATGGTGTTTGATCACAACAGATAGATACATTAAGCGTAATGATATTCTCCCCCTATTCAAACACCATGTCACTCTCCCCCTTTGACATCAAGGGCAAAGGGCGGATCAAAATCAACACAAGGTTTTTTTCCCTTCAAGTAGAACTGATGTATACTGAAGTTACCATGCTCCCCCTGAGTTCATGCTGAAAGTTCAAGCATATTTTTTAATGAAGTACATGACTCTATGACCTTCCTATTACCAAGGACTCATACTTACATCAAAGATCCAACCAAGTGGATTTACATAGGAGACTCAAGTACCCAACCAAGTGGGTTTACATATTTTGACTCAACTACCCAACCAAGTGGGTTTACAAAAATGAACAAGTCCTTACATGACTGAATATTACAATTTTACATCATAGATCTCGTCATGACCTTTTCATCAAATTACAAATATGACCTTTTATGACCACTACCAAGAAGACCTCAAAAGAGATCATGTTTCAGAACCATCATAATGTCAAAAATGCATTATACTCAGCAAGGCTAATGCTCCCCCTAAAACTGTGCTTCCAATGCATCTTTTCCACATGACCAAAGCTCCCCCTGTGCTTGTGCATCCTGAACACTTTCAACATCAAATCATCAAGGCATCTTCACCCACTAGAGAATGAAACAAAAATATAAGAGTTGAAATACCACCAGAGACTCCAAACCATATCAGAGATACCAAACAGCACCACAGCTTGTGCTGAAGAAATGCTGACCCTGAAAAAAAAAAAAAAAAAAAAAAATGTCAGCAACCACTAATACGCAATTTTCTGTGTATGAACTCGCGTATATACGCGACTGTCTTTCAGGAAACCCGCGTATCCAATTTGATCTTCTGAATTTAAGCATATTTGTTCTTCTGACTAGCAGAGACTACTCCCAGCTTCTGTCTTAGATATTCGAATGCTTCCCTGGGTAGAGGTTTGGTAAAGATATCAGCAACTTGTTCTTTGGAGGGAACATACTCCAACTTCACCTTTTGTTCAAGAACTTGTTCACGTAAGAAGTGATACTTGATGGGAATGTGCTTGGTCTTGGAATGCATAACAGGATTCTTTGAAATATTGATGGCACTTGTATTATCACACATAATGGAGATAGGAGGTGAACATTTGATTTGAATGTCTTGTAAGGTTTGCATCATCCAGAGAAGTTGAGTGCAACATGATGTGGCAGCCACATATTCTGCTTCTGCTGTAGATAAGGCAATAGAGATTTGCTTCTTGCTGAACCAAGATACCAACCGGGGCTCCATATAGAATGCACCACCACTTGTGCTTTTCCGATCATCAACATTTCCAGCCCAATCTGCATCAGTGTAAGCATGAAGAGTAAGATCAGCATTCTTTGGATACCATAGTCCAAAGTCTTGAGTTCCTTGTAAATATTTGAATATTCTTTTGACAGCCTGAAGGTGAGACTCTTTTGGATTAGCTTGGAATCATCCAACAATCCCAACTACATGCATAATGTCTGGTCTAGTCCCAGTGAGATAAAGTAGACTTCCTATCATAGATCTGTATTCTGGTTGATTCACCGTGGGAGAATCATCATGAGAACTGAGATTACATCAGGTTATCATTGGTGTACTTACAGGTTTGCACTCTTCCATGCCATACTTCTTTAGAATTTGCTTAAGGTATTTTTCCTATGATAAGAATATGCCATCTGTAGTTTGATGCACTTGTAAGCCAAGAAAGAATGTTAGTTCCCCAAGTAAAGACATTTCAAATTCTTGCTGCATAACAGAAGCAAATTTCTGACTCATATATTCTTCATTACTTCCAAAGATGATATCATCAACATATACAATCACAATCAATAATTTATCATTTTCAATTTTTGTGTATAAGTTGCTGTCAGCAGACCCCTTTGAAAATCCTTGTTGATGAAGATATTTGTCAAGACGATAATACCATGCCCTTGGAGCTTGTTTGAGACCATATAGAGCCTTTTTAAGTCTACAAACAAGATTTTCATCATTTCCCAAAATGAAACCTTCCGGTTGTTCTATATAAACTTATTCTTCTAGATCACCATTGAGAAATGCAGATTTAACATCCATTTGATAAACTTTGATTTGTTGAAAACTTGAAAAAACAAGAAACATTCTTATGGCTTCAAGTCTAGCTACAGGAGCAAAAGTTTCTTCAAAGTCTATACCTTCTTGTTGAGTGTACCCCTTACAAACCAGTCTAACTTTGTTTCTTATAACATCCCCATTCTCATTTAACTTGTTTTTGAATATCTATTTAGTTCCAATGACATTTTTATCATGTGGTCTTGGTACCAATTCCCAAGTGTGATTCTTTTCAATTTGATCAAGCTCTTCATTCATGGCTTGAGTCCAACATTCATCCTTGCTAGCTTGATTGACATTGTGTGGTTCAATCGTGGATAGAAATGCCAGATAGCTAGAAGATCCCACAAGAGTCCTCCTTGTTTGTACACCTGATTCCTTGTCTCCCAAAATTTGAGATTCAGGATGATTCTTTTGAACATATCTGGATGAAGCCTTTTCAGATAAATCATCTTCAGTTTCTTCATTGGATCCATTGTCTATATCATTTCTATTTGATGTAGAAGAGCAAAAGTCACCATCGTCTTCTTCTGTTGTTTGTTTTTCTTCTTTAGGGGCTGCAGGAGACTCATCAAAAACAACATCAATACATTCAACAATATTTCGAAGCCTTTTATTGTAACATTTGTATGCTCTGCTTGTAGATGAGTAACCAAGAAGTATTCCTTCATCTGATCTAGGTTCAAAATTGCCAAGCTTTTCATCATTATTTTTGATAAAGCATTTACTTCCAAAAACTCTAAAATGCTTCACAGAGGGAGAATTACCATACCAGAGTTCATATGGAGTTTTGTCACTATTTACCCGAACATGTGCCTTGTTGAGAATATTTGCTGCTGTATGTGCTGCTTCTCCCCAGAACATGTCAGGAGTTCCAGAATCATCAAGCATAGCTCTAGCCATTTGTTGAATTGTTCTATTCATTCTTTCTGCTACGCCATTTTTTTGTGGAGTGCCAGCTACAGAGAACTGTCTTTTTATGCCATGTTGTTCACAAAATTCAAGGAATTCATTTGATGTATATTCTCCTCCTCGATCAGATCTAAGACACTTGATTTTTAGATCTAATTCATTTTCCACCAGTGCTTTGAAGATCTGAAATTTTTCAAATGCTTCATCTTTATGTTTAATCAACCCAATCCAACACATTCTAGAGAAATCATCAATAAATAAGATATAGTATTCTTCACCACGTGGTGAATTTTTCCTCATAGGTCCACATATGTCAGTATGAACAAGTTCAAGAGGCCTACTTGATGAACCTTCCTTGGCATTAAATTGTACTCTGGTCTGTTTACCGAATTGGCAAGATTTGCATATGATACTCTCTGGTAGAGTAATATTGGGAAGACCACGAACAACTTTAAGTCTGCTTGATTTGTTGATTTGAGAGAAGCTCAGATGCCCCAACCTTCTATGCCATAGCCAATTTTCTGAAGATTTTCTCAAGTAACATTGATCTTTGCAGTTCTTCAATACATACAGGTTACTTGGAGTTCTTTTTCCTTTTATAATAGTTTTACCTGTATCAAGATCACGTACCACGCATTCTTTTGAACTGAAGACAACCTCAGTTCCTTGATCACACATTTGACTCACACTTAACAGGTTATGTCTTAATCCATCTACATGCATAACATTATTAACTTTCACCTTTTCTTTTAGAAAAACATACCCTTTTCCCTTAATGACAGCAGGTGTATCATTTCCAAATGTAACATTCTTTTCCTTTTCTAGGGCATTATATGCATGAAGTTTATTTTTGTCACCTGTCATATGTTTTGAGCATCCACTATCAATATACCATTGATTCTCTTCACCTTCTGCAAATAAAGCTATGCCAAAATTTTCAACCTGTATTTCCTTCTTTTTCCACACTTTGGAGCTTGAAGGAACATGTTCTTTTGGCTGGACTTTGCTCCTGCATTCAGATTCTTCATGGCCAAAGTTATTGCAATAAGCACATTCAACTTATTTTTGAAGAGGAGAAAAGTTGTTATAGGTGTTCTTCTTTGGTTCAATATCCATCCTTTTCTTTCTTGCTTCTCTTGTCATGATGGTTTTATATGCAACACATTGAGCGGCTTTATGACGAAAATTGTGACATGAGAAACATTGTCCATTGAAGTAGAAATTTCTGCGATCATGAAATCTTCTATTTGAATTTACCTATTGGTTGTATCTTCTTTGAAAGATATCCCTATTAGTGTTCCTTGAATTGAGATGATCATGCTTTACCTGTAAAGATTTTTTATTCCCTTGCTGAGAGGTAGAATGTAGTAAACTAGCTGTAGCTGCTTTTAGATAATTTGGTGCTGAAGTTTGAGAAGATTCTCTGGTATATCCAAGACCTGTCTTTATAAGAGGAGAACGTTGTACCTTGATAATCTCATCTAAGGTTTTAGATCCTTTAGAAAATCTAAGATTCAGAGTCTTTTCTTTCTCAAAATCTTTTCTTATACTTACCACTTCATATTCTAATTTCTCAATGTGTTTCTTTGCTTCTTCAAACTGCTTTTCCAGAGTCTCTATGGTTATTTTCCTTTCTTCTAAGAGTATTTTACATTCTTCTAAGCATATTTTGAGTTGATTGTTTTCTTCAAGAAAGTCATTGTCCTCTAGAGCATCCACAAACGTATCCTTTTCTTCTATAGATTCAAATGCCATGAGAAGTCTAAGATCTTGTTCACATTCTTCCTCACTATCAGATAACCCATCACTGTCTTCATTAGTATAGTAACTTTTCTTAGTGCTAGATCAGTTCTTATTCCTTCTTTCTACTTCTTTTCCTTTAGCAGATGTTTCTTTATAAAGACACTTTGCATCATAATGACCAACTCTTCCACAATCAAAGCATTTGAAAGGAAGCTTACCTTTGAATCTTCTGGTTCCTTGTTGGAGTCTTCTCACAAAATTTGCCTCATCTTCTTCTGAGATATATCCTGATGCTTCTGCTTTATGAACTTCTTTCCCTTTTGTGGAAGCTTTAAAAACAACTTCTTTGACTTTTGATGGTCCTCCTCTCCTCATTTCATATGCAGTCAGTATGCCATGAATTTGCACCACAGTAAGAGTTTGAAGATCCTGTTTTTCTTCAAGAGCAGAGACTTTTGATTCAAATTTTTCCGTTAGCGATCTTAAGATTTTCTCAACCAAAGTAGATTCCGTGATTGTTTCTCCCAGATTTTTCATACGATTTACAACATCATCAAGTCGTAAAAAGAAACTGGCAATACTTTCATCACTATGCATTTTTAAGTTTTCATATTCAATTCTGAGAGTTTGAAGTTTTGCACTTTTTACCTTTTCATCACCTTCATAACTTAGAATGATTTTGTCCCATATTTCCTTTGTTGTATTTAGCTGCATGACTTTGACAAATTCAGATTCAGTTAGACTTCCGGTTGGAGCATTGACCGCCTTTGCATTTGATTCAGAGTCCTTCCTTTCAGTTGGATCTGTTGGTGTAGCAGCTAGATATTGATATCCTTGTTCAACAATGGCCCATATATCTGCTCCCATAGACTGAAGATAGGATCTCATCCTTATTTTCGAGAAGATTAAATTACTTCCGTTGAAGAGTGGAGGCTTGATAGATGTTGTTCCCTCGTGATTGCTCATCTTGCTTGATCTTCCTTCTAGCGGTTAAGCCTTTTCAGAAGGACCTCCTCTGATACCAATTGTTGGAAAAATACTGAGAGGGGGGGGGGGGTGAGTCAGTATTTAGTGCAGATAATAAAAATTTGATATTTCTTTCTTAAAAACCCATACACTACTTTCCTGAAGGAAACTCGCGTATGTACGCGGATATCCTTTACAGAACTCGCGTATATCCAGTGATCTAATTATACATCATTGGATTACCCATTCATCAGATGTTTAGAAAATAGTAAACAGGTGCAGAAAGAACAGAACAATCATCACATATAAGCAACACACATGAACACCAGGATTTTTAGGTGGAAACCCAATTCGGGAGAAAATCACCGCTGCCGTCATCTCAGTCTTCAATCTTTATTATTAAGAAAACTCTTTACAACATGTACTGGCGCATACTCATACTAGCACGCAGGCACCCACCTGTAGAAGGCTACAACCTTCTCTCGTTTACCAGCCTCTCCTAGAAGGGAGCAACAACCCCCTGCTCTCGTTTACCAGCCTCACCTGGAAGGGAGCTACTACCCCCTAATATTAGCACCAGCCTCTACTGGCAGAAAGCTTCTACTTTCAGACTGAAGGCTTCAACCCTCAGATCCACTGCAGACCACGTTTGATCAATTTTCAAACTAGATCAAACAGCTCCAACATAACCCTTTACTTATCGACAAACAACCTTTGCCCAATGCTTCAAACAGAACAGTGAAACCACTGTAACCAGAATATCAGAGATAACCCAACTTTTAGAATAAATATGCAGAAACACATTGAACCTTGAACAACCATTAGATCAGATATCATACGCGCTTTTATTTAATCAGACCCGCGTATATACGCGCTTTTCATGAAGCTAAGCCGCGTATACATCTGTGCATTTACCAAAATAACCCTAATTGTCCATATGCGCCTTTGTTTAAACAGATCCGCGTATATACGCGCTTTTCACGAACTGAACCTGCGTATAGATCTATAAAAGATAAACTTTGCACACCAGACCAGATCTATGAACTTACCCAGATTTCTTCAAGATCTTCAATAGATTTGCGCCAGGTCTTCATTCCTTCTTTTCAGATCATCATAGAGATTCATATTTTCAGATCTAGAGTTCTTGAACCTTCATCATGTTCATAGGTGCATCATATATTCATATCTATCAATTAAGAACAGAGTTCAACCATACAGATTAACTTCAGAGTGAAGTATTCATTAAAGTCCAGACACTTGCACACCCTTTGCACTATGAATTTCTTCTCCTTATATAGGTTTAGCCTTTGTCAAAACCATGAGCCAAAACCACATCACTTCCGATGGTATTCCTGGATGGGATCTCATAGACAATCCAGCGCTCAATACAATGGGTCAATACCATGGTAGTAACCCCTGGTTTTACACATTTAGAGCGCAATTGATCATACGTGACTTGGTACGTACTTTTCCGCATGCATACGCGCCTTATCCTTGACAAACCCGCGTATGCCTTGTAACACACTTTTTTCATCATTAATCTTGCACATACTAATATTTCTTTCTTCTGCAACTTCTGTACTACTTGTAGAACATCAGATTTACATCATTAATAAACTTATCAAGCATCAAGAACAACTTCACTAAGTAGGTTGCGATCATCTTCATCAAGTGGGTTGCCATCAAGGACAACACTCTGCATCATATTGCCAACAAAATTATAGGAAAAATAAGTGGTCAAATCCTTCTCTTACTCTATCTTCATTGCCCATACCTAGCCAATGAGAGCATAAGAACCCATACTTCTCTAGAAGCACATATGATGCCTTTGTGGGGTTGATTAATCACCCTTTGGTTACTTTTTGCACACTAGCATAGATCCTAAAGTGATGTCCCTACAATCATAATTCATTATGTGTATTTGCTCTTAAAAAACTATGCAAAGATAAATGTCCCTTTTACCAAAATGTTTCCTCATACCTATCTAGTATCTTTATTTATTTCATGATAAGACTATCCTATAAGCCATTAAATTTCTATCATATCCATGAGGTCAACAAAAATTTATGGTTCAATATATAGCTAAGTTGGAACAAATTTAGCTCTAGAGCCTACGGTATATTTCCACCTCTAAAATATTAGTTTATCACAATAAATTCCTTTCAATAATAACTTGGCATTAATAAAAAACAAATTGAATGAATAGAACAGACAACAAAATAAAAAGATCTAAAAGTATTGTTAAAAAAAGACAAAAATGAAGAGAGAGAAACATGGATAGTGGCTAGACAATGATGGAAGGTACACTTATGTGAGTGGCATAAAGAATATTCTAGATGTGATCTTGTGTGAGGACCTCAAATATATCTAAGGACACTACACTTCTCACTCTCCATCTCGCTCCCACTCTTTCCCATTCTATAGCTCTCTCCTTCTCCCTCTCCCTCCCGCCCTCTCTCTCTCTCTCTCTCTCTCTCTCTCTCTCTCTCTCTCTCTCTCTCTCTATATATATATATATTGCGCA
>CM076582.1:763402613-763636423 GCA_034641835.2 Pinus albicaulis | reverse complement strand
GGGTTGGCAATGGAAAATTCATGATCCCTTGCCCATTCATGTCTATCACAAAGAGTTGTGGGAATCAAAATTTATTCCTCATTTTTATAAAATTTTCCATGGCATAATGTTGCCTCTGTACAGAGTGTTGTATAATAAGGATGCTCCAAGGTTCTCCCCTGAAGCAGAAGTAGACATTCTCCCTATCGCAAGATGGTTTGGAGAAGAATTGTTTACTTATGTGAGGGTTTTTGGAAGCTTTTCTTCTCCTCACGTTCTACCCTTGTATGTTCCGGATAAACTTATAGCGCGGGAAATTGCATACCAAACCTGTGGAGATGGAGGTTTGACAAAAGAATTAAAGGATAAAAAGAAGGCCATCTGGCCACAATTTCCTATTTCCTGCGGAGCATTTTCATTATTTAATGTTGGTCATGTGTTTAAGGAAGTAAACAATATTACATGTTTACAATTATTTAAGTTTCCGAAAAGGTTATTCGACCCCTATGATGTTGTCAAGGATTTCACCACTGCAGTCAGAGTAAGAGTATTTTCTGGAGAAGAAGATCTTTTTGATGATATGTTTCAATAAAAATGTTCATTTAAAGAAATTTTTCCTTTAGCTCAAACATGGTTCTCCCCAGAATAATTTCAAGAGTTTAAAGTATAGAGAGAAAAAAGATTGACCACTATTCCTTTGGATAATTTGCGTTTGGAACCCGCAAGGGAACCAACTCCTAGTGTTAGTCTCAGTGACAACTTAGATTCAGAAAGGTCTAAGTCAAAGTCTGACAAAAAAATTTCTGAACATTCTAAAAAATCTGATCAGGATAAAAGTGAAGGCTCAGTGAAAGATACAACTCAATCAAAAGATCTCTCACAACAACAGACTTCAACTACTCCACAGTTGAATCTTCCACCTCTTAATGTACAACAACCATCCATCAGCACTCAGTTAGATAAAGAATGGGAAGCATTTAATGATTTGATTAATGTTGAAGGACAAAATATACAAACTCCTGTGCAGACAGCAAAAGGTTTGGTTACAGAAATAAGTGGCAATGTCATAGAAAAAAAACATATACCCATTACTCCCTCTGCCGAGCTTGTACTTAAAATAGAGGAAATTCCTCCTCTGGATATATTTTATAGCCCACAACATAAAGCAGTAGTAAGGAAGCAAAGAAAGAAGAGAAAATTAGAAAGTGCGCTCTCTATTGATGCAGAACAATTGGATGTTTTATGGAAAGATCCTACTACGGATCCCACTGAAAATCTTACTAAATTATCTCATATTACAGGAGCTTATGCCTTCGCAACTATTGACAAAGCATCTGAGGTACGACTATTATTAAATGAAAAAGAGGATCAAATACAAGTTTTGCAACAACAATTGCAACAGCACATGCCAACAGTGAAGCACAGATACGATTTGAAAAGTTACAGTAAGAGTTTCAACAAATGCAGATTGGATATCAGAAAAGCTTGGCCGAAAAAGAAAAACAAATACAGATTATACAAGAGATGCATAAAGACGACCCCAAGCTTATAGAGTTCATCTCAGAATCTATTTCTTTGAATAATCAACTACTGCAACAACAAGATATATTATGCCAAAAAATCTCACAATGGAACTCTTTTTGTCAAGAAAGTGATAAAATCACTAATCATGCCGTAGAATTACGACATGATTATGATTTAACTAATGAAAGAGTTACTAATTATTTGGCATGGAAAAAGACAGAAGAAGCAGAAAAAGCAGCAGAGGAAGTAGCTACAGCAGCAAGTAACATGACTGATTGTGTAAATGAAAATTTGCACAAAGTTAATTTGATTTCGGAAACTATTCCAGGATACCCACCACAAGCACAGCAATTGCAAGTAGAGTGGAAACAAAAAGCTGAAGAGAAGGAAAAATCAATTCAAGGATTGACTAAATTAAATTGGGATTCTTACTGGACATGTCTGGTTAAACCACATAGCCAATGCAGTGCTCTTAATTGCATCATTAATTTTGCTGAGAAGATCACGCCATCACTTGCTGATTCCGTCTTTTCGGGACAAGTAAAATCTGAAGTCGGCCAGCCCCCTCTTCTCAAATCAATGTTGGATGCTTGCAAATTCAAAGACCAAATTCATAAGTAGTTAGTTAATAGTTTTTAATTTTAGATTTAGTTTTAGTTTTACTTTATTTTTGCATAGAAAAAGGACGGTCATTTAAACCGAATACTAAATTTTTGTAATAAACTATAATTAGATTTAGTTAGTAGTATTTAAACCCTTCTCATGCATTTAGAGAAGGGTCCAGAAATTTCTCAAAAAAAAAAATCCTCAGAACATGCACTTCTGCACCCTCAGGGGAGGTTTTGATGAATGAATGGAACAAGATTTATTGATATCTGTGTTTAATATCTGCTACTGATGTTTCATTTCTGTACTCTTAGTAGATGTTGGATCAAGAAGAGATAAATCATTATTGCTTTTAGCTCATGAGTAGAACCAGTTATAAATGGTACTTTTATCTCTTAACTATTTCTGCTTCTGTGTTAAAGTAATATTTATTTTTAGTTGTTTATATATTGATGCTTGAATGCTTAAGTTATCATTTGGCACTTTTGTACTGTGATAACTATTTATTTATGCTTAGTGTATGAATAGCTTATTATGCGATATGTTTTTCACAATTGTTTCATCTAACTTTTTATATGAAGTGGTTTATCTTTATTGAATTCTTTTCTTATAACAGTTGAATAATCTTTATTATCGGTTGTTATTCAAAATTATTTTAGATCGCATAAACAAGATTTTATCCCGGGTTTAGTTTAGAATTAGATATTTCTGTTTAAATTAGAATACAATTTGCATATAATTAGATTAGAAATAGAATAAAATCATTTCACTTAGGAACCTTTTTAGAGAGGAAATATCTATTTCCAACACACACACACATATTGGGAAACTGGTCCCATTATCCCCAGTCGGACCCACTACACCAAACGGAAAAGGAGCTGCTAACCAAGGTCCGGACTGGTTGGGTATCCCTCTTGTTGTAGACCCGATTTTCGGGTCTCCAACAGGTGGATATGATGGTGAATAGATGGATAGTGTGGCAAAATAAGATGTATTTCATAAACAAAAAGAGATTAAAAAAACGAGGGCCAACAACACACTCAAAGAAAAAGTGGCATAGATAAGGGAGCTCAAAGATGATCTTGCCAAGTCAAATTTTATGGTGTCTTTTTTGCAACAAGAGAATAGGAAGCTAAACTAAACCTATTGTTGCAAAGAAAAAACAAGGGGACCATCCATCATCCAGCAAAGCAGATGTTGTGGTAGAAAAAGACAAGGGTAAAGCCATAATTAATGTGGAGAAACTAAAAGACAAAGACATTCAGGCACAACCAAGAAGGCCTAAAACTAGAGCAGAAGCAAGAAGAGAAAAACTTGAAAAAGAGCCATCTCCTCCTCAAGCCCACCTCAACATCATTAACATCATAATTGGTGAAGTTCAAGAAGACAAAAAATTCTGGCTTGGGGTAGTAAATGAACACCTAGAGAATCTATTGAGGAAGGAAAATAGAAACACTGCCATGCAGAGGCATATGGAAATACAATATTACATAAGAAATTTGATTTGCAATATTAAGGATAAGAACATGAAGAAAGGGCTCAAGAAGACCCTAAGCAAGCTCAAGAAGAAGGACAGCCTTGATATTTTGGCTGATGCATCCTTAGTTGCTTGAAGGCATGACAGAAAGATGAAACAAGGGAGAAATTTTTGCAATTTTTTGCAAATTTTGAGTTTTTTGTCACACAGGAAAAAATAGTGCACAGAAACACAACATGTGCTCACTGCACTTTTTCTTAGAGGCTCCAAATGACAAATGGAAAACATGCATAGGTGTTTTATGGTTAGTACATCTTAGAAATATACTTTTGGTATCATTTCAACTCATGGATTTGCAGGAAAAGGTCAAAAACCACTAAAATTTCACCTTTTTGCCACTATTTTTGGTCTCACACTACGCATATGGAGTAGTTGTGGAAAATTGAATTTTAAGTAGCCTTGGAGAATTGCTTTTGCTAATTCAAGTTTCAGTGATATAGAGGACATCCTAAGATACATGTACCAACCTTCAGGAAAGTTCAAATATCCCTCAAAGTCATCCAAATCTCGTTGCACTTTTGCTAATTTTCCTTGCGTTTTTGAGATATTTCGTTGCGCTTCTGGGTTTGAGGACTTTTCTGGACATGTGGAGGTCAAAGGTCGAAGTTGGTCTATGTAATAGTTGTTTCATGGTTAATGAGCCTATTTATGTTCATCTTTGTTAAAGGATACTATTTTTAATGACTTGAGACAAAGACTCAAACTTGTTAGCTAAAAAAAGGGAAGTTGTTTCTAGCTCCCCTAAAATTAGGCTATGAGTCATTAGATGCATTAATTAGTTATTTTGGATCAGGCTTCGACCCACAGAGGTGGCATCCTCTCTATTTTTCTATATATACTCAAACTCAAGTCATTGTGAGGGTTGGGTACTTGGTAATCATAGTGTGGAGCTAGTGAACACCATTTTACAATGATATAAAAGATAGTTGCAGCAATAATCTTGAGATTCTTATGGTATGCTTATTGAAAATGTTTCTTCTTAGTTTTATCATCAATTCGAATGTTTATTTCTCCTTACAACCATATGTATTCTTTCATGTGATCATCTCATTAGTTTTTAAGCAGAATTCATAAGTTGTATGCTTTGTTTTGATGAGATCTTCATGTTTGTGTTCCATTTCTTCTGATGAATGAATTCATAGTCATATGCTCATTTTGATCCTTCATTTTCCATACCTATACCACAATGATAGACCAAATATGTCACTAAACATAGCCACTTTTCCTCATTTTCATCTCTGAAATTAATCATTCGAAACTGTGATCTAGTTCCTAGATGTATGATCTTGATCCAGCAAACTTATATCAAAACCCTAATTAAATTTTATTAAGCTTATAACTAGCCTAAAATCCTTATTCTCCGGTCATTTCCATTAGTTGTGGGACTAATTTTGAGAGAGCCCTCTCTGACTTGGTAGGGCTAGATACTGAGTCTAAAGCTGGTATGTGATTACCCCTTTAGCTTCCTTTCTCAACCTTTGGAAATTGAAGGGTGATAACAAAATGGTCAAGTAGCTAGTGTGGGCTCCACACTTTGAGCCAGTAACAATTGACTCAGAAAACTACTAATATAAGCTTTAGACACCAACAATGCCACTCCTAGAGACTAATAAATAATTACCAAAACTACTACAATTAACCTTAACCACTGAACGTATAAATCCAAAGCTCGCTTGAAAACATAAGCATATATAATTTCCCCAAAGGCATAGACGCTAATAGGAAACACAAAACTGGTGACCCAAATATACACTAACTTAAAACCAGAGGGGATACCAGAACACCAACCACCAAATATGTCGCCAAATTTAGAATTCCCATGCGAAATGATCGAAAACCAGAATACTCACAACATATAACAAAAGAAATACTAGCCCAATGCTTAGGCACTAGAATACACACAATGTATACCGAAGGAAAAACACACTAGAGAAACCACCACCAAACGTTAACTAATAACAATATGATACCCCTAATGGAGGCCAAGGAGTTATCCTCACCTTCTAGCACAATAAACTTGAAACCACGGCTTTCCATCACCTTATGCCTGCATTTAAATTCACAAAGTGACGCACATGCTAAGGTATCAACATTAACTACTTCCTGCCATGCCCACCTGAGAATGAACCAAATGTTCTTATGGTATTGTCTCCAATGCAACCAAAAAAACCATATTGACATAATTTTTTTATAAAACTAATAAATACAAATTACCAAACAAATTTCTTACATACAAATTTCTTATATGATTTTTTATAAAAAATGCTTGAAAAAAATACAAAGCCACGAGATGTACATAGTGAAAACTATTGCTTACATATTGAAGTAGGTAATATTTAAAGTATAATAGTGCTTTTCAAAAGCTTTGACTATAGAATTAGTGAATTGTCCAAAGAGACAAGAATTGGTCATAGAATTAGTTAGTGAATTGTCTAAACAGTTGAGTATGAATAATTAAGAAAAATGTCAAAATTTAATATATATGTGTGCGGAATTTAGTTTAAAATTTGATAGGAATTTATTGGAATTATAAATTTGAATTTTATAATTTACAAGATTTAAGAGCTCCAAAAATTTTGAAAGACGAATTTATTTATATATCAAAATATATTTTAAACAACAAACAATTCCAATAAGAGTTGTCTTTAGTGCTATTTTTTGGAAATTTTTTGGTGTATTTTTTCGATTAAATTTCTTTAAAATTAGGCAAGAATTCATTGAAATCACAAGTTTGATGGGTAGTCAAAGTGCTTTGGAATTTTTTAGGGTGAATCTATATATACAATCAAAAAAATCAATTTAAATAACACAAATCAATATTTCACCTCAAAATTTTCGGCCAAAATAACACTAAAGACAAAAATCACAATATTGAAAAAAATAATAACAACTATATGACAAAACATTAAAAAAAAAAATAACCTTTAAAAAAATAAAACTTAAAGTGCCCTGGACTTTAAAAAAAAAAAATGGTAAAACCCATTTTTAAAAAATAATAGAATTAACCCAATATTTAAAAATAATAAAAATCACATAATGTTGGTAAATGTTTATGTGATTCATAATTTTACATAAAAATATGTTTAGGAAAATCACATTATCACCCAATTATTTTTATATCTACACATTTCAAACTACATACCATGGTTCATTATGAGAACATAGATAGATAATTTGATAAAAAAAACACACATAAATATAATATAAATGCAACAGCTAATTTCCAAATGACTAAAATTCCATCTATATTATATATATACATATTTTTTTTTTAGCGCTATCTACCTATGTCCTACTGATAACCACAGTATGTAGTTCGAAACACATTGACATAAAAAAAGAGTTAAGATATCTTAGGTAAAATAATGGAATGAGTTGATCGATTCCCTGAGCTGTGCGGTGGCGTTTGAGGGAAACAGGAGGGACACCTCCACATGGCCTCGCTAAATCCTCTCATTTGTTGGCAAAAACTTATTATTCCCTATCATCAATCACATGGTCGACTCTACCCACATGGTAATGGAGGTCCGCTCCACCTCCTACTCCCTCGCTTCCGTTGACGTGTTACGCTTAAGGCGCCTCAACTTTACCGAGTCCGCGCCCACGGCGTCCATTCCCAGCAACCGGGTGGTTAGATGACCCCTAATATTCACCCGCTTTTAACATCTAACAACTACTCCAACTCATCTGTCCTCTCCTGTCTCCGACAAACAGAACAATCTATCAATCCGTCCTTGTCTTTCTCGCCAAATTTTGTACCATACAAATATCAATCAACTTTCATTTCTTGGCACTAAGTTTTTTAAAGCTGATCTTTTCCTATAATTTCTCCTTCATTAGACTTAATAGTTTCCCTGTAAAATCCAGAAATTGATGATGTGGAATATTGGTTGCAGCATGTTTGTTGATTCGTGTCAAAGAGTGCGGATCATGAAGGCTTCAGAAGCTATATGCAATCAAATTATGCTCAGGTTGATAACCTGATAATGGTAAGTTGTTTGTTGGGCATGTCTCACCTCTCTCTCTTTATATATTCCACGGGTGATTAAAAAGATGTTTGACACCCAAAATAATTTTTAAATTCTATAATGTGACTCCGCAAAATTGAAGTACTCTTTTTCAAAGAAAATGTGTAAAGCTGCGTGAAAGAAAATTCTACGTATCAAAATAAGTAGGTAAATATTAACATACAATTATTTCGCCGAAGCTGTCTTATTTCAACCCAAGGTGAGGGAGCGGCGTTGCCTTTTATTTTCTATTTAAAGGAACGCACAGGATTTTATGTAGATGGAATATTCTTCGTTTGAGAGGTTTTATCTACGGCCGTGATTTCACTGACCCACTTCAACTTTCCGCGTTCCATTTTCTTCACT
Source organism: Pinus albicaulis (assembly GCA_034641835.2). Classification (NCBI taxonomy): domain Eukaryota; kingdom Viridiplantae; phylum Streptophyta; class Pinopsida; order Pinales; family Pinaceae; genus Pinus; species Pinus albicaulis. The sequence continues at coordinate 763,628,404 of CM076582.1, read as the reverse complement.
TAGATATTATGAAGATATTTTTTTCACGAGTTGACGGATATTGCTCAATTGCGGAATCGTCACTGATGACGTTACGATGTCGTAGCGTGGAGTCGGTCCTGCTCAAACAGTTGCCGTTCATACTGCCAAATTATGCACAGACGGATATCCACGGCTGCTTAACTTCGATCCGCATCTGCCTTTTGAGCTTTCTGACGTGGAAGTTTGGGCAATCTTGGAGTGGAAAACATTCCATCTGCGGTACGTGGCCATTGATATTTATGTTGAACTTGAATGCATGAAAAAATTGGTGGAAAGTAATTAGAAAGATTATTTTATATATATATATAAAGGTATATAATGGGGAAACTTATTATAAGTTAGTTGTCAAACTAGCATGGAGGATAATTATCTTTGGTTGTTATTAGCGAATGTACACTAACTCATTACCATTTGAGGAAAATCAAGTCACCACATGCCACTTTGGATAACTAGAGGGTGGTCCTTAAGGGGGCAGGGTTTCACTCTTGCCAGATGTTTTTGGGTCTTGGGCAGAGTTTCACTCCTACAAGATGTCTCTCGGTCTTGGGCTGTTACCCTGTTTCCTTATGTACTAGGAAGACAAGCTCCCATCGCTTAGCCAAACAAATGCAGTTTTAGGGCATACTCTGTAGGCCTAATTTTTATTTTTTATTTTTTTGTATTATAAATACTTTTATTTTTTAGAATCAAATTATTTTAAATATAATTCAATTTTATATTGGAACTTCATTTTTATTTTATATAAAAAAATTTAATTATTAATTTTAAATAATTCTAATCCATTACCATTTTTGTAAAAATGCTATAATAAATAATTATGGAAATTGTCTTTTGCCCTCACCAACACCCACAACCAACACTATCAATTCTCTGGCATGTGATATGTTGAATTTATGAGGAATAGGCATACTTTCTTTATATAAAATATTTCTCATGAAAAGAATAAGTATATTTATAAGAAATAAAAATAAACATAATTATAGGGAATAAAACATTGTTACACCAAAATGGTTACCTAGAGGTGGGAAACCCATTCCAATGGCTCCCTCTGGAGCTTTGGAATTATATGGGAACATTACCTGCTTTGGAACTATATGTGAATGTTTCCTTGCCTTTTCAGCTGGCGCTCCAATGGGAGCTTGGGAAAGTTCAAGAGCTTTGAAGACTGTTTTTTTTTTGGAGTTCTTGGGTTCCCACAGCCCAATAATTGCGTTAGGGATGTGAATCATGACAATTTCTCAAAAAAGGGAATCACTAAATTGTCACATTTTCTTCATTGTTCAATATAATGAGTACAAATTCATAATTATGTCTCTATTCTATGCAAACTTTATAGATTCATAATAGGCATAATTCATAAAAATGATTCATGAGTCCTTGATTAAACAAGCAGTTGTGGATAATTCTTATGGAACCTCTGTTCCTAAATATCCAACCCTGGGGTTGGGGTATACAAAGGCTATAGATAAATATGTTGAACTGCCCACAAAACATGAGCCAATGTTGAAACCTTAGGAGGAAGAAAGGCCAAATACATCTTTAACACTAATATCCTTAATTGAGAAACTGGAGCAATCTCTTGATGGGTTAAGGAAGAGTGTGGCACCTCTACATAAGGGTTGTAGTGTTGAGATTTTTCAGTTTTAGTAAAATTGGCAAAAATCTCATTAGGTGACAAAAATTAGGAATTAGTTCCTAGATTAGCTCCAGTTTGTTGGGAGGGAGTTAATGCATCCTAAATTTGAGTTGAGAGGATTTATGAGGCTGTTAGATTCTCCTTGCTATAAAACAGGTATCCATATGTTTGTTTTGGAGAGGGTGTGAGAGTCTGTAATCTCCTGTTTGATTAATAAAGAATTTCCGATGCCTTTGTTGTGTGGACGTAGCCCAGAATGGTTGGGTGAACCACGGTAAACTTCTGTGTTTCCTGTGCATGATTTATTTGCTGTGTGTTTTGTCTGCTGTGCAATCTTGGCTCCAACAATTGGTATCAGAGCTTTCTGTTGGAGTGCGTTGAACGCTGGTGCGTGGAGTCCGTATGGGCGCTGGTCGAACGCTGGTGCGTGTTAATTTAAGTTATTAAATTGGTGCATACGCCGGACATCAAGGTTTGAAATTGCTGCGTTGAAACCTGCGAGGAGATTTTATGCTTTCCTGCGTGAAGGTTTGAAGAAGCTGTGTGGTGGAGCGTATATCCACTGTCTGTCTGCGTATAATCTATTGAATGCCATTTAAAGTCCGTAAGCTGGAAACAGAACTATTAGAGTGCTGGTGTGGTTCGCTGCTGGTGCGTGTTGCTGCAGAAGGGGCGCATGAGCCTGCGTGTTAGTGACTGCTGGAGGAACCATGGGTCTGAGCCGTCGCTGCATTTTGGTGAGCCTGCAGCATTGAATGATGAAGAAACGCTGGAATATGCTGGTGGAGGTCTGCGTGGGGTCGTTTATCACTGCCGTATCTCATTCAAATCGGTTTAAAATACAGCAAAAAGGTTTGTTTTTGAATGACAGCAAAGGAGTTTTGTAAATCGATTTTGGAGTTTTGAAATTAAATAAATCGATTATATTAGGGGTGGCCCATTAAAATAAATCGATTTGTATGAGTAGTTTGAAGAAGTTTAACAAATCGACTTTGGAGTTTTTGTAAAAGGCCATATATATATAAATCGATTATATTTAAAATCGATATATATATTTAAAAGTTTTTTTTTTGTTTAAAGCGACTTATATATATCGATTTGGATTGTATTGAAAATCGATTTGTAATTTTTTGTTTAATACCATTTGTATATGGTATGAAAGGAAAGGTTTGATATTATAAGGCAAGGGCAAGTTTTTTCTTAAAGGGCATTTTTTTTTTTAAAAAGAAGATCAAATTCTTTATTTACAAGTTGGGTTCAGGAGATTCTTTGTTTTTTAAACAAGATGGCGAAAACTCAAAATGCCTGGTTTGAAATTGAGAAGTTCAATGGCAAAAACAACTTCGAGATTTGGAAGGTAAAAATGCATGATCTCCTGGTACAACAAGGCGTGGCGAAAGCACTATTGGGGAAAAGCAAAAGGCCTTCTTCCATGACAGAGGATGAATGGGATGAGTTGGATGACAGAGCTCTGAGCGCAATTCGGTTATGTCTGGCGGATGACGTTCTGTTCAACATTGTGTCAGAAAAGACCGCCGCAGGCTTGTGGATAAAGCTTGAAAAGCTCTACATGACGAAATCTTTGACAAATCGGATTCTCCTGAAGCGGCAGCTTTATGGTTTGCGGATGAAGGAAGGTACCTCGATTACTGACCATCTGAATGTTTTCAATACTCTAGTGGTACAATTACAAAATCTAGATGTAAAATTTGATTCAGAGGATAAGGCAATAACTCTATTGTGTTCATTGCCCGAATCATGGGATCACTTTGTTACTTCCATAAGCTTTAGTACTGCAGCCGTCCTTGAGTTTGACGATGTGGTTGGAGCTTTGTTGTCCGAGGAGACCAGGAAGCGGTCGAATGCTGACACCTCTACATCAGAGGCAATGATGGCTAGAGGTCGTTCTAGAGAAAGACGCTCTGGTAAGCGCAGCGATTCGCATTCAAAGTCGAAAGGGAAGAAGAGCAAAGTGAAGTGTTGGTTTTGTGGCAAATCGGGGCACTTGAAGAAAGACTGCTGGAAGAGACAGCAAACAGAGAAGAAAGGAGACTCTTCGACAGAGAAGAAGGAGGCAAATGCGACAGATACAGGTTCGGCATCTGGTTCAGGTATGAGCGATGAAGTGTTGTCTGTTAATATGTCAAATCATGGTCAACATTGGTTGTTAGATTTCGGTGCATCAAACCACATGTGTATTCATAGAGAATGGTTTAAGACATATAGATCAGTTAATGATGGAGTCGTGTACATGGGTAATGATGTCACATCTAATATTGTTGGGATAGGAAGTATACAGCTGCAAATGTTTGATGGCACAACTAGAATATTAACAGATGTGAGACATGTTCCAGACTTAAGGAAAAATCTAATTTCTTTAGGAGCATTGGATACGAATGGATATAAAACTGTAATTCAAGGTGGAGTTATGAAAATCTATAAAGGTATCTTACTAGTAATGAAAGCTAAGAAAGTAGGAAATTTGTTTCAGTTAGAAGGAAGTACAGGGTCAGATTTTGTGTCTACTGTGTCTGAACATGACAGTAGTTCCATTCACTTATGGCATCAAAGATTAGGGCATATGAGTGAAAGAGGGTTGAAAATTTTGGCTGATCGCAAGTTACTTCCTAATCTAAGGTCTGGAAAGTTAGATTTCTGTAAGCATTGCTTGTTTGGAAAACAAAGTAAACAAAAATTTAAAACAAGCAAACATACTAGTAAAGGCATACTTGATTATATTCATTCAGATGTTTGGGGTCCAGCCCCTACAGCGTCATATGGTGGCTCGTCATATTTTGTGTCGTTCATTGATGACTTTTCTAGGAAGGTGTGGGTCTACATGTTGAAAAGAAAGTCTGATGTTTTTTCAATTTTCAAGCAGTGTAGAGCATTGGTAGAAAACAACACTGGTAGAACAATAAAATGTTTAAGAACTGACAATGGTGGTGAGTTTACTTCCAAGGAGTTTGACAGCTATTGCAAGGATGCAGGGATCGAGAGACATAAGACCACGGTTTATACTCCTCGGCAAAATGGAGTTGCTGAACGCATGAACAGAACTCTTCTAGAGAGAGCAAGGAGTATGCTGAGCAACGTCGGGTTGCAAAAGGAGTTGTGGACGGAAGCGGTGGCAACAGCTTGTTATGTGATAAACCGATCTCCATCGACGGCGATAGACTGCAAGATTCCGCAAGAGGTATGGAAAGGACACCCTTGTGATTATTCTAAACTCAGAGTGTTTGGTTGTGATGCATATGCTCTAGTGCCTAAACATCAGCGAACTAAGTTAGATCCAAAATCTAAAAGGTATATCTTTGTTGGGTATGGTGTTGGAACAAAGGGATATAGATTGTGGGATCCTACTACCCGCAAAATCATCATCAACAGAGATGTAAAGTTTAATGAATCCTATCTTGTACAGTTAGATGTAGATAGTAAATTGAAACATGATGATGTATTTGATTTTCAGCACATTCAGTTTGACAGCACTTCTAATGATAGTCATGATGACCATAGTTCAGATACTAGTCATGAACAGGTTTCAGAATCAGAACATGAACAGAGTTCAGGTTTAGATCATGAACAGGTCTCAGATACTGATCGGCAAGAAGTTCCTACAGATGGTAGTCAGCCAATTGCGGAAGCACCAGAAACAGCTTTAAGGAGGTCTACAAGAATAAAACGTGCTCCTAGAAGGTATGATGATTATGTTACTTCAGTTGCATTTACTGCTAATGACGATGAACCTCTGTGCTATCAGGAAGCAATAGAAGGTTCAAAAAGTGACAAATGGAAAGCAGCTATGAAGGACGAAATGATGGCCTTAAGTAAGAACGGCACATGGGATCTGGTTGAGCTTCCGAAAGACAGGAAAACTGTGGGGTGTAAATGGGTTTTCAAGCTGAAACGGGGTGTGAATGATACGGAAGACAGGTACAAAGCGCGACTGGTTGCAAAAGGGTTTTCTCAGAAAGCAGGCATTGACTTTCATGAGATTTTTTCACCAGTGGTTAAAATTGTTTCAATTAGAATTGTGTTAGCATTAGTGGCTTTGTTTGATTTAGAGTTACAGCAATTAGATGTTAAGACTGCATTTCTACATGGTGATTTAGATGAGGAAATTTATATGGAACAACCGGAAGGGTTTGTTCAGCATCACAATAAGAAATTTGTCTGCAGGCTCAAGAAGTCATTGTATGGTCTGAAGCAGTCGCCTCGACAGTGGTACAAGAAGTTTGATTCTTTCATGTTGAGTCAGAAATATGTTAGAAGTGAATATGATCATTGTGTGTATTTCAAGAAATTGAAAAATGGCATGTTCATTATCTTAGTGTTGTATGTTGACGATATGCTTTTAGCAAGCAAAAGCATTGATGAAATCAACAGGTTGAAGACTCATATGGCAAGGACATTTGATATGAAAGATCTAGGAGCAGCAAGACAGATTTTGGGCATGGAGATTTTCAGAGACAGGAGTAATGGTAAGCTGTGGCTATCACAACAGAAGTATATTGAGAAAATACTTGTGAGGTTTGGTATGAATAATGTGAAGCCCGTGTCAGTCCCTTTAGCTTCCCATTTTAAGCTTTCTTCGAGTTTATGTCCTAATACAGATGAAGAAAAGGATTATATGTCTCGAATTCCATATGCCAATGTAGTAGGATGTTTGATGTATGCGATGGTTTGTACTCGACCAGATATTTCATATGCAGTTGGGGTTGTCAGCAGGTACATGGAAAATCCGGGTAAAGAACATTGGTCAGCAGTGAAATGGGTGCTTCGGTACTTGAGAGGCACAAGTAGTTATTGTATCACTTACAATAAGAGTAGTGAATTTGTTTGCGGATATGTTGATTCCGATTTTGCAGGTGATTTGGATAAGAGAAGGTCAACTTCAGGGTGCGTCTTTACTCTTGCAGGTGGAGCTATCAGCTGGATGTCAAAGCTACAGAACATTGTTGCTTTATCCACTACTGAAGCAGAATACATTGCTGCTTCTCATGCTTGCAAAGAGGCGGTTTGGTTGAAAGGTTTGCTTGGTGAGTTTGGTAGGCTACAGGACAACATCAGGTTACTTTGTGATAGTCAAAGTGAAATACATTTGGCTAAGAATCCGGCCTATCATAGTAAGTCAAAGCATATTCCAATTAGGCTTGCAGAAAAGATAAAATAATAATAACAGGGCATCAGGCTAATTGTTGTCAAGGTGGAGATTGTTGAGATTTTCTGTTTTATTAAAATAGGCAAAAATCTCAGTAGGTGACAAAAATTAGGAATTAGTTCCTAGATTAGCTCCAGTTTGTTGGGAGGGAGTTAATGCATCCTAAATTTGATGTGAGAGGATTTATGAGGCAGTTTGATTCTCTTTGCTATATAACAGGTATCCATACGGATTGTTTGTATGGATTGTGTGTGTGAGAGTTTGTAATCTCCTGTTTGATTAATAAAGAATTGTCGATGCCTTTGTTGTGTGGACGTAGCCCAGAATGGTTGGGTGAACCACGGTAAACTTCTGTGTTTCCTGTGCATGATTTATTTGCTGTGTGTTTTGTCTGCTGTGCAATCTTGGCTCCAACATGTAGCTGATGAGTAAGGGTTGTAGCTGATGAATATTTATTTTGATTTTGTTGTTTATGTATTATATCGTGTGTGCATAGTGTGTGCATATTGTATGTGGCATTCAGTGCTTAAACATTAGAGTTATTTTTTCCCTTAAGAATAACTAGAGAAACATATGTAAAACTGTTCCTTTGTATTGTTAAGCTAGATTGTTTCAATGACTGGTCATGTGTCAAAGAACTGATAATGAACTTGAAATTTTATATATATAAAAGGAAGGGACTTTGGGAGAGAGACACCCAAAAAAAATATTATATATTAAAAAAAAAATTATTTTTATATTTTAAAATTTTTTATTATATAATATTACCACTCCTGTAAATTTTGGGGAAACCTCTAGCCTTTCCGGAAACTCGTACCCAAGTTCCCAATGTTCCTACGTTCCAGAAACCCATGCAACATAGGAATAAAATAACATCTAAATACAAATTTGATATGATCCTTACTTTACCAACTATATATATGTGAGTATGAATGAATCCAAGAGACTCTACCTTCCCATTTCCATTGGCCTCAAAACCTAGCCATAGATGTACTTTCCCAACTATATAATAACCAGCATGAATGAATCCAATAATCTACCTTCCCATTTCCATTGGCCTCAAAACCTAGTCATAGATTGATCATACTACTTCAAAATATATTACTTATAGTTTTTCTTTGACATAAACTAATAATTTGAGATGTGAATTGGATAAACTAAATGCTTGCTTAGTACAATGACTAGCATAAATTTTTTGTGGGTAATAACTAGTAAGTCTATACCATTATAGTTTGACTATTACATGAGTGTGTGAGAAAAATATAAATAATGGAGGGAAATAATTGTTGGTAAGAATATTTTTATGTCGTAAGGTGTCATTATTTGAAAACAGCTCCCCTAGCTCCCACTGTGTCCATGTTTGAGCCATTGCATTAAATGTTAGACGATTGAAATGTTTTAGGCCATTAGATCAAGTAAATATTTATATATATATTTTTATAATGTTAGTTTTTGTCTTTTTAATAAGTTAGATTGAATTTAGGCTTTGGTGACTTTTAAGTTAAAATGTTGTTATTAAAATTTGTTAGATTTTAACCTCAAATGTAATGAACATTTTAACTAGGTCAAAATACAATAAAAATAAAAATAATAAAATCAAATAATGATAAACTATAAATACAACCCATGGTATTGACCCATGGTATTCATATGGAATGTAGTTTCTTTATAGGAGGAACTAAGATGGCCTAAATCAATCTTAACTCTGGATATAAACTAATTATTTAATAAAATTATTTTTAAATGTTTATAACCAAAATCAAGAAAATAATTTCATTTCAAAACAAAAATGTACTATCAAAGAGAGTTATTGTAACATTTATTGTATATTTATTTTCCAAATTTAAACATCACAAATAAACTATAAATTAATAGTATTATCTTATTACCTTTTAATAAACTTAATAAATAAACCAAAAATTCTTTAAAATATTTCTATTACATAACTATTGCCAGTCAAATGATTAGATTTTTTTGGAGTGCTCTTAATTAATTTCTAACTGATCACTATACTGCAATAATTTGTATACAAGAGGTCTGATTTCTCCCTACATTAAAACAATCACGCACATTTTAACTCAATCATTTGTGAGCATTCTTTACCTCAGACTTTACCCTCAATACTTCAAAATACTTCAAATTATTTCTTCTTGTTCAATTATTTTTTACCCTTAATACTTCAAATTATTTCTCCTTGTTCAATTATTTGAGAAAGCTAGAGCTATATATATTAATCACTACACTGATAATTAATTTTTAACTAATCACTACACTGAAATAATTTGTATATAAAAATTTTGATTTGTCAATATTAATGTGCATTAAAACAATCACTCTTGCATACACATTTTAACTCAATCATTTGTGAGCATTCTTTACCTCGAACTTTACCCTCAATACTTCAAATTATTTCTTCTCGTTCGAATATTCTTTACCCTCAATCATTCAAATTGTTTCTCCTCATTCAATTATTTGAGAAAACCAGAACTTAATTTATATTTTTTTTTCACAAATTGTGGTTGATTAACAACTTTGCTTATTAGTTTAAAATAATATAAAATAGAAATTTTCATATTTTAGACCTATAAGCTACCCCATTTGTATCATCAAACTTTTATTATTAATAAATAAAGTTCCATTAAATAATTGTAAAAAAATTCAAGATTTTTCAGATTATTATTTTGATTCAGTTCTAACTAATTATATAAACCATACAATTTGTCAATTTCTAAAAATAATAAATAAAATTTATAAACACAATGATCAGAACTAAATTACAATCAATATAAATCTCTGAGGAAAATGATGAGAAACTCACTTCCCCAAAGAAACTTAATGGGGAACTCTTAATTTCCCTCCTCTCCATCCAGTTTAGAGATCGAAAAAGATCAAAATTACGGTTATTTATTTACTTTTCTCTTACGTTTTTCATGTTACCTATTATCTTTATATTGGTTTTTCGTAATTACGCCGAAAGGCATTCCCTTTGTTGGGTTTAGCTGAATGAGATTGTTCTTCCAGCCAATAGGAAGGCTTTCTCATCGTTCTTCCAGCCTGTGAAAATCTGCCATTTGGCACCTCCTCCTCTTACCAACTCACACCACCCTCCTGCGCTCACCTCCTTCCCGCGCGCGTCGGCTCCTTCACGTCCGTGCTGCTGTCGCGTCGTCCTCCTCTCCGTGCCCGCGTCCCAACTCTCGCCCTCAACCCGACGCCCTTCCACAGACCCAGAGCACTGCCCCACATGCATATTAGAATCCATTTTTGTGCTGTCTACCATCGGGGTATATTAGTACCCATCTGCACCAGACTCTCTGTGTCTCCCATCTCGCCATATCAGAACCCATCTGCACCAGGCCCTCTGTCTCTGCTCCTCAGAACCAAGCAATTTCAATATTTTTCAAAAACTTGAAGAGGGTTACTGTACTAGAGCAGATACCATGAAGGCCTTAATCCTTGTGGGCGGTTTTGGAACAAGGCTACGCCCGCTTACTCTGAGCCTTCCCGACTTTTCAAATGAAAACATTGAAGCCCCTATTCTAGAGGAGCTTCCTGTTGCCGAGCTCTGCGTCCCTGTAAGTCTTCGAATTTTGGGGGCAAATGATTTTTGTTTAGCGGTTTCTTTCTTTCTTTGGCTTTCTCGTTTCTCTCTCTATATTTCTTGTTTTCTTTTAACAGATGGACACTCTTGCGGACCTGGAATGGCTCTCGACCTTTGTGGAGGACTCTGGACAATAATGATGAAACCAAGCCACGGAGCTGCCAAGCAAGCTTTCTTCTGGCATGCAACAAATGGATTCCTGTGAAGGCACGGGGCAACAGGTCTCGCACCGGCGGCCGCCTTTGGTCTTTCAACAGCCCGCTTCTTCCCCCAAATCCCAGTTTCGATTCACACGGCGTGGTTTTTACAGTTATATAATTTGGTAACTACGTTTTGACAGCTCTCTGTTTTTCATGAGAATTTCAATCCTGGTACTAATGGGTTTTAGGTTTCTCTTTTGGACGATAATATTTCATGCTTTCATAGCAATATTTTTCTGAATGTTAGGGAGCTAATTTGGTTCTGGTGTGTTATTCATGCCGTGTTGATTTTAATGATTTTATTTATGCTGATATCGTGAATTGTTGTTGATGGGCCTTTAGGTTTTTCCTCTGGATGGTAACAGTTTATGTTAATGTTCAATGTGAGCACTGATGCTTTTTCTATCAATGTTTGCAGACTGTCACCATACAATTGATTCTGCTGTGAGGGGGCATCCACAATTGTATATTCTATGATCCTTGACTATCTCTTATTTATTTTAGCTTCCCTTAGACCTACAATGGGTACTATTATGATCTGGGTCAATAAACGTTTTCTGAGTTCAGTGTTGTTAACAACTTTGATACTTTTGTTATTTTGCAGCAGAAGTAGGAAGCAGCAGAGAACAGAAGCGGTGGAGATTCAAAAGGCTCCAAAATGTGCCAAGAAGCCGAAGGATCCAAATCAGCCCAAAAAGCCACATACAACTTTCTTTGTTTTTATGTAAGATACCTTGCTTGAAGGCTTTATCAACTGTCAAAATATTTACTGAAGTTTATACGTAGTTGCAGTGTTAGAGGTCCTTGATTCCGAACCCAGCGTACCTCTTTTGGGCAAAATGTTCCTGCAACGTGAGGGCATTATGTGTGTGCATGCATAGAAGCATGGATACCTAGATGTATCAATGAGCTCTACTATTTTTTACTCTTTAGATAAAATGCATGTTTGCTTGCTTGCAAAGTATTATTCTTGACTCTTTAAATAAAAGCCATGTTTGCTTGCTTGCAAAATCTGTCATGACAGGGAGGAGTTCAGAAAAAAAATACAGAGAGGATAATGCTGATGCCAAAGGGGTATGCTAGATTCCAAACCCATATTTATAAGTTATCTTATTTGTTGTGTGATATGTTATTTATATACAGAGAAGCTAATGTAAACCTGGTCTTGTTCGCCATTACATATGTTTTGCATGTGATGTGAATCTGTAGGAACTGAATTATGAACTGTTTCGTGCAGGTCAATAGACAAGGAGCTAATAAGTGGAAGTCAATGACAGAAGAGGTAAGGGTACAGTTTGGAAGGAATGTTGCCTAATTTTATTTTTAATGGTTGGATTTTGGTTTGGTGTTGTTTAGTTCCCTTTTAGTGCTCTTTTAAAGTAGAGTGTGAATACATATTTATATTACACAAAACCAATTTATGACATTCAACACCTGAATGATGTCCAAAATTTACGGCCTTTGATGGAAAGGATTGGTTGCTTTTATTGGTGATCATAATATAGAAATTGACTAAAACACTGTCTTGGATAACTTTCACATATAAAGTCTTTATCATTATGTGGATTTTGAATAATAATCTTCAACTGAATAAAGTCCTCACTTGGGTTCAAGCTTAGTTTATCTGTCTAGTTAGGTTTGTGGCCAGTCCCATTGACTTAATTCCAGGTTTTCTGGCCAGTTGGGCTAGGCTTAGGAGTATAGTGGCAGTCCCATTGACTTGATTCCAGGTCTTCTCTGTGAAAGACCGCAGTTCTACCAATTCTCCTGACTGAAAAAAATTCAAAATTTACTTTCAACTGAATGGAGATAGAGTTTTAGTTTTTTTTTTATGGCATTTCAGGATTCATAAGAATCATTTTATTTCCTGTTTTTGATGTGGTTTGATGGGATTCTCTAATGCTTTCAATGGTTTCGATGATAGGATAAAAAACCTTACTTTAATAAGGCTCATACATTAAAGATGGAATATGAGATTGCCATGGCTAAATACCTTGAACAAATCCGACAGGTTTGCTTATATTCTGTTTGAATGTGAAATTATATTCTGTTTGAAGTTTTCTTGTTGCATGCTCGGTATACAATTTCATGGACAGTGATTTCTTTCTTTTTGCTTGTTGATCTTTTAGAACCATAGACAATTCATTTGTATTCTATCTATTTTGCAGGCTAATGAAGAGGCTGACTCTGCAGAAATTGGCATAATTGACACGGTTGGTTTAACATCTTTTAAAGTCTCTACATTCACCTTTAATGACTATCATATTCTTATGATAGCTTGTAACCTGATTGTGAATTGGGTGTACTTCAGGCTGCTGAATATTCGTATGAGGACTACCTGTATGAACTTGAAGATTCCAGTTATTATACATCTGATGATTATGCATCTGAGTACTAGTCGACAATATATTTTTTAACAAAATTCTCAATTCCACCATGCTTCTCAGTACAAATTTTGTTGGGTGCTTTTTCCTGATCATGGCTCCTCATCATTAGACATGCTTAACTATAGTACAATGAACAGGCTAAACCATTAAGAGATCTCTATTTTAGATAGATAGGTGCTGCTCAAAATTTTGTCAGACTTGTAAATACATTTTTGGGAATGTTGGGCATGAGATGTCCTAACTGGATGGCAATGTGGTAGTCCCAGTGAAGCAATATCAATATTTATCTGTTGGAGACAGATAGACACAGCAGGTGCTGCTCAAAAGTTTGTCAGTCTACTAGTTACATTTTTGGGGATGTTAAGGGCATGAAATATCTTTACTGGATGGCAAGTTGGTATTCTGAGTGAAGCAATATCACGGTGATAATGTTCAGAGACTTGTGATTCTGATAGTAGTGATGATTCCACCATTACAGCATTGAACTCAGCTGGGGAATCAGAATCTATTTCGGCTTCCAAGTCGGAGACAGAAACGGATACTTTGTGTAGCATGCCATCCTTCTCGGCCTCCTCGATATGGGCAGAGCTTGACGATTATTTGCTCAGTATTCCTTCTTTGGACATGGACATTAACTGGGATGTGCTCTCCTAATATTATAATTGCTTGTACTAGTGTAAAGTTAGCGTCAGCGGTTGCAATTTTTAGTATGAAATAAATACTAGCTACCTCTGTAATTTATTCATTTATCAGTTTGTGTATCATAATGTTGAATGTATACAGAAGTTTACTATCTTCCTCTGTAATATATTCGTTTATCAGTTTGTGTATCATAATGTTGAATGCATACAGAAGTTTAATGTTGGGTAACTCAAAATTAATAGTGTAATAGTGTCGAGTTAACATTCAGTAGTTGCAATATTTAGAATGATGGGCTTATGCCTACACATGTCAGATAAAGGGCTTGTTTAAGCAGGCGACGATACCATCTTCCTCTGTAATTTATTCATTTATCAGCTTCTGTAACATAATGTTCAATGTACACAGAAGTTTAACCAGGGTTAACTCAAGTAATTTTCATTTAAATTTACATAACAAATTTGTATCATTACTAAGCTTAATACTTGATATCACATACCCACTAAATTTTAAGCTTCAGATGACATGCCCAGACATGATAAATGTGATGTAGAATAGCAGATGCAATGTTTTCAACACCCACCAAACTTTTAGGTTTCAGATGACATGCCCAGTCATGATAAATGTGATGTAGAAGAGCAGATGCAGTGTTTTCTTCTCTGTTTTCTTTTCTCTTGAAAAACACTAAACGTTAGCATAATTAATTTCATGCCGCATATTACTTACTTCTCTCTTCAAAATTTGAGTCCCATAAGCATATAAACAACGGGAGCCAACATTTATATATGCACTTAGGCTTTAGAATTTACTGAAACAAAAAAAAAAGACCTGAAGAAAACACCCTGGCCGTGAAGTAAGACCCGTTTTAGATAGTGAATTAGCCATGGTGTTGTGTTCCCTGTATACATGTTCAAAAGTAATGCAATGAAAGGAAGCCTTTAAGTCCTCTATCCGAGGCGTCCAATTAATAAGATAGAGGGCAAGCGTTTCTACTCTGTACCAAATCCAATGTTCCAAAAGTATTGAAACTGGACATTGGAGATTTTGGGTTACTTTAATAACAGCTCCACAACCACAGTAACCTATTGGAGCAGCTCCATCTAAGTATCCATTTCCAATCGGAAATCGGAAAAATAACAGTTTGTGCATGGTCCATAATTCTGGGAGGTTTTGAGATTTAATCACTTCTTTGGTCACCACTAATTGTGTAAATACTCAAATAATATTGTTACCAATAAGACTCAATAATTAATTCTTTTTAAATAATCATATGATTTGACCAAGAGAGAAAAGTAAGATGGTCTACATTTTCATAATAACGTGGACATGTTAAAAGCATATTCAATCACTACAACATGGCTAAAGGAGGAAGGAGGAAAAAGGTATTCAGTATGCACTCCAATGTAACGATGAATGCAATATATGTTAGGGATATACACAAATTATATGTTAAGACATGTCTAAAGGAGGAAAAAATATACATTATGCACCTCAGTGTAACGATGAATGCAATATATGTTAGGGATATACACAAATTATATGTAAAGACATGTCAAATTTGGAGTGCATAACCTTGTGTGTATTGCATTTGTTGTGGCACTAAAGGATGCTTATTGGTAAAATGACTCCAAAGGCCACAAGAGGCTTTAAAGTTTCTAATAGTCAAAATATGAGGTGAGTACAAGATTTGTCTTTTTTGTAAGTAATATGGTGTTGATTAACTCAAGCCCTTTCAATCGAAACATGGGACATCTCAGTTGAATCCACTTTTCATTTTTAGGAAATACTGAGAGAAGTTTATCCAAGGAGACTCACAAGAGAAGAATACTTTGATTTATCTCAATAGCATGTTAGCCACGACTAAATCAAATATCTCCATTGAAAAATCATTTAAGCAAGTTGTGGATTCCACTATCAGTCTGTGGATTTCATTGTGCATGAAGGTCACTATGAAAATATTACCATATCCTAAAAATCATTCCTCGTACTAAATTTGAATTTATCCTAATCACAATGCCTTAAGCATTATGACATGACTTTAGAGGTGCAAAGGCTCAAATCCTCCTCCTTTTGATTGGGAAAAACCTAGGTCATGTGATTTTTTATTATTGCAAAGTGACCTTTAGATTGACTCTAAGGTGCGCATAATTGTAGACCATACATTAATATGGACAAATGCAAGCCTTGTTAATGTTTTTTGCTCATTTCACTCCATGGAAAACATCTCTTATTGAAGGTTTTCATAGACCCCCCCAAAAAATTCTCTTGTTTGTTTATAGTAGACGTTGTTGGGGGAGATGGGTGACTATAAGTTTTAGCAAATGTATTTTTATCGGCACACTTTGATTGGATGAATGCATTGATGTGCTTGAATATATGATGCACATGTACACAAAATAATAAGAGACGCCTCATGTCATTATACATATTCCATGAAAAAAATATCAATTTAATTTACTTTTAAGTGAAATTTGTTTGATGTTTATAGACTAAATTATGGTATTTGGGCTTTCATTTTATGCAGTTCTCGAGTCTGTAAATCTGCCTTCCGAGGCAACAGGTGAGAAAAGTAAATTCTTAATTCCCGCTTCATGTTCTGTGGATGCATATTTTGGTGTTTCAAGTTTCAAGACTACTTTTATTCAACAATGACAAGACGAGGTTTAATTTTTACTATCCGAAATAAATACTCTAAACTGTATTGAGTAAGTTTACTCTGTTTTTTTGTTAAAGGATCTTAACTTGAGTGATTTGGTGAGCAATTTGTTTATCTAGCTAGCTGAGTGAGTTCAAGTCTCAAAAGATATGTTGTAATTGACCTCTATCTGGCATTTATGGAATAGTTTTACCAGATGCAATAGTGATAGCCGATCTTTAGAAATTAACCTTTGTCCAAAAATTCTCAATTCTCATTCCAGTTTGAGACCAAAAAAAAAGAGTCCACTCTGTTTCTTTTCCATTCTTTGTTTAATCTGCAATAGTGAACTCCTCTGCTCTCTGCCTCTCTACTTTGGAAAGCCGGACACCATATTACTAAATGGGATGCATTTATCACACTCTTCATCTTCCGTGGATACATGCTAAGTCACCATTACACCAAAAAAACCTTCTTCGTACCTCCCCATGCAAGTAAGCCAAGTGCGTGAGATTCAGCTGCTGCAGCTAGCTTATCACAAGCATTTTTAAAGACTATCGTTTATACTGATAAGCATTTTTAAAGACTATCGTTTGTGCTGAACATTAAATAGTTGTACAATATATAATTGAGAATTTTATCAATTTTAGTTACTCTTTCTCTGGACAAACCTTCAGTCGAATTTTTCACCACAGGCAGTGGAGAGCCACGGTCTCGATTATCTGCCAGATATTTTAGACAGATATGTGGTAGGACGAAGAATCCTATAGGAGGACACTCATCGAAAGTTTTGATTTCTCAAATGTCAGCATGCTACTTAAGTGACTGCTTGAATTTACACCAAGATTCCAACTTTCAGTTTTATCATGCAAAAATATTTCAACTAATCTTTCTTGCGCTGTGATTCTGTTTTTATTTGGTGAAATAGTTTATATACATGAACTTCAGGGATTAACTTGCAAGGTCCTCACTGCAAATGTTTTTTTTTTGTTGTTGATCTTATTGAACAGAAGGCAGATATGTGTCAATAAAAGGTATGGATTTCTTTCAATTTTGTATGTTTAAGATTTATGCTGTTCAACCCAGGCTGTTGGTGGCATCTCCAATGTGTAACTCCCATTTTAAGTACTTCCTAACATGCAGTTGTTTTTTTATTTTCTGTGATGAGTAAAATTAATCATTTTTATTATTTTCCTCTTTTCGTGTGTTTAAGTTAATGTTGGGAAAAGGGAGTACCAGACAAAGCCCTCCAAGGCAGATGGAGACAGGACAACAGCATGGAATTTAGATTTTACATTGTAAGTGACTGGTTCTCATGCAAACGTTTAACTCAAACTTGGTTTATGCCCTTCCGTCTTTTATGACCATGTCAATTCTGGTGCAGTCTTGTACTGAATCTCCGAGACAATCTAGTAGTATCACTTCTTGATAGCAAGGGCAATTCAATTTCTGAAACAGGTTTCTTTGTTTAAACCATTTCTTTCCATGTTAATTATTAAATAATGGTAGCATGTTTGAAATAATTTTTCCCTCTTGTGGATATATTGACTTACTTGCTTCCCATTACGAAACAAAAATGAACCCAACAATCAATCAATCGATTTGATTATGAATGCCCAAACCTACAAACAATGGGTATGAGAACTGACAAACCCAAACAATCAAACGATTGATTTCTCAAATCCCCAGAACCCAAACAATCAAGTGGGTTGATTGCTCAAAGCCCAAAACCAAACACAGAAACGATTTTGCAGCAGGGCAGGAGAGGGGAGGAGGAGGTCTTTGAATGAATTTTCAGAGCCCCATGCTTTTATTTTATCGGTGCGAATGCCGGAGTACCAGAGTCTGTGAAAGTAAAGTATCGTGCTGGTCACTAGTTTATCTTGAATAGATGCTTCTAGTTCCGTGTGCCCTTAGGTCTTCGCTGGCGTTGTCATAAATTTGATACTTAGTTCATGCTCTTCACCTGTCTCGTTCTCATCCTTAGATACAGACCCTTGTCAAGGACCAACATGATTTTTTTTCTTTTTTATGTATATATTCAAATTAGTTTATCTGCTTGAGGTCTCTCCAGTTTGTATATATCCATCTTTTAAATTCAATTTCAATAGACCTTTAAATTCAGAGAATATGAAAACTAACACCATGTTAACTAGTGAAGGAGGCTTTGTGCTGGTGATATTCTGTCACCTAGTCAAGGAGGCTTTATGGTGGAGATATTCTTCACTTAGAATCAAATAAACCTAGGCATACATGCTTTAAGATCCTTTACATTAAGTTTGGACTTTTTATTTCAAAAATAAGAAGTTCATAATTAAGTCCAAGAATAAAATATTTCAATCTCATCCCATTGCTCATATGTGCAAAACACAAACAGAATGCTATAAAAACAGAATAATATACCTCTTGAATCTTTTCCAACCTACTGACCAATACAGTAGAAGAAACTTCCCACTTACATTAAAAAAAAAAAAAAAAAAAACCCTTCCATATTCCTAAAACAAAACAACATTACAAAATTTCTTATCACATAGACATTTTTAACAATTAAATGGGTCTGAATCTGTTCAATGGTTTTATTAATATATTGGTATCATTATTGCAGATACTGTGATGAAATTCACATCATTTGAGAACACAGTAGAAATGCTATACAAGCATGTGATCCCAACCCCAAACGAGCAATGCAGCACACCTGTTGAAGTGGGTGTGAGTTTTACAGGAGGATACATCGGTGGGATATTCTGTGCTATCATCTCTCACCCTGCAGACAACCTGGTCTCCTTCCTCAATAATTCTAACGGCGTTGCTGTGGCTGAGGTGGGAGAATATTCATTGAGGTGTATCAATTCAAAGCTTGATTCAGAGGATTTCAACTTTAAATTTTATGGTTTCTGAACTTTAACTTTCTGGTTTCTGTATTACATCATAGTAGGTGATCACCAATTAAGTTGCCATGTAGAGAGTATCAATACAAAACATTAAATGAGTAGTTCCTGTACATATAGGCTTCCATTAATGCTTGTATTAAGTGACTAATTGCGCTGTTTGTTCCTATATCCATTTTTATATATTTGCATTCTGATAGCAAGCCTTTTTCATATTGTCTCAGCTCAAAGATAATCCCATCCCCATTCTCACCATATCTTTGAATGGTCTACACCTATTATTTACAAATTCCAGCCGTTGTGATATTATTAAATGTAAAGGGTACGAATTGCCAAAACAATTTAACATGCAAATAAACTCTTCTTTTTCTAACTTGTTTGAAATGGTATGAAATCTTATCTTCCTGTCCAAGTGGAAAATTGTATGGTGTCAATGTCACAATTTGTATTTTAAAATAATCTTCAACTCGTAAAGTCTTCTAAGTAATTTTATGTCAAATAGTTCAGCCTTGCCTACGAGTGCCCAAACTCAATTAAACCTCGAATCTTATTTTTTGGGAAATGAAATATTTCTACTCTTCCCCTAGTTCTTGACCACGCTCGGCAAATCACTCTCGTGCATTTCCAAACCAAAAAGAAGAGAGAAAAAAAAAAACATAATACTAATAATAATTAAATAAATAAATAAAATATGAATAAATAAATAGAAATAAAATAAAATAAAGATATACTTAAAATTAAAATAAAATAGATAAAAAAAAAACTTTATTGCAAAAATAAGAATACAATAAATAAATAAATAAATCAATAGAAACAAAATAGAACAAAGATTAATAAATAAATAAATAAAATGAAAAAAAAAAACAATACATAAATTACAACTTAATCATATTAAATTAAAAAATAATATTTTAATTGCAATAAATATAAATATTTAAAATTCAAATTAACTATTTCAAAAATATGTTTTCAGATATGGTCTTTTCACTTCTACCGTTCTTGTTATGCTTTCAGCTCCTTCTTGTTATATCATTTTCAAAGCTTCAACTCTTGCTCACAACATCTTCAGAAATGTTTTCCACACTGCTCAAACCATGTAGCTCAATCCACCAACAGGTGTCTCTCCATGTAGCTCAATGCAGACTCCTCCAATCCACCAACACGTCTCTCTCCATGTTTGATGCTTCGGTTAAGATAACAAAAACATTATGTTGAATCGAATCTACCATATCTATCCTAAGGAGATTTCTTTCCTTTTATCGCTGTTTATTTACTTTCTTTCATTTCCATTTGGATTTAGCACATTTGCATTCATAGCCTGCTCGTGTTTTGTTCCGACAGTTCATTTCTTTCCTTATAATTTCCTTTCAAATCATTTTCCGTTTTAATATTCTTGTGGGTTAAACAAATGCATAGATATCTCATTAACAGTTAACTCCTTCACCAAATCCATTTCAAAACTGACATGTAATCTAATTCAACTCCCCTCTCATAGATCTTTATACTTATGGCACAAACTACCCTCGCAAAAACGATTCGCCTGGCTGTGAAACCGAAGATACACCGTTCCTCTCCTTTCGGCGTTCCTTTGCGCCACAGGTGCAATTGCTAGTATAATCTCTACAAATTTATCCAAATCTCTATACTTATTTGCTTGATTTCTTTCACGACTATTTGCCTATGTTTCCATTTTTTTCACAACTACTTGCCCCGTCTCCATTTTTTTTTTTTCAATACTCATCTATAGTTGTTAAATTTTAAACCACTTCGTAACACCGTTGACTAACTCTTAATTTACGCGAATTTCCAAATATGAAGTTTCTGTTATATTCAAATCTACTAAACAGAAAGGCTAATAAGCATATTTTGCCCTGTAGTTGCAAGAGGCATTACAACATTAATGAGACATAGTTATTGAAATACTAGGCTCACCTAAAAGGGGTTGTGGCAAGTTATGGAAAGCTTTCTTGTAGATCTGTACATAGGAAGACTTTCATCTTATTTTCATGGATTTTTAGAGTTGCACATTTGTAATATGTCTATGCCATCAATCTAGGGGTGGAAGGTATTTGACTTAGTGAACTTGGTGTTCAATAATGACTATAGGCTCGAACAGAATGCACTTACGAACCTTCTATCCAGATATGATATCATGGTTTGTGGGATCCCAAAATTTACCCCACACCCATTCGAAGAAGACCTTAGAAGTGGATTCTGCTATGATACTCTTCTTATAGGAATCTAAAATGGTCATCTTATAAAATCTATTAACGAACACAAACACACAGTAATTACCATGCTTGATAGAAGCCATATAATCCATGGAGATGGATTCCCAAGGCTGGATGAGAATAGGAAGAGGGGTTTACATGCCTTGTTTCTTAATGGTTGGCTTGGAAATGACACAGAAAATGCAAGAATTGATATATTTGCAAACATCCTATGAGAGTTTCAATTAACATAAATAATTCTGCAATGCTACCACTATCTTCTCCACGCCAAAGTGCCCTTCTGTACGACTATAATGCACCTCCCAAATCAGCGTGGCACACTCGCTTAAAGCAACACAAAGGTGTCCCAGGTAACACAACAGTGCATCCTTGAGGTGGAATTCTGGAACTTGCTTGCCTTCCATCATCATCTTGTATGTAGTGGTGAATACTATATCATTGTTGTAAATTTGTGGCCATCTAGAGGTCTTGTGCCAACAAGAGTTGAGAATAATGGCAAGTGCCACAACTGAGGGTTGAGTGAGGTAATCTGCAATGTGATTGGTGCTACCTTTCTTGTATTTAATGTTGAAATGAAATTGTTGTAGAAATGTGGACCATTTCCGTTGAAGATCGTTTTGTAACTTCCTTATTTCTACATAAATTGAAAAGGTGTGTGTTATGTGTGGATGATCATCTCCTTCCCCAGAATGTAATGTTTCCACTACTAGTATGTTTTCAAAATGGAATACATATCCTTATCATAGGTGGGGTATCTCTGAATAATATCAGAGAGTGTCTCATTGTGATAGGTCACCGAATGCCCTTGTTGAGTGAAGACTACACCAATAACATAGTACAAAACATCTATCTCAATCTAAAATGGATTTGTATGCCTAGAAAGGTGAGGACTGGTGTTTAGAAAAGGTGATGTTCTAGTTCCACAAATGTATTATTTTGTGACTTGGACCAAAAAAGTTCGTTTTTGTTCCAACCTTGGTAATTTTAAATTAGGTCCAAGTGATATGAGAGAACCCTAACAAGAATATTCGGTAGAAATTAGAAAGGCCCAAGAAGTTGCGAAGCTATGTGAGACTCATCGGAGACAACCAATCCCGAATGACTTGGATCTTAGCTCGAACCACACGCACACCTTTCTCATTAGTAATGTAACCTAGATATTGTACTTTATCCATACCAAATGAGTATTTTTACAAGTTAGCACATAGCTTGTGCTACCGTAGATTATGCAGGACTTGCCGAATATGTTGCAAGTGATGCTCTCAACTCCTGCTAAAGATGAGGATATCATCAAGATATAAAACCATGAAAAAGTTGGTGAAATGACACAAAATGTAATCCATATGCTCATGAAAGTTGTAGGGGAATTTTTAAAACCGACGGACATGACCAACCACTCGAAAAGACCATCCTTGGACTTGAAAGCAGTATTCCACACATCTGTAGGTTCTATTGCAACTTGGTGATAGCTAGACTTCAAAACAATCTTGCTAAAGTACTTGACCCCCTTGAACTGGTCAAGTAAATCATAAATCCACATAATCGGGTACCTATTCCTGACTGTAAATTTTTTTCAAACATCAAACAATGTAGAGTCTCCAGAGTCCAGGTCCCGTCCTTCTTCCGCGTGAGTACAATTGGGCTCCCACGGGGTGAGGAACTTGGTCAGATTTTCCATTATTGTAGCAGCTCCTATATTTGTCACTCGATTTCCTCATTTTCCATGAGAGAGCAGTGGTATATTGGCCCATTTGGTAGAGGTGCATAAGGGTTTAGATCAATTGAATGCTTGACCTGATAGTGCAAAGGTACTCCTATGGGCGAGGAGAGGATCTCTATGTACTCTTACACAACCTTATCCACTTTACTTTTCCACATAGAGGAGCCCTATGTGGAGGCCATGGATGTGGCCATGAAACACCCCTTGTTTTGAGAGAAAATTAGGAGGAAGACAAAATTTCCCAATCTCAGAGATGATCTTACTACATTGCTTAACAAAGATCAAAGAAACAGTAGTAAGTGTGGACACCTCTAGTATCCTATATACTTTTCTTCCCAGTGTAACAATAATAGTATGGGATCTAGACTCTACACAATAAGACACTTCCATATGTACGGTTGGCCTAAAAAAACATTACAAAATTCGAGGGGATCAACATCACACAATACCTAATCCATGAAAGGATTGATGTTGTAGGGAAGGTGGAATTATTGGTTGACATGGAGATCTAACCCTTGGTGGAGCCACCTGATGATGTATGGATGCAGGTGTGGTGTTGTCAAAAGGATCGATCACTTAAAAAATTACGTTGAGATGAGGTTATTTTGACTCCCTCTATTTATAATGAAACACAGTGGATCCCCCTTCACACACATTTATGAGTGGAAGATATTCTTACCTTCCTCCATATATTCAAGCTCGGGTTTTTAGACCTTGGTAGTAACAATGATGGAACTAGCTTCTATGTTGATAATCTGTTTCCCCTTGTCAGGGTCTAGCTCAAATTTGGAACTTACACATAACTTTGAATATTTCATCTCGGCCATGAGTGATTACTTTGAATGTCACTTATTTGTGTTATGAGTGGGCATCTTGTGAAACTCACAACACTTTCCCATGTCTTTCTTTGTCTTCCCAATGATATTGTGTGTTTGTAGGCTTAGATGGGTTGTATTGGGCTATTCCAAATTGTCTTTATCCTTTGTTCTATGTTTTGGGTGTGCCCTTTCCCTGCTTTGAATTCATAGATCTGAAACCTTTCTTCTTCTATTTAATTTTTTACTCAATTTTGGTAGCATATTGGTATGTTGTGCCAAGCGAGGAGATATCTAGGAACTCCATTTATGTCTGGATGTATTTGTGTAGAAAACCATATTACTTGAGAAGCATATGTCACCTAGAGTCCTGTATACCCAACTTCATGTGAAAGGTATGAAATATATTCATGAAATCTAGCACTTCTTGGTCTCATTCCTGCCATATTGTTGTCCATTTTATATATTTGTCTTCGTAGTTCCCAATAAGGTAATATTACTTATTAACGACATCCTTAATAGAGTTTTAATAGGGTGTGACTAAAAATAGTGCAAGCTCCTATGTGGCCATTTTCTCAAACTAAGTTTCCCACCATTCCTTGATGTGGGGGGTGACTTTAAGCACTGCAACAATAATATTTTCTCTATAAAAAATGGACCTAAAAAAATCATTCCAGTAGATTTAACCATTTATCTAGAGAATTTGCATCTATCTAGCCTTCAAATATAGGAATATCAAAATTAACTTGTACATTAAAGGGGTTAGTGCCTCTAAAGTGGGTGTTGGATGAAGATTTATCACCTATTGATATATGTTGAAGGATCTAGGAAAAGTTATCCATCATTCCATTCCTCTGTCACTCAAGGATTTCTTTGAGAAATAATTTGAAAGAATCTCCTACTCCCTCATATTTATTTTTTTCCACCATGGGAATCCATCAGGTTTGGATAGGATGGTCTTCTAATCGATCAAGAAAATCAAGTCCCAACTCCTTATATCGTGACCTTGTTAGGGAAATGCACAAAAAAATAGAGAAAAAACATACTAATCTAATACCACTAATATAGATTTATGAAGGAACTAAATGAAATACATATTTAAAATAGAAACAAAAATATATAGTGAAATTTAACTTCAGTTAATAAATAGAAAATTCTAAAACTACATGTAGAATGAAAGCAAACTATCTCGAGTAGTGGTAGCTTAACTCTGAGAAGAAATGTGATGGCTACTCGCCTTCCTAAAATATGTTATAATGAGGCTCAAATGCCTTTTATAATTAAGAAACAATGATAAACACTAAACATCCAAAACCCTAACCTTAGGATATGAAGTGCCAAAGGCTTATGGGCCCCGATGGGGTAAGTTGTGTTAGGGCTCCTTAGTTTCCCAAGGCTGAGAAAGGAAACCAAAGAGATAACCATGGACCAACCTTTAGATTTGGTATCTAGCCCTACCAAATCAGAGGGGTCTCCCTTAATATCAAGCTCAAAATCGATGGAAATTACTGGAGAATGAGGATTTTAGGCTAGTTATAAGCTTAGTAGGGTTTGATTTGGGTTTGCTGAACAAAGAAGAACCAGGTTTTAAAACTAGGCAAGGTATCCAAAAAGATCAGTTGCAGACATAGTATCAAGCAAGGTAATTGTGATCAGTGAAAAATTTGGATTTTCATTGTAGTGTGGTGAGGAGGAAAGCATATAAGAGGTTAAGTGGGCATAATTAATTCACTTTTTCAGAGGATGAAACACTTAGATGTTCATCTTAAACAAAAAACAGAGCATAAAACAATTATTTATATTCCAAACCTTAAAATATAAAGCATAGGAACAATATAGATGGCTGGTTAAACAACTTGATCATTAGATTCATAAGGAAAATGGAGAAAAACATTGTCACTAACCACATCACAAGAATCCCATAAAAATAGTTGCAACTGCTTGTAAATTAATTCTGTAAATAGTCAAGTACACCAATTCCAAAATAGTGTGAACTTCAAATATCCAATCCTCTCAATGACTTGATTTTGAGTACATATAGAAAATAAAAAAAGATTCCACCTCTAGGGGTCGAATCCTGATCCATAGTAACTAATTAATGAACCTAATGACTCATTTCCTAATCTTAGGGAAGGTAGAAACAACTTTCCCCCATTTTAGCTAACTAGTTGAGCTTTTCTCTCAAGGCATTAATCATAAGCTTCTTTAAAAAGATGACCATTAATAAGCCTATTAGTCATCAAACAAACCATGAGCCATTTTTTACATCAACCAAGTTTAATTTTGACCTCCACGTGTCAGGAAAAAACTTCAAACCAAGAAACGCAGAAAAAATTCTCAAAAATGCAGCAATAGTTTTTGTAGAAACACAGCAAAAATTTTGAGGATGATTTGGAAGCCTTCCCGTATGAGTTTTTTTTTTAAAGGTATGGTTGGAAAGTTGAAGATGTATACTACACAATGGATTCATCAAGCAATGAAAACACTATTTCCAAACCCCTGCAAAATTGACTTGAAATCAAACTATCCCAAAAGTGCAGTAAGTGGTCTGAAAAAGTGGCAGAAAGGTCTAAAATAGGCATTATTTGGTCAATTTCTGAAAATTTGTGAACTTTCAAGCATCCCCATGAAATTTTCTAGCATCCTTATTCTATTATCCATATACACATGCTTGAAATTGTGAATTTAGGCCTTCTGAGAAAAATAAAAACAAGTACTTGATGCGTTTCTATTGGGTGTTTTTTACTGTGTGCACAAAAAACTCAAAAACTAAAAATTTTGGTCTCCTTCTCTATTTTCTATTATGCTTTCAAACCACCAATGAAGAATTTACCAAGAGGTCTAGGTTATCCCTCTTTTTAAGTTTTATTAAGATCCTCTTGAGCTTCTTCTTCATATTCTTAACCATGGCCTTGCAAACCATGTTTCTTGCATAGTAATGCCTTTCCATATTCCTTTTCATAGTGGTATCTTTGTTTTCTTTCTCTAGTAACTTCTCCAAATGTACATTCACTCTATAAAGCCAATACTCCATGTTCTTCTCAATATCGACACTTATGGATTCAAATGTGGTATCTTGGGCTTGAGGAGGAGCTATGATGTCTTGATCTTGAGGAGGAGATTGATCTTCCATATTTTGTTCCTTCCTAGCCATTTCTCTTTTCTTAGGTCTCCTGGGTTGTGTTTGAGCATTATTTTCTTCCAACTACTCAACATCAATAATGGCCTTACCTTTATCCTTTGCTGTCAACATTTACATGCTGATGGATGATCCTCTTGTGGCTTTCTCTGTTGTATTAGGCTTATTTTCATTTGTCTATTTTCTTGCTGCAAGAAAGCCACCATGAAATTGGCTTTGGAAAGATCATATTTTAACTCCCTAATTTGTGCATATTTTTCCTTGATTATGTCTTTCAATGGTTTATCTCCATGTTGCTCTTCTTCTAGGTCTGCCATTTCAAGTTCAGGAGGTATCTATTCTTCATGCTGCAAAAGTGACTCTCATGGTTTCAACCTGCACTTCTTCATTGATAACCTCCTTTGGTAATAGTTTTTCTCGAGACCTAGTTCTAGGTTTAGAGCTAGGCATCTCCTCTTGTGCCTTAGGAATAAAGACCAACTTATTACCTTTATTATCTGCCCTTGAAATCTTTGTTCTAGGCTGAGCTCTTGTCACTGATGCCATACTTGATGTTTCAGCTCCTTGTGGTCCTCATGGTGATGAAGGAGAGCTTTGAATATTTGGTTGGCTTGAGACATGAAGAAGTGTAGCTGACTCTATGAAATTTTCCAATGACATATTGACCTATTCCAGCTGGTGGAGGACTATCACTTTGGTTAGATCATGATGGAAAAGACTTGCTTGGTGATTTCTTCCTTTGGATTGAACCCTCTCAGTCATTTTCACCAAACTTCTAAATAGATAGTTGGGTAGGCTTAGGGGGCTTGATAGAAGTGAAATGCATCAATAATCTGATATGATATTGATATAACATGCTAAACCTCGCCTCACAAGTGATAAAATTCATGATAATATTCATCGAAGGGTTGTACTTTTCCAACAATTATCTGCTTGGAAAGATATGAAATGGGGACTCCTTGTATTGTGGTTTCAAGAAAATATTATAATTCTCAAGGTCTAAATCCATCCCCTGAACCAAATTTCACCTTCATTAGGAATTATGGTTGCTGAAGATATGATCTTTGTGGACACCATAAATTTCACCCCTGCAATTGTGACATGGTCTCTTTTTAATTGAGGGAAAATAAACTTGTTAGATCAGGATTATAACCCACCTATTTCACTTTCTTACAAAAACGTAGAAAACCTGCCTGCTCAAGTGACCTTCTTATAAAATTTGATGAATTGACCTCTTTCATATAAATGGGATCATATCTTGAGATATTTCCTCATTTGAATTTGATGTTTTCACTGGCCGTTTCCATGTTTGACATTGTTTTTTACAAGAAACCCTAGTTTCACACAAGAATGGGTAACGGGACTTGAGCTGCAAAACAGGGGTGAAAACACAGTAAGTTGAGAGTATGGAATGGAGGGGATGGAGGGAAAGAAAAAATATAAAAAAATTATGGAGAGTACTGAAGATTTTTAGGAATACAATTAAAGTTAATTTCTTCAATTTGAGCGAGGGAAAGGGAGTGAAAAAAGGAAAAACACAGTCCTAGTCTAGAAGCGAAGCAACTAGCTAGGGTAATGAGATAAAATGATAAAATGATTGAATTTAATTGTGGGAATGGTAGGAAATTTCTGATGAGGGATATTTGGGATGTGTAGGCTTAGAAACTAGGAAATTTATCTTGAAAAGAAGCCAAAGTCAATGAAATTTCAAAAACACACCAGAAACCCTAGGCAACTGATTTTAATCAATTCTTTGAGGAAATTCATTGAATCAAGGTTTTATGAAGACTACAATTACTTGATTAAATATTTTTGAAGCACTGATATGAAGTTATGAACCTATTCTTTCCTCCTTATGCCTCCAAAACAAAAGTGCAGCAACCCCTTCCAAAAATGCAACAAGCTAATGGAAGAGTAGTAGGTGGAATAATTTTAAGCTTTGGTGGCTATGGAAGCTCTTCAAATTGATAGAGAGGAGCTCTTGAAACTTGTGGAAGGATGGAATTAAGTTTTAAAGAAATTTTATGTCCCTTTATAACTCAAAAAATCGACTTGGCTTGTTAGTGGAGTGACACCATGTACTTTAACCAAGTGACTTAATGATGGGCTTTATTCCCTAAGTACTAACTCCCATGAAATTTACTTGTTTTGAATGATGGTGACATCACTCCAAATAGAAAAATTATGACACTCATGACACTCTCATGATCAATCGTATGACACCATGACTCTTCCTTTTCAGATTTTAAATAATGACACTTAATGAAGGAAAAATTACCTTTGTTGACTAAATGACTCATGAAAGTCATTATGAATTGACCTTGTTGACCATGTCATGAGAGTGAAAATCACACTTAGATAATGACTTTACCATTTAACAATCAAGAGAGGTGTCAAATTTTATTTGAAAATGTAACAATTTGACCATAAGACCTTATCAATCACATCGAAAGAGTACATTTGATCACTGGTGACTCATATGCACTAATATTGGCTCCAGTTGGGGATGGAAGCTCCTTTATGAGGTGTAAAGAACACCGTAGAATAAGTAGCCTCATCCATTGGGAAATGGAGTCAAAATAAAACACTTGACAATCAAATGAGTGACTAACTAAACTGAGTAAAATAAAAACTTACTTGACTTGACTCAAAAACCGATTTGAATTTTGAACTTTAAATAGAAAACAACCACTAATCATAGAATCCTTATGGCCTTCTCCTCGGGCTTCAAACTTCTTTGACATCTCCTTTATTCTTTGACAACAAGTAAAATGTTATTTACAATGGAAGTGAAACCTTTTTCTTCAAGATCAGGTAAGATAGTGTTTGAGGGGCCTACCATTCACTAGTCCTCCTGAAAGTGCTTGCCCATCAAGTTATTCTAATAAGTATGCATTATTCCCTTTGAATGCTAAAATATTGTAGGGTCCTTTCCATAAGTTCTAACAATTACCATGTTTTCTTTTGTCCTCATTTCGGGCATCCCACCAGGGAACAACATCTCCCAAATTAAAATCGTCAGCTTTAGTTTTCTAGTCATAAATATTCTTAATCTTCTCCTAGAGCTTTGAGGTGTTATTGAAAAATTCTTCCATGGACTGTTGCAAGTGGATCATTTGATTAATTTGTCATTGAATGTCATTTGGATCACTTTCAATCTCTTGTAGGATTTTCATCAACGACATTGCTAGAGCAGTTGGAAACATTGTATCTACCATCATACACCAGTTCAAAAGGTGACATGCTAACATATTTCTTTGTGCTAACTCTATCTGCCCATAGAGCATTAATTAACTTTTAGTGCCAACTCCTTTGGTTCTCTTGCAACAACTTTTTGATTTTGTTCACCAATTAATTGTTTGATGATTCAACCAACCCATTGCCTTGAGGGTAATATGTTGTTGAATGCCCGAGTCTTATGTTATATTTATCACAAAATTCTATCATCTCTTTGGATTTGAAGTTTGTTGCATTTTCAGTAATGATTTTCTATGGACAGTCAAAATAGGACAAAATATTACTCTCCAAAAAATGAATAATTACCATGTGTATAGCTTGTCTCGTGGGGATGGCCTCAATCCACTTTGTGAAATAGTTAGTGGCAGTGAGTATCCACTTACGTTGAGTTGATGATGGATGATGAATCTCATCGATGAAACTGTTGGAAGGGTGCTTGGGCTGCAATTGGTTTCAAGGGAAACGATAACAATTTTCTCTTTCCTTGGAAAACTTGGCATTCATGACAGGTCATGAATATTTTATATACATCTAAAAACAAAATCATCCAATAGAAGCTAGCCCTCAATATCATATCTTTTGTAGTTTTCCAAAAAATATGACCACCACAATCACCTTTATGGAAATCATTCATCACTTTCTCAACTTCACTTTCTACCAAAATAATTAATAAAACCCCTCCCAGATCTTTCCAATATAAATCATTATTAAGAATAAAATACTTAAGAGCCTTAAATTTCAGAGATATAACTCTACTCTTGGGCAAACCTGGTGGAGGATTCAAATGTTGCAACACATGATTTATATCTGAATACCATGGTGATAAAATAAAAATTTGAGATACCTGAGGTAATGAATCAACCTCTCGCCCCTCAGAAAGTGCAGCAATAAATTTGATGTCTAAAGCATGTATTTTAAAGTCTGCCATGAGCTTAGCTAAGCCTTGACCTTTGATCAGTTTTGCAGGTCTGATTTCTAAATAATATTCCAACATAACAACTATCCACTTACCACACTTGCCTTCAGGATCTTTATGTGTGAATACATATTTGAAAGCAACGTTCAGAACATAGGCAAGAACATGAGAATGAAGGATATAAACTCGTAATTCTTTCAAAGATTTAATTAGTGCCAATTCCTTATTTTCAATGATATTATATTTCAAAGCCCCATATCTTATTTTCCTACTAAATAAGGCAATTGGCTGCTCTGTTTTCTGATCTTTCTTCTACATGATGACAACAGTTAATGTATGTTCAGAGGCAAAGGAAAAGATAATGAAATCAAGTGTATAATCCAGGATGATAAGGATGGGAGTATGAGATCATGCAAACTTTACTTGATTAAATGATTTTCTTGCCCAAAATAGGACAAAATATTACTCTCAAAAAATTGAATAATTACCATGTGTATAGCTTGTCTCGTGGGGATGGCCTCAATCCACTTCGTGAAATAGTCAGTGGCAGTGAGTATCCACTTATGTTGAGTTGATGATGGATGATGAATCTCATCAATGAAATTTTTGGAAGGGTGCTTGGACTACAATTAGTTTTAAGGGCAACAATAACAATTTTCTCTTTCCTTGGAAAACTTGGCATTCATGACAGGTCATGACTATTTTATATAGATCTAAAAACAAACTCGAACAATAGAAGCTAGCCTTCAATATCTTATTTGTTGTAGTTTTCCAAAAAATATGACCACCACAATCACCTTTATGGAAATCATTCATCACTTTCTCAACTTCACTTTCAACCAAACAATTTAATAAAACCCCTCCCAGATCTTTCCAATATAAATCATTATTAAGAATACAATACTTAAGAGCCTTAAATTTCAGAGATCTAACTCTACTCTTGTGCAAAC
Organism: Pinus albicaulis; assembly: GCA_034641835.2. Lineage (NCBI taxonomy): Eukaryota > Viridiplantae > Streptophyta > Pinopsida > Pinales > Pinaceae > Pinus > Pinus albicaulis. Next base: position 763,596,228 of record CM076582.1, on the reverse strand, counting down.
CTGGTGGAGGATTCAAATGTTGCAATACATGAGTTATATCTGAATACCATGGTGATTAAATAAATTTTTGAGATACCTGAGGTAATGAATCAACCTCTCGCCCCTCGGAAAGTGCAGTGATAAATTTGATGTCTAAATCATGTAATTTAATGTCCTCCATGAGCTTAGCTAAGCCTTGACCTTTGATCATTTTTGTAGGTCCGATTTCTAAATAATATTCCAACATAACAACTATCCACTTACCACACCTGCCTTCAGGATCTTTATGTGTTAATACATATTTGACAATAACGTTCAGAACATAGGCAAGAACATGAGAATGAAGGATATAAACTCATAATTATTTCAAATATTTAATTAGTGCCAATTCCTACTTTTCAATGATATTATATTTCAAAGCCCCATATCTTATTTTCCTACTAAAGAAGGAAATTCGTTGCTTTGTTTTCTGATATTTCTTCTACATGACGACAACAGTTAATGTATGTTCAGAAGCAAAGGAAAATATGATGAAATCAAGTGTATAATCCAGGATGATAAGGATGGGAGTATGAGATCATGCAAAATTTACTTGATTAAATGATTTTCTTGCCCAAAATAGGACAAAATATTACTCTCCAAAAATTGAATAATTACCATGTGTATAGCTTGTCTCGTGGGGATGGCTTCAATCCACTTTGTGAAATAGTCAGTGGCAGTGAGTATCCACTTATGTTGAGTTGATGATGGATGATGAATCTCATCGATGAAACTGTTGGAAGGGTGCTTGGACTGCAACTGGTTTCAAGGGCAACGATAACAATTTTCTCTTTCCTTGGAAAACTTGGCATTCATGACAGGTCATGACGGACTATTTTATATACATTTGAAAACAAACTTGGCCAATAGAAGCTAGCCCTCAATATCTTATTTGTTGTAGTTTTCCAAAAAATATGACCACCACAATCACCTTTATGGAAATCATTCATCACTTTCTCAACTTCACTTTCTACCAAACAATTTAATAAAACCCCTCCCATATCTTTCCAATATAAATCATTATTAAGAATACAATACTTAAGAGCCTTAAATTTCAGAGATCTAACTCTACTCTTGGGCAAACCCGGTGGAGGATTCAAATGTTGCAACACATGAGTTATATCTTTATACCATGGTGATGAAATACAAATTTGACATACGTGAGGTAATGAATCAACCTCTCGCCCCTCGAAAAGTGCAACAATAAATTTGATGTCTAAAGCATGTAATTTAAATTCGTTCATGAGCTTAGCTAAGCCTTGACCTTTGATCGGTTTTGTAGGTCTGATTTCTAGATAATATTCCAACATAACAACTATCCACTTACCATGCCTGCCTTCAGGATCTTTATGTGTTAAAACATATTTGACAACAACGTTCAGAACATAGCCAAGAACATGAGAATGAAGGATATACACTCGGAATTATTTTAAAGATTTAATTAGTGCCAATTCCTGCTTTTCAATGATATTATATTTCAAAGCCCCATATCTTATTTTCCTACTAAAGAAGGCAACTGGCTGCTCTGTTTTTTGATACTTCTTCTACATGATGACAACAATTAATGTATGTTCATATGCAAAGGAAAAGATGATGAAATCAAGTGTATAATCCAGGATGATAAGGATGGGAGTATGAGATCATGCAAAATTTACTTTATTAAATGATTTTCTTGCCTCATTGGACCATTTCACCTCACTGCTTTTCTTTAACATATTGGTGATTTCCCTTAAGTGTTCAGCTAGGTTAGGAATAAACCTTCTCAAGAAATTGATCTTACCATAGAATGATTGAATTTCCTTCTTACTCCTAGGATAGTCTAGATTCTGAATTGCTTCAATCCTTGAAGGATCAACTTGGATGTATTCTTTGGATATGATATGACCGAGAAATTTCCCCTCCTCCATAGGAAACGAAATTTTCTTTGGATTTAGTGATATGCCAAATTTTCTACATCTTTGGAAGATTGTCTTTAAGTGCTGCAAGTGTTCTTCATCTGTCTTGGAAAAAAATTTTATTTCATCAAGATAAATGACCAAAAACACATCCTTCTCATTGGAAAATGTGATATCCATCTCTCACTGAAAGTTTGTTCCTGCATTCTTCAATCCAAATGGCATTTTGGCATACATAAAAGTACCCCAAGATGTCGTGAAGGTTGTATTTTATTAATCATTTGGATGAACCAAGACCTGATTGTACCCAAAATATCCATCTAACAATGGAATCCTGGAAGAACCAACCACCCTTTGTAAGATATGATCCATCTTTGGAAGTGGATAGTTGTCCTTCAATGACACTTTATTCAAATTAAGGAAATTAATACACAAGCGGATTTCAATTGTCTTCTTTCTAACCAATACTAAATTTGACATCCAACTTGAGAAACAGAGATGAAAAATAATACTAGCAGTGTACAATCTATTTAATTCCTTTTTAATGGAGGGAAACAATTTTATTCATCCTTCTGAGCTTCTAACAGAAAGGATTTTGATCAAGTTTTATGGGAAAGGTATGTTGAATTATGCTCTTATCGTACACCTTTAAATCACTATATTCCCATGAAAAAACATCAGCAAATTCAGTCATGAGTGCAGCATATTTACCTTTCATATCTGGACTCAAAGACTTTGATATCTTAACCATTTTGGGCTTCTTAGGAGTGCCAATATTAAGATCTTCTACTCTTACCTTAGTTGGCAGCATTCTTGGTTTCCGTGCAACATCATCATGATCAAAAAGCTCCTCCAAGAGTACTAGACCTATTGGAATTGAGTTATCTTTCATTTGTAGTACCTTTAATTTTGATACATGCATTTCTTGATCATCTTCATAAAAGTGGTCATCAATTTGTGAACTAACAAACTCTTCCTCCATTTGCAAGAAATTGTTAATTTGTTTGTCATTCTGGAAGAATTGCAAATACTGAACATTTTCTGGAACAATAGAGTGATGTTTGACATTGATCTCATACTTATTGTTAGGATAAATGAGGATCTTGAACATACTAGTTGAAGTGCCAAGGGCATCAAAAATGATATTACTGTTCCTTGGAATCAATGATAGAGTGTATTCAATGAAGGTCTTAAGAATTTCTAATACTACATTATGGTATGCCCGCATTCTAGGATGCTTGGCTTGGTATTCCCCTTTAACTTGATTCATTACCAACTCAGAGTCTCCATATACATAAATCTTCTTAGCACCTATTTTCTTGAGTATTTTAAGACCGACTATAAAAGCCTCATATTCTACCTCGATGTTGGAATAATCAAATGCCAATTTATAAGAACACATCCAGACATTAGGAGGAAGATGAGATGATTGATTTATGGGACCACTCATCCAAATTCCAATTATAACTCCTTCCTTACCTAAGGCTTTGTCAAAATCCATGGTCCATAGGCCATTTTTTTCATTGGGGAGCTCAATTTTGGAAGAATAATTTAAATTATCTGTTTGAGAATGATCTACTGTCCCAATAGGCTCAGTATCATTTACTGTTTCAGCTATCCTTTTCATTGATACATTTGACTACAAGCTGCTTGGTTCATGTTTTCGCTTTTCTGTGCTTGAAATTTCTTGAACACATTCTGAAATTTCTGAAATTTTTGCTTCTTCTTCCATCAAATCCTCTGACGATGCTAAAAAATCATCATTTTACAAAAAAAATGACTCTAAATATGTATGAATAACATGAATTGGGTGATTACGGGGTTTTTCTTTGCTACTAATCATGTACTTCATCTTATTCTCCCTATATAATTTTCTAAGTTGTCCAAAAACTAGTATAATAGCATAGGAAAAGTCTAATTGTAAAGCGCCTTTAATTTTGTCTCCCCATGATCGGGAAAGAAGGATTCCATATCTCAAAGGAATGTTAGCTACAACAACGTCCATAAGAAAATTCTTAGCTGGAATTTGATCTAAGGACACCACTAAATCCTTGATGAGACCTAGACACTTAACCCTTCCCGAGTTAAAAGAGTAAAGGTCATGGTATGTCCTGGTAATATCCAGTCCTAGTTTATCCATGATGGCTTTAGGCACGAGATTATGTGAGCCCCGAAGTCTAGCATAGAATTATGGAGGATGAATTCATGAATTTTGAGGCTGAGGTAAAAAGGTGGAACTTCACTGTCTTCTAAGTTACCATCTACAGCAGAGCCAAACAAAAGATCGAGGTGGTCATCACTGTAGAAATTATACAATGAGCATGTATATCATGGATTCAATATGATCTAACAATGTGATAAATCTAGATACTAAATCACTTCTACAAATCAATTGTGGAATTAAAAATATAATCGCCAATCACATGAAGCAAAGAAGAATCAATCAACCCACAACGCAGATAATTTCCTAGGGAAAGCTTGCTGCTCAAAACCCCACTATCTTCTATTGTATATTCAACATGGATACATGAAACAATTACATACAACTTTTCTCACAAGAGCCCTCGTGTAATCAACTAACTGTCTCACACTGTCCTAGACAAAACTGACCAATACTTAGCCAATTTCTGCCTCCTAACAGGCCGCCTTGCTTGCGCAATTTGTGTGCAATGCAATCCCTATTCCATAGGAATTTTTTCCTTCCTAAACTGTGCAAGGATCATGGGAAATCCAATGGGTGTTTGGTTGCATGGGTGCAACCCAATAATCCTACAACTGATAGTCAACTTCCCTTTCACCTAGATCTCAACTAGGTCTCCATTGGAACTGACATGCATGCAACTAATAATAGTAAATCCTCAGTTGCATGTGAGATCACTTATTGTGAATTAATTAATATTTAATTTAATTGATCTCTCACTAGTGTATATAACATTTACAGCTAACACAATTGATTTTAACTCACTTAACTGAGTTAAATTTATTACAACCTACATTAACTAATGTACCACTGCACTTTGAACTCTGTTACAACTATAATTACTCTACATGCCTCACCAACTACCCTCAACTCGAAATTCATGAGTTAAATGATTTTATCACACTCAGTGAACTATTACAATTTATTTTAAGATTATATTACATTTTATTGTCTAACTTAATTAAGGGATAACTAAAATATACATACACCAAATTTAGCCCACATCGGTGGTGTTTCTAAGACCTGTGGTCCCACACTAGTGTAGGTGCTGCTTGGACCTCCTGGTCCCACACTAGCATGGGTGCTGAAATTTCTTCTTGAACTTCAACACTCCCTCTCAACAAGAAAGGGATTATCCTTCATCCCGGTCCTGCCTCTATGGTATTCGAATTTTTTCTTGGTGAGCGCCTTCGTCATAATATCTACATCCTGATCTTTCACGGGAATGTAACGAAGTAACATTATTCACCTCTGCACACAATATTTGAGATGGTGTTACTGGATAACTATGTGCTTAGACCTATCATGAAACGCAGGATTAATAGAGATTTTATTACAACTCTGATTATCACAATGTATCACTGTCGGATCCATCTAAGAACCAAACAAACAAACCAAGATCTTTCTCATCTAGATAGCCTCACATGAAGCTTGACTTGCTACCATGTACTCTGCATCTGCTAGACTGAGTGCCACAGATCACTGCTTCTTGTTGTACCAAGAAATTGTTGTTGATCCTATGCTGAAGATCCCTCATGATGTGCTCTTTCTATCTGGGACTGCCTGCATGATCTACATTCGTGAAGCCTTGAAGCTTCATTCCCTCTATTCGTCTATACGATAATCCAAACTCTGATGTGTCCCTCGGGTATCTCAATACATGCTTCCTCACCTTCCAAAAGAGCTTGGTAGGCTTAACCATAGCTTGAATCACCTGGTTAACTACGTAGAAAATGTCTAGTCTATTGTTCACTAGATACATTGGTGAACCAACTAACTGCCTATAGGTAATAGCATCCAATACCTCTCTAGAAGTAGCATCCTCTTCCCTCCAATTTCATGGAAGAGGAGTTTCCATGGGTTTGCATTTCTCCATGTGAAACTTACCCAATATCTCTTTGGTGTACTTGCCTTGAGAAACAAAAATTTCACCATCCCTCTACCATATTTCCAAACCAAGGAAATAATGAAAGAGTCCCATGTCCTTCATTTTGAACTCCCTTGTAGGATCATCCTTGCATGAATGTATCAACTGCTCATCACCATTCAAAATTAGATCATCAACATAAAGAACAATAATCAATAGCTTACCCTCAACCACAATCTGATACTAGTTTGCATCAGCTTCAATTTTGATGAAGCCCAATCCAGCGAAATAGTTTTCTATCTGAGTGTACCAAGCACGAGGTGCTTGCTTCAGCCCATACAATGCTCTCTTGAGTCAACACACATGCGACTCACTGTCGAATATCTTGAAAACGTATGGCTTCTCTATGTACACTTCTTTCTCAATAACTCCATTGAGAAACACAGTTTTCACATCCATCTGATGAAAGTGCCATCCCATCTGTGCTGAGAGTGCAAAAATGGATCTAATGGAATAGTATCTTGCAACTAGTGCAAAATTCTCATCATAATCGATCCCCTCAATATGTGAGAACCCCCGGGCCACAAATCCAGCCTTGTATTTCTCCACACTCCCAACAACAGCTTTCTTTATTTTGTAGATCCATCTAGATCCAACCACTGATTTTCTGACCAGTCTTGGGACAATCTCTCATGCACTGTTCTTGACAATGGAGTCATACTCCTCCACCATTGCATCAACCCAAATTGGTTGCTGCACTACCTCCTGAAAGGAAGATGGTTCAGTCACAATACATTTTCTCATAAGAGCCATGTATCTAGTAAACTTTTCTGGAGACTGTCTTTGTATGCGCTGTGAAGTAGGGGGTCCTACATTCTCTGTAGCATCAAGTCTCAATATATCAGCTTCCGTGGTGTGCCTTCTACCATTTATGATGGATGGCTCTGCATGAGTGTTTTCCACCACTCCATGATCCTCTGCATGTGGCTGCTCCACATCTTGAGGCTCATCCTTGAGAACCAAGAGTTCCTCCTCTACATGCAAATCGATCTCCCTCTCAAGGGACAATCACATGGATTTCTCCTCATAAAATTTTATATCACGTCGCATAATAGTCATTCTTCTGTTTGGAAAATACACCCTATAGTTGTGGGGAGTTTCAGTGTACCCCACAAAAATCCCAATCTCAGTTGCTGGTTCCAACTTCTTCTTGGCGTCTTTGGTCACATGCACATAAAAAAATGAGCCAAAAATCTTAAAATTTGAAACATCAGGTTTATTACCAATGAAAGCCTCTTCTGGTGTACTCATTCCAAGTATCCTATGAGGACAATGGTTCTGCACAAATACCGCATTGTTGCATGCTTCCGTCCACAGATGCATCAGGCCTTGATCACACAACATCTCTCTTGTTGGACCCACAATCAATATTTTCTTTCTTTCAGCCACCCCATTCTTCTGTTGGTTATGAGGCGCTATCAGTTCTCTTTGAATTCCTTCTTTGCTGCAGAAGTTCTTGAATTCGTTAGAGATGTACTCACCATCGTTATCGCTCTTGAGAGCCTTCACTTTCTTCCCCGTGTCTTTCTCAACCAGTGCTTTAAACTCAAGAAACTTTGAGAATGTATGATCTTTCTTCTATATGAAGTAGATCTAGCACTTATAAGAAACGTCATCAACAAATATCACATAGTACTTATGTTTCGTTGCTGAAGCAACAGAGAATGGTACAGACATGTCTGTGTGAAATCTCTCAAGGATCCCCAAGGCTCGGTTCTCCTTCTCATGAAAGGTGGCCTGTACATCTTTTCCATAGTACATCCCTTCCATGTCTCTGAATGCACAAGTGTACCCTTGGGAAGACCCGTATTAATCTACTACATGATTTTCAAGGCTCCGTGGTGAAGATGGCCCAATATTCTGTGCCATAACTCGCCCTCATCTCGACTGACCACTTTTTCCGCCTTGCTCATCAATGTTGCGCAACCATCTACATCCATATTATATAGATTCTTAACTCAAATCCATATATTCTTGGATTTTCCTATTGTTTTGTGTAGCGGGAAACCTTTTTTATTACTGAAAACAACATCATAACCTCTCTCCTCCAACATTGCAACTGAGACTAATTTTTTTTTCAAACCTGGTACATGGATTACATATTTTAATTGAAAGAGTTTACTTGAATGTCTCTGGAAGGTAATGGTACCAATCTCTGTAGCACTGTACCACCCGTCATCACCCATTTCAATATGCATTTGGATATCCTTCTCCTCCAAGCTACTGAAAAGTTCCTTGTCTCCCGTCATATGAAAGGAAGCACCACTATCCAAATACCACATAGATCCAAATGCACTTGACACCATGCATGCGATCAATGAGAAGTCAAGCTAAAATTGCGAGGCCAAAGCCTTACCAGTTGTAGATCCTAAAGCCTTCTTGTTCTTCTTCTTTTGTGGACAGTTAGTAGCATAATGCCCATGCTCGTGACAGTGAAAAAACTTCACCCTGGACGTGTCTTGCTTCTTGCCATCTTTGGACTCAAATTTGGAATGGAATTTATTCCCCTTCCCTTTCTTCGCCTTGGCAGCCAAAGAAAAATCTTCTTCATCTTCATTCTTAGAAGAAGATCCATCTCTGGTATTCCTTCTAAACTCCTCCTGCACCAAATCCGACCACAGTTGTTCCCAATTTGGCAGCTTTTCCCTTCCATTGACAAATTCTTGATAGCTATGCCAACTCTTGGGAAGTCCCAGGAGAGCTAAACTCACCAAATCATCATCAGCGATAGTTATTCCAATGTTCACCAGTTCAATCTTTGTTAAATATTTTGGAATGGAGTCTCCTTTATCCATCTTGATCTTCCTGAGTTAATATTTCAGTGCCAATTTCCTATGGCCACTGCTGCTCTGAAATAGATTTTTCAAAGCCTTCCACATTGTATATGGTGTGGATTTCCCATGGAGGCTTGAGGCAATGTTGTCTCGTACTCCCCCTAGTAGGATCCTCTTCGCCTTTGCCACTTTCTTTTTCCACGCATTAATATTTGCAACATCTGTCACAGCAGGTTTAGGAACATCATTGTCAACAAATTCCTTCAAGCCATTGTCTTCGAGTACTACCTCCATCCTATCCTTCCAAGAAATATAGTTAGATAATCCCTTGAGTGCATACTCCAATCTCAAGCCATTGAAAGACATTTCGATCCTGAATCAGCTGTAGCACCAAGAAAGTCTTTCTGCAAATTCGAATTCTATCCAGTCACAAACTCAACTCCCCCTTCGACACTATTGTGATTTCCTGTGCCCTGATACTATGTAGAAATTATACAACAAGCATGCATATCATGGATTCAATATGATCTAACAATGTTCTAAAGCTATATACTGAATCACTTCTACAAATCAATTTCGGAATTAAACACACACTTGCTAATCACATGAAGCAAAGAAGAATCAATCAAACCACAACATAGATAATTTCCTAGGGAAAGCTTGCTGCTCAAAACCCCACTATATTCTATTATATATTCAACATGGATACATGAAGCAACTACATACAACTATTCTCACAAGAGCCCTCTTGTACTCAGCTAACTGTCTCACATTGTCCTCGATAAAACTGACCAATAATTAGCCAATTTTCTGCCTCCTGACAACCTATCTTTCTTGCAAAATTTATGTGAAATGAAATCCCTATTTTATAGGAATTTTGGCCTTCCTAAACTGTGCAAGGATCATGGGCAATCCAATGGGTGTTTGGTTGCATGGGTGCAACCCAATAATCCTACAACTGATAGTCAAATTCCCTTTCACCTAGATCTCAACTAGGTCTCCACTGGAACTAACATGCATGTAGCTAATAATAGTAAATTCTCAGTTGCATGTGATATCACTGATTGTGAATTAACTAATATTTAATTCACTTTATCTCTCACTAGTGTATCTAATAGTTACAACTAGCACAACTAAGTTAAACTGATTATAACTTTCATTAACTAATGCACCACTACACTTTGAACTCTGTTACAACTAGAATTACTCTCCATGCCTCACCAACTATCCTCAACTTGAAATTCATGAATTAACTGAGTTTATCACACTCAGTTAAATATTACAAGTTATTTTGAGATTAGATTACATTTTATTGTCCATCTTAATTAAGGGGTAACTAAAACAGTGATGCACCAAATTTAGCCCACACTAGTGTAGGTGCTGTTAAGACTTGTGGTCCCACACTAGTGTAGGTGCTGCTTGGACCTCCTGGTCCCACACTAGTGTGGGTGTTGAAATTTCTTGTTGAACTTCAAAAATCACTAGCATTCACCATATCATAAATTTGGTCAACCTTAAGCATTTTGGCTACCTAAAACTTGCATTGGTCATTTTTGATTAATTCAGTCAATGAAATTGAGCTTTTAAGCTTCGAAATTTCATTCTCAAGACTGAATAAAGAATAATTTTTTTCTACCTCTTTAGATGGTAAGTCCTTATTTTCAAGCTGTTCTCTGATTGGGATCTCCTATTTTTGTCCTCCATCTTGAATTTATTTGTCTTTCTTTCGATTTATAGTGGAAACTTCATTTCTTTTTCCTTGATTTTTAATAGCAGGTCCTACTTCTTTATTCTGATTTGAAGTTATTGGTACATTCCTATTTCTAAAACCATATTTCCTTTGCACTTGGCTAAGGTAATTTTGGTAACCTGTTTGATAATCCTATGTTTATACTACCAACATATCATCACTAGAAAGAACATATTTCTAATCAGAAGGTACATAATGTTCTTTAGAAAATTCACCCTCCTTAGTCAAAAAAATGGGTTGTTGGTTTTCCTCAAAAATTAATTTTCTTTTGATATTTCTTCTTCTTCATTTGGTCCCTCTAAATAATTTTACTGAAAAGGAGTGCATATCTGCTGCTGACCTCGTTGACCTTAACACCTCTGCTCTCTTTGTTTGATCTTGTATTGAGGTTGCTATTGTTGACCTTTGAAATTGGGATTTCTGATTTGTGGTTTTGCTTGTCTATCTGTAATCGTCATATTGTCCATCATCTTCTCCATTGTCTTAATCAAAGTAACAATTTTAACCTCGGATGAAGTGGATGCCTCTTCCTTTATGGTAACCCTATTTTCTAATTCCATCTTTGACTTTTTGATAAGTAGATTTTCCTCAACACTTACTTCATTCCTTTGCATGTCTTCAAGGGTAGTAGGATTTCTCTCCCTCAATTGGTAGGCCATATCTGGATCAAAAGCATCTGTATAATGAATAAGTGTTAGCTCGGGAGGAGGATTAATGTTTTCCGGGAGAGAATCATATATCGTATTAAATATGGTTGTGAAATATTTCACAAATTCATTAGTATTTCTCTTCAAAGCATTGTACTCAGCTAGAATTTGGAGAGGGTTTTTTTTCTCTTCTCAGTTTTCTAGGAATAGGTCTATTAACTATTGTGTATTGGCTATAGAATAATTTTTCAAGGAACGGAACCATTTCTTGACTTCTCCTGAAAAATATGTGCTATTAGGCGCATTTTTTCATCATCATTATCAATTTCCTCAAGATCAATAAAATCAATCACTTTAACTATATGTTACTGAGCAGTGATATTTCTTGTCCCAATAAACAAAGGTAATGTTAGACCATAATTCTGAGGCAAAGAAGTAAGTTTTGGTGGTAAAACCAAAGGAGAAAAACTTGCCATGACTGTTGTAGAAATTTGTTTGGAAATCACAACAAGAGGTGTTGAATGAGGAGATGGTTGCAGAGGAAGTGATGGAATGACAGTGGATCATGATGGAGCAGCTATATGAGGAGGTGTAACCATAGGTGTAGCAGCAAACAAAGTCTCTTGTTGTTACTGGATATAGGGCTTTTCAAAGGTTATTTGGAACTGATCAACCAACCTATGAAGTTTGTAAAAATCTGACCAGACCTTACAATCACCCTCAAAAGATGAAGAATCAGAAAATGGAAAATATGTTTCAACCTGAATGGGATCAAAAACTACTTCTGAGAGGAAATATTATAACTCAGAATTGAATAAATATGACTCAAATTTTAGTTCAAAAGATAAATCTTCATGAGAAACCAACCTTGTAGGCAAAGAAGTGGATCTTACAAGTGGAGGTGTACTTTTTTTAACTTCTTCAAATTGTGACCTCTGTTTTCTCAATAGCCTCTTAGGGTTATTAACTATTACTGAAGGATTAGGATCAGGATTGGACCTCGTATGACTTTGGGGAGCCAATGTTCTTCTGATTATGCACTTTGGCTTGTAATGACTAAATAAGCCTTCTTTGAGTGCTAGCACCTATCACCTACAAGTTTAGACTTCAAAAATTGTAATAAATATCCCCTGGGAAGATTTGACACTCGTTCCTTGGTAGCGGCGCAAAAATGTTAGGGCTCCTTAGTTTCCCAATGCTCAAAAAGGAAACCAAAGAGGTAACCACATACCAATATTTATATTTGGTATCTAGCCCAACCAAATCAAAGAGGGCTCTCTCAATATCAAGCTCACAATCGATGGAAATGACTGGAGAATAACGATTTTAGGCTAGTTATAAGCTCAATATGGTTTTATTATGGTTTTCTGGACAAAGAAGCACCATGTTTAGAAACTAGGCAAGGTAGCTCAAAAGATCAGTTGTAGACATAGTATTAGGAAAGGTAGGTGTAATTAGTGACACAATTGGATTTTCATTGTAGTGTAGTGAGGAGGAAAGCATATAAGAAGTTAAGTGAGCAAAATGAATTCACTTTTTCATAGTATGAAATATTTATATGCTTATCTTAAACAAAAACAAAGCATAAAAGAATGATTTATGTTTCAAACCTTAAAAGTTAAAGCATATGAAGAATATAGATGGTTGCTTAAAAAACTTGATCATCAGATCAATAAGAAAAATGGAGAAAAACACAGTCACTAACCACATCACAAGAATCCCATAAAAATAGATGCATCTTCTTGTAAATTACTTCTGCAAATAGTCAAGTACACCAATTCCAAAAGAGTGTGAACTTCAAATATCCAACCCTCTCAATGACTTGATTTTGAGTATATATAGAAAATAAAACAAGATTCCACCTCTAGGGGTAGAATCCTGATCCATAGAAACTAATTAATGAACCTAATGACTCATTCTCTAATCCTATGGAATTTAGAAACAACTTTCCCCTTTTTTAGCTAACTAGTTGAGCTTTTCTATCAAGGCATTAATCATAAGATTCTTTACAAATATGACCATTAATAAGCCTCTTAATCATCAAACAACTCATGAGCCAGCTGTTACATCGACCAAGTTGACCTTTGACCTCCACATATCATGAAAAACCTTCAAACCCAGAAATGTAGCAAAATTTCTCAGAAACACAACATTTTTTGTAGAAACACAAAAAAAAATTAGAGGATTTGGAGGCCTTCTCGGATGATTTTTTGCTGCGAAAGGTATGGTTATAAACTTGAAGATTTCTAACACGCAATGGATTCATAAAGCACTACAAACACTAGCTCCAAACTCCTGAAGAATTGACTTGAAAGAAAATTTTCCCAAAAGTGTAGTGAGTGGTCTAAAAAAGTGGCTAGAAGGTAAAAAATAGGCATTATTTAGTCAATTTCTGAAAATGTGTGAACTTTCAAGCATCCTCGTGAAATTTTTTGACATCCTTATGCTATTATCCATCTTCACATTCTTGAAATTGTGAATTTGGGCCTCCTAACAAAAAGCATAGCAAGTACTTGTTTTGTTTCTATAGGGTGTTTTTGACTATGTGCACAAAAAACTCAAAAACTCAAAATTTTGGTCTCCTTCTCTATTTTCTATTATGCTTTCAAGCCACCAATGAAGCATCTACCAAGAGATCCAGGTTATCCCTCTTTTTGAGTTTTCTTAGGGTCTTCTTGAGCTTCTTCTTCATATTCTTAACCTTGACCTTTCAAACCATTTTTCTTGCATAGTAATGCCTTGCCATATTCCTTTGCATATTGGTATCCCTATTTTCTTTCTCCATTAGCTTCTCCAAATTCAAATTCACTCTATCAAGACAATAATACCTCTTCTTCTCAATCTTAGCACTTATGGAGTCAAATGTGGTATCTGGGGCTTGAGGAGCAACTATGATGCCTTGATCTTGAGGAGGAGATGGATCTTCTAGAATCTATTCCTTCCTAGCCATTGCTCTTGTCTTAGGTCTCCTAGGCTCTATTTGAACATTATTTTCTTCCAGATACTCAACATCAATAATGGCCTTATTGTAAGTGTGAATTCTAACTACAAGCATACGAAAAAAATCTCACTTAGTTGTGCATAAAAAACAGCCCTAACATCAAATATGGCTGCTAAATTATTTAGATTTGCAGTTAGTTGACCAAGATAAATGATACAAAATCGAGATCTATGTAGTTAAAGAGATTAAACAACAAATAAAAGCAAGAGTTTCTCCATGCATCCAATAGACAAGACAAGAATATTTTTAAAGAATTTTGTATTTATGACACTTGGGAAGGGAACATAGAAAGATGTTACCAGTCCCCCTCAATGGGATGGGTTCTTGTATGTCCTCAGCACTTCAGATCTAAGATCTCTCTCTCTTGATGGTGTAGAAAACCCAGACAAAAATGGAACTCTAAGGGATATCACAAGCAAAAGGTAGAAAAATATGATAATGATGGAGGATCAAAGTTAGGCCAAAAGTATAGATCCAAAGCGATCTGTAAGCAACAAAAGGTAGTGAATGAATGGAAAACCCCTTCTATTTATAACAAAATATTGAGTTATTCTAGATATTGGATTATAGTTAAAATATTATTAACCAAATCTAGATCCAACGTTTATGAAATATTTTATTATATTTGTTGGAGGGAAAAAGAAATTGAATTTGGTCAAATCCCTTTATTTGTAAGTAATAAATAAATAAATGATTTGTTTATTATTTTAAGAATGTGGTTGAGTAATAATTAAATAAATAGTGATTTATTCAATTATTTATAAATGATTTAGTCAAATTTAACAAGGAATATTATTTAAATAATGTTTTAAATAATTATTCCTAGAAAATAATAAGATAAATAATGATTTATTTAATTTATTTTCCTATTTTGGGTTAAATATGACTAGGAATATTAATTAAACTATTTTTTAACTAATTATCCCTTGAGGAAAATTAAAAAAGTAAGGATTTATTCAATTATTCCTCATGGGGTTTCATGTTTAGACCATAAACAACTTAATAAATTAAGGATTACGAAGTTATTTTTCATAGTGAGAGAAATTTTACAAGGGTAAAATTGGTCTTACATGGTGTACTTTGGTCCATCTAATAGTAATAGGTCAGATGACTGAAAATTAGTGTAACACTTACCTTTATCCTTTGTTGCCAACAATTTACTTGTTGATGGAGGATCCTCTTGTGGCTTGCTCTGCCGCATTAGGCTTAGTTTCAATTGTCTATTTTCTTGATGCAAGAAAGCCATCATGAAATTGGCTTTGGAAAAATCATCTTTTAACTCCCTAATCCATGCTTCTTTTTCCTTGATGATGTCTTCTGATTGCTTATCTCCATGTCACTCTTCTTCTAGGTCTGTCATTTCAAGTTAAGGAGGTATCTGTTCTTCATGCTGCAAAGGCGAATCACGCATATCTTTAGGTGATTCCTCTCTCATGGTTTCAACTTGCACTTCTTCATTGATAACCTCCTTTGGTAATATTTTTTCCTCAAACCTAGTTCTAGGTTTAGAGCTAGGCATCTCCTCTTGTGTCTCAGGAAAAAATACTAACTTCTTACCTTTCTTATCTTCCATTCAAATATTTTTTCTAGGCTTAGCTCTTGTCATTGATGGCATACTTGATGTTTCAACTCCCTGCCATCCTTATGGTGATGAAGAGGATCTTTGACTCTTTGGCTAGCTTGAGGCATGAAAAATTTCAGTTTACTGTTTGAAGTTTTCCCATGACATATTAACCTGTTCTAGTTGGTGGAGGATTATCACTTTGATTAGAGCATGATGGAAAAGACTTGCTTGGTGATTTCTTCCTTTTTATTGAACCTTCTCAGTCATTTTCACCAAAATTATAAACATATAGTTGGGTAGGTTTAAGGGCTTGATAGAAGTGAAATGCATAAATAATATGATAATGATAATGATATAAACTATTAAACATCCCCTCATAAGTAAAATACTTCATCATAATCTTCATAAAAGGGTTGTACTTGTCCAAAAACCGTTTTCTTAGAAAGATATGAAAAGGGGACTCCTTGTACTGTGGTTTCAAGAAATCTTATAATGCTCAAGGTCTAAATCCATCCCCTTGAACGAAATTTCACCTTCATTAGGGATTGTGGTTCCTGAAGATACGATCTCTGATGACACCATAAATTTCACCCCAACAATTGTGACATGATCTATTTTTAAATTGAGGGAAAATAAACTTGTTAAATCATGATTATAACCCAACCCTAGATACTCTGCCTACTCAAATGACCTTCTTATAAAATCTGATGAATTGACCTCTTGCATATGAGTGGGCTCATATCTTGAGATATTTCCTCCTTTTAATTTCATCTTTTTACTGTTCTCTGCCATGTTTGACTTTGCTTCTGACATGAAGCCCTAGTTTCAAACAAGAATGGGTAAGGGGACTTGAGCTGCAAAACAGGGGTGAAAATGCAGCAAGTTGAGAGTATAGAATGTAGGTGATGGAGGGCAAGAAAAAATTTGAAAAATTTTATGGGGAGTAGGGAATTGTTTTAGGAATAAAATGAAAGTGCATTTCTTCAATTTGAGTAAGGGAAAGGGAGTGAAAAAGGAAAAACATAGTACTAGTCTAGAAGCGCAGCAACTAGTTAGGTTAGTGAGATAAAATGATAAAATGACTGAATTTAAGTGTGGGTGGTGAGCCCTGCTATTGAACCATGAGTGTTGCAACTCCTAGGGGCTTCCCTAATTTACTTTATCAACCTAGGGTTCATACAAAATTGGAGGTGACAGTGCTATATACACAACATATGTCTTCTACTCATGTCATCCTCTTCCGCTCTACGAAAGGGTGCTACTTCTATGGTTTCTTGGTGAATTCTATCACACTTCAATGAAACTAAAATAAATTGCAGAAAGGAAATGACAAAAGGAAACTAAATTAAATTGCTGAAAAGAAACGACAGGAAGGAAACTAAACTAATTGTTGAAATGAAATGACAGAAAGAAAACTAATTTAACTTGCTGAAAATAAATGGGAGAAAGGAAACTAATTTAAATTGTAGATCCACATATTTTGGAGTTGTCTTCTATTCTATTACTCTCATAAGCAAATGAAAAACTACAACAACACACTGAAAGAAAAAAATAAACAACAATGAAACTATCAGAAGCAAAAATAATTGAATGACAAAAAAAAAAACTAGCTAAATGATAGAAAGAAAAGAATGAAAACATCAGAGAAGCTGAGGCACATGGATTGGGCCCTAACCCACGAGCCTTGCTCCTTAAAACTAGATTAGTAAAATAACATTTGACTACTCATTGCATTACAAAGTATGGTATTATTACATCTCGAAGGTCTTAAACAACAACATCATAATAGAATAGAAAAGAATGGCATGGGATGGAATGGAATGCAAATGGAATGGAAAATGGAATTGACTGGACCAGAATCGACCCTAATTATCTCTTGATAAAATTTATTTATCCTCAAGGGAAGCTAATAACAACTCCCTAGAAAATAGTGATTGAGTCCACTTTGACTCCAAGTAAACCATAGATTGAGTGCACTTCATCTTCAGTTTTCTTGGCTACCTTTGATATTTAAGGAGGGTGGACAAACCCCTTGAATATCTCCAATATTTAGCCATAATTTCCTGACATTGTGCTCATCTATTCTTCAATATTGATCTTCCAGTAGCAGGGAGAAAGTCCATTAATTATATCCTTCTCCAAATCTACATAATCTGCCCAATATTCTCACAATATTATACAAAAATAACCAATATTATGCACAAATATGCAATTAACTTTAAACCTTCCTAAGAACATATTAAAGAATAAGAAAACATTATTAAGTGCAGAAGGATAGATTTGAATAAATATTTTTATGTGCATAAAATAAGTAGAGGGGCCTAAGAAAGGTTAGATGGGCCTTATTTTATGTCTAATTTAGAGGCCCATCATCACCCCCTTACTGAAACTATTTCTCATCCTCTGGGAAACCTATTCATCCTCCCTACCTTATGGTTCTTCCTGCATGCCAACTTATTTCGTTTTCTATTTATTGGCCCATGCAATGCTCCTCCTACTAAAATTCTTGCTATTCTTCTTGCATTTCTTCTCGTGGGTGCTTCAAGGAGGTCCTCAAATGCCTTAAGCAAATATGTTTTGCATGCCAAGAGGTTGTGGATCCACCTTTTATTTTATTTTTTCCTTCTTTTTTTTTCTTTTTAGTTGCATGCAGAATAAACTCGCAGTTATTTTTTCTGTGAACTAAGTTCACCCTTGGTTACCCCTTTGGCAATCCTTGTCTTCCATTACATGAACTTCTTAGTACCCCCTTTCTCAATTCATTTTTACTTTTTTCTTGTTCCTCTTCTTGGTGGAAAAAGTGAGGCTAGTTGCTAGATAAGGCTGAGGTTTCCCTGCTACTGATTTTGGCTGTAAAAAACTTTAATTCTCACACTTTTTAATGTTTTCTTAAGCTAAACTAGATTCGAAGAAAGGGTTAGATGATTGCATACCTGAGCCTTACTATTGATTTTTTTTTGCAGGTGATATTGAAGCTACTATTGAATCTACATGTGGCGATCTACTTGAGGTCCTTTTGGAGCATCTGAGCACATGAGGAGGAAGTCCAAGTTTTACTACCTTTGACTAAAGTATTGAACAAGTTTTATTTTTGTGCCAACTTGTTGTTTTCTGATTGTAAAGGTTGGAGAGCACCTTTAAGGCCTACTAGATTCCTTAATGATTTTTTCAATTGGTAGGTCTGCCTAGGCGCCTCAAAGGAGGTCATTACCTAGGATATTTTATTTTTCTCTTTTTTTTTTCTTTTTTTTCAACCTAATGATCACCTCATGGAGGTTTTCAATCAGTGAGCCAATCTCAAATGCCTCAAAAGGGATTTTCACCTAAGATTTTATTCTTTCCCTTTTTTTCTTTTTTTTTTCAATTTCCTACTCTACATAAAAAAACAAAACCTTTTTCAACTATAGGAATACTTCCAATGAAGCCATGTACACATCAAGATGAAAGATAAAATCATGTTCAAACTTGGAATACATGCTTTGACATGTACCCGAATATGAGAGATGAATTTCTTTGACTGGGATTGTATCAAGTATTGTTGGAGAAGAGCGTGTTGTTGTAACTTAACGACTGTTTGGAATGATATGTCAATATAGTTGTGATGCCCCTGGTCCACTTGCTGAGTTGGATCACCTTGAATGTCCTCTTATATTATGACATTAAAATCTTCCTCTTTTTACTGATTTTTCTCTTAAACACGTGGAGGAAATGCCGGTAAACATGAGGAAACTTTCTCAACATCTGATTCTGATGTTGGCTCTTCACCAAATGCAACCCTTGATCTTTTGATCTACTCATTTGGATCTTCTTCTTCTTGATGTTTTCCTTCAATGATATTAATAAAATATCTTCTTTGCAATACCTTTCTTGAACTAAGATGAATACCATCTAGATCAAGAGGAGATGTTCGGAAGTGTTGTACCTTAACATTGTAAGTGAGCTGAGATACTTCATTGTATAGGTTTGGAAATGGTGGTACAGGTAGTTGAGTGGGGGCGGATATATGAGATGGATGTGGTTGAAGTTTGGTTGTGGTGGAGGTGGATGGTAACGATAGCATGGAGTTGGGGATGGAGGATATCAAGGGAAATATTGAGGATGTTGTGGATTTTCCCAATAAGGTCCTTGCCAACTATGTTGCCAAGATTGGGTTTGAGATTGAGATGGCCAAGGTTGCCAACAAGGGAGCGTGTCCCAATTAGTTTGAGATGGATGTGAATAAGCTTGAAATTATGAAGTGGGTCCTTGCATCATATCAAGCTGACTAGGTTGTCAAGGTCTCCTTGGAGCTACATAACATAGCTTCTTTGGTGATTGCCTTGCTCCATTGTCTTCCTGGTAAACTTCTTTAAACCTGGGGAATGAGGGACAACATTTAGTAGCGTATGATTCTGCATAGATAAAAAAATATCAACATCTCCTTTTTTCTCATTTTGCATTCTTAACATTTCTATTTGTTCACTTAGATTGCTAAGAATTTATGTTCTAAATTTGTCAAGCAAATTTCCAAGTTCATCTTGCCTTACCAATGTTGAGGCAGATTTACTTACTCTTTCCCTTCCTCTTGATATGTGTTTTCATGTTCGAAAAATTTATTCAAATGAAAATTGGTATACATCTCCTCCACTCATGAGATTAAGGAGATCAATCCACTCATCCCTAATTTTTCTAAGTAGGAGGGTTTTTAGTGTGTCAAATCCTAAATGATGCAATTTTTCCCTCTTAAAATTAAACATGAACCTATTTATGAGATCCTCAAGGCTCTCATCCTATTTTTTATTCATTCTAAAAATTTCTTCTTTAAGATCATGGTTTATATATTTTCCTAGAAATATATTTTGCATATCATTCCATGATCTTATTGAATTAGTACCAAGACTCGTGAACCATTTAAGAGCTTTATCCTTCAATATTGTAGGAAACAATCTTATTTTTTGGGTGTGTGATAAGTAGCCATAAGATCTACAAAATATCTCAAATTAAAAGAGAAATGTTTCTGGATCCTTTGTCCTCATACCATGGAAGTTGGGAAGGAAAGATGGAGGGGTGTTCTTCATATGTACATTGATGTCCATATCTTTAATGGGAAACCCAATAAAATCTTCTTCATTGTCATCATATCCATCCATCTCTTCTACCTTCAAAAGTGTATGGTGATTTGGTTCTTAGTGCACCATGTGGTCAAGTGGGGGGGTTGGTATTAGAGAAGTATTTTTTTTAAATATTATAAGTATCCCTACTCCTATGAGGCATGAAAATCAATTTTTTTGTATTTTTCAATATTTCGGAAAATAACATGAAAAAGGAAAGTAGAAAAGAATTCTAAAACAGAATCAAATAATCTACTAGACACCTCCCCAGCAACGACGCCAAAAAGCGGTGAGCCCTGGTATTACACCAAGAGTGCTACAACTCCCAAGGGCTGCCCTACTTTACTTTATCAACCCAGGGTTTGTACAAACTTGGAGGTGACATTGTTATATACACTATAGATGCATTCTACTCATGTCATCCTCTTCTGCTCTATGAAAGGGTGCTAATTCTAGGGTTTCTTGGTGAAGTCTGTCACACTTAAATGAAACTAAACTAAATCGCAGAAAGGAAATGACAGAAGGAAACTAAATTAAATTTCTGAAAAGAAATGACAGGAAGGAAACTAAACTAAATTGTTGAAAGGAAATGACAAAAAGGAAAATAATTTAACTTGTTGAAAAGAAATGGAAGAAAGGAAACTAATTTAACCCACACTTAACTTGGCCAATCGGCAAAACACGCCCTATTTATAGTATTCTCTATCTATGTAGCTATTCATGACCTAATTATAATTTGAAGAGGTCATGCTTGCAGTTTGGAGAGAAAGGGGTTAAAGGTGCTAATGGAGGGCTTAACCACATGGGACCAGACTTAGAGGAGCAAGAAAGGTCTTTGGAATTTATTAAAGTGAAAAATATCACAAAAATTATTTGGAGAGGGAGGCTTTGAAAAGTGTGATGGCATAATTGTAATGGAAGGACAGAAGTGAGATATGTGATATGTGATATCACAATTTGCAATATCGCAAAGCTAGAGGAGAAGCAGCAGTGCAGTTGGGAGGAAAGTGTGAAGTGCGAAATGTGATACAATTGAAATTATGAAATGCGAAATGTGATGGGTGACGTGGCAGTGGAGTATGGTAATATCGCAATCGAGGTTCAAAGGAGGAAATTATTAATGGAAACCAATAGAAAATGTGATTTGCGATTTGCGGCAATTCTTTAAAGGAAAAAGAGAAAAGGTTGTGAAATGTGAAATGCAATGGGATACAAATTGCAGAATGTGAAATGCGATGGGATAGAAATTGTGAAATACAAGGGGATGATAGGTTGGTAGGGCCAGTGGCAGAGCACTTTAATAATATCACAATCGAAGGACAAGAGAGGTATGGTGTTAATAAGGACCAAATGGGAATATCGCAATCGGGGTTTCAAAGCAGAAGGTGTTAATAAGGACCAAATGGGAAATGCGATTGTGATTTGTGGTAAGTCTTAAAGGGAGAGGGGAAAGGTCTATTTCTAAGGGGTTCTTCGAATAATTTAGTAATGATAGCTAAAGTTAAGGTGAAAGGAAAAATCACGGAGATGTTGATGAATGGAAAAGGAAGGAGATGGAGGATCCTGCAAGATGTGAAATGCTATAGCGGGAATTTCACGGAGGAAAGGTGGAGGTCAAAATTTTAATAATTTTTTGTGAATAAAAAGGGTGCGGTAGCTGATAAAAAGATAAAAAGGAGGGAAATGCAGGCGCAATAGAAAGGTTCAGAAGCGTAGCATAAAGATGGAGAGGAAATGGAAAATGAAGCGGAACAACTTAATGAAATTCTCTGGAAATTTTGATGCTTATTCCTGCAAACAGACCTACCGATCCATGCACAAAAAACAGATGAATGCACAATAATACAATGAAAGAAAGACTCGGACTGGTAATTCAATTTCTTCCCTAAACTCAAAAGCAATGAACAGAAAGTAATTTTTAGCCCGTGGGAAGGTCTACCCTCCTCAAACTCTATGGACAGGCATGAGAGGGGAAGGCTCGATCCACAACTTCTGGAGTGTTCCTCTATTCTATTACTCTCATAAGTAAATGAAAAACTACAACAACACAATCAAATAAAAAACTAAATAGCAATGAAACTATCAGAAGCATAACTACTTAAATGACTTAAACAAAACTAGCTAAATGAAAGAAAGAAAAGAATGAAAAAAACAGAGAAGTTGAGGCACATGGATTGGGCCCTAACACACGAGCCTCACTCCCTGAAACTGGATCAGTAAAATAACATCTGACTACTCATTTCATTACAAAAATACAATCTTATTACATCTCGAAGGTCTTAAACAACAAAAGCCTAATAGAATGGAAAATAATGGCATGGGGTGGAGTGGAATGCAAATGGAATGGAAAATGGAATTGACTGGACTATAATCGACCCTAATTAGCTCTTGACCAGCTTTATTTATCCTCAAGGGCAGCTATCAACAACTCCCTAGAAAATAGTGATTGAGCCCACTTTGACTCCAAGTAAACCATAGATTGAGTGCACTTCGTCTGCAATTTTATTTGTTTCCTTTGATAGTTAAGGAGGGTGGACAATCCCCTTGAATCTCTCCAAGGTTTCTCCATAATTTCCTGACATTGTGCTCATTTATTCTTCAATCTTGATCTTCCAGTGGCAGGGAGCAAGTCCCTAAATTATCTCCTTCTCCAAATCTGCATAATTTTCCCAATATTCTCATAATATTCTACAAAAATAACCAATATTAGGCATAAATATACAATTACCTTTAAACCTTCCTAAGAACATATTAAAGCATAAGAAAACATTATTAAGTGTAGAAGGAGAGAATTAATATATCCTTTTATGTGCATAAGAAAGGTAGATGGGCCTAAGAAAGGTTAGATGGGCCTTATTTTATGTCTAATTTAGAGGCCCATCAGTGGGAATGGTGGGAAATGTCTTATGAGTTATATTTAGGATGTGTAGGCTTAGAGACTAGGAAATTCCTCTTGAAAAGAATCTGAAGACAATGAAATTTCAAAAACGTAGCAAAAACGCAACATAATCCCTAGGCAAATGATTTTAATCAATTGTATGAGGAAATTGATAGAAGCAAGGGTTTGTGAAGGCTACACCTACTTGATTAATATATTTGAAGCACTCATATGAAGTTTTGAACTCGTTCTTTCCTCCTTATGCCTTCAAAACAAAAGCACAGCAAACCCCTCCCAAAACGCAACAAACTGATGGAAGAGCAGTAGTGGGAAAAATTCGAAGCTTTGATGGCTATGGCAGCTCTTCAAATTGATAGAGAGGAACTCTTGAAACTTGTGGAAGGATGGAATGAAATTATAAAACACTTTGATGTCCCTTTATAACTCAAAAACTCAATTTTGGCTTGTTAGTGGAGTAACATCATGTACTTTAACCAAATGACTTAATGATGTGCATTATTCCCTAAGTACTAACTCCCATGACATTTACTTGTTTTGGATGATGGTGACATGAATCCAAATGGAAAAATAATGACACTCATGAAACTCTCATTATTATCCCTATGACACAATGACTCTTCCTTTTCAGATTTTAAATAATGAAACTTAATGAAGGAAAAATGACAAATGACTTAATGATGTGCTCTATTCCCTAAGTACTAACTCCAATGACATTTACTTGTTTTGGATGATGGTGACATGAATCCAAATGGAAAAATAATGACACTCATGAAACTCTCATTATCAGCCCCATGACACCACGACTCTTCCTTTTAATATTTTAAATTATGACACTTGATGAAGGAAAAATTACCTATGGTGACTAAATGACTCATGAAACTAATTATGAATTGACCTTGTTGACCATGACATGAGAGTGAAAATCACACTTAGACAATGAAGTCCTAACCATTTAACAACCAAGAGAGGTGTCAAAGTTTGTTTTAAAATGTAACAATTTGACCATAATACCTTATCAATCACATGGAAAGAGTACATTTGATCACTGGTGACTCATAGACACTGACAAGTTGGAACCTCAAATTCATGGGGTCATAACTTTGGCATATGATATTTGTTTGGTGCACACGATAGCTTGTTATAAAGGTATATTTGAAGAGAAAAATTTTTGGTTGAAAAAAATCAATGAAATACCCATGCTTTCACATTTCCATAAAAAAACACCATTTAGGGCCTCAAAACGGCTCCAAAAGTTCAGGACCTAAAAATTTCCAAAATGCAAAAATTATTTTGTGAGCCAGTGGAACAGGTGGGTGGCCACCAATACCCACCTAGATCAATATTATAGTATATCTACTTTTATGAAGTATCAATTAGAATATCCATGATACTTTACGAATCATATGACTTTCCTTGATGACACCCATTCACGTCGCCACACATCCCTCCTATCACTTCGTACACACTCCATTTCCAACAATCCAAATTGTGAGTTTCCACCTTATTTGAGAGTTCTTTTCCTCTATTTTATTAATTTTTTATTGGTCCATTTTTCCTAGTGTCATTTCTATTTATGGTTTTGACCATGTTTATGTAATATTATCCTTTTTCCAGTTTATCATCTCGATAATGATCGTTTTGAGTTTACAAATTTTTAAGGATTTTCCTTTAAGTGATATTAATTGCTAGGAAAGCCTCCATGTAAACCAATATTTCTAGCACCTCTCTATCTCTCTTTTTTATTATATATTTTTACTATGCATGTCGATTCAAGAAGAATAATTATAGATTTACAATCACTTCTTAAGTTGGTTAAATGAAGCTTTGCATTATTGTAGAGTTTTAATTTTGATTTGCATTTTAAATTAATTTTATGTTTAAGGAGTAATGATAGTGAGGGGATTCTGTTTGATCTCATAAAAACAAAATCAACAGTATACTCTTAGAATTTAAGAGTATCATCAAACAATGTGGTAAAGGCTTACACTATTTGAGAGGTTGATCCAAGTGGATATTGGTGGCCACCCGCCTATTCCACTTGGGGACCCACCATTGTTTCTTTCATTTTTTCAGTTTCCTTAATTATAGCACAATTTACTATTTTTAGCAGTTCTTTAGGTCCTAAACTTCTTGATCCGTTTTGAGGCCCTAAACGACGTTTTTTTGGCATCGCTTATTCGGAAAATGTTCTGGACACTAAATTTGTGATTAACAGATGTAGTCCTCTGATAGATCTTTATAACGATGTATCATGTGCATCAAATAGAGGATAGTATGCCAAAATTACGGCCCCAGGAAATTGATGTACCAATTTACCCCGACGAGGCCCATATTTTGGTGTTTCATCTCCTAGGGTTAGGTTTTTTGATGTTTAGGGTTTTCCATTGATTCTCAATAATATATAGGCCTTCGAGCCTCATTGTAACACAGAGTTCAGAGGCCTGCAGCCACCACATCTCTTCTCAAAGATATGCTACCAGTGCCCTAGGTAATTTATTTCCATTCTGTCTATAAGAAAATTTCAGTTCCTTGATATTAATGAAATGAAGTGTTATTTCCATTGCTTCTTTGTATTTATGGTTATATGTGTATTATTTTGCGTTCTTTCATAAATCTGGATCATAGGTTTGCTTTATCCAAGGATCTTAATGTCACTTTGCTAGTTATTAAGGGATTCCATGATGATCATCAAGGAAATGATGGAGAAGTATTCTCTATCAAGTAATAAGTTGGCCAAAGTTATATCCCAAGAAATCGAGGTAAATATTCTCAAAAAAACCTTTTTAAATGAGAGTTCAATGCAAAGGTAGAATTATTAAAGATATAATAAACTAAATTACTAATGATAGAACTTGAAAAAGATGGGGGCTGAGAACTATACAATATTCCCTCATCATATAATTGATATGGTTGTCATAGTATTAATTTCCCACATGGATTCACATCAAGCAAATGACATGTAAACCACCTTTGTTATTTGGGATAAGAGCATGGATGATGGCCACCACCCTATTTTGCATCCAAGCTATCTTTTATCCATAACTTAATTAATATTATAGCATGGGAAGGTGCAACCGTGATAGGATATTGCAATGTGGAGGAATTGGGA
Source organism: Pinus albicaulis (assembly GCA_034641835.2). Classification (NCBI taxonomy): domain Eukaryota; kingdom Viridiplantae; phylum Streptophyta; class Pinopsida; order Pinales; family Pinaceae; genus Pinus; species Pinus albicaulis. Next base: position 763,569,354 of record CM076582.1, on the reverse strand, counting down.
ACAACAACTAGCTTGGTCAACGCCCCTGGGCATCTAGTTCCCTAGTGAGTTATGCACTAAGATTTTGGTGGCATGTTTGGAATTATAATTTTTTGAATTTTTTTAGGTGAAGGGTGGTCTATAAATTATAGCTTTGGTATTGGTTCCATGGTTATTGTTGTTATCTGGGTCATTTATTTGGGTTTCCCTGTTGGGTCCTAGGTTGAGTCAATATCTTCAGAGCATCCTTTCTAAGTGAAATTTATTTTCAAGGCTTTAATGTTGGTTTAGATAGGGATTTTCTCTTAGAAGAAATCAGTTAGCCCTATTTTATTACAACCTCACAATTTCTTATATAGAGGCATCATAGAGTACATTGTGAGGGAAATTGGGTGCTTGTTCTCTATTATTGCAATGAACTCTTCAAGCCCTAAGAACAATTCTCTCTGTCACTCTATCTCAAGACATACCAATCTGGTGTAAGTTATCAACTTTGGTTTTTTATTGCCATCTTCAATCTTATCTGTATGAAATTCTAGTTTAGTTTTGTGGGCGTAATTATGGGGCAAGGGGGGATGATAGAAATAAAACAAGTATTGAGGAGACATGAAGAGTTTATACACTTTAAGAGGACCTCAATAATTTTAGTTACCACTAAGATACAAGAAAACAAATGTCACTTTGTCACTCAACATGCATCATTACCCTGGATGCAGGTGATAGAATTGATACGACTACCAATCACATCCCATACTCCATGGGTAATGGAGATCCCCCACGCATAGCTTCATCAGCTGCAGATCCTCATTCTGTTATTTACTCGCACCAAACTCACAGAACCACCAATGATGACAAAAGGAGGGGAACTATGTCATCTTGTCCTGAGCATCACCTCGTAGCCACCATCATTAATGACCTCTACGATTAACCTGCATTGTATCCATACACCTTCCCTCGAGCCTACTCAAGTTCTAAATCATTGCACACAGAAGCATGTGAAGCCTAATCATTGTTACCCTCGTCGCACTCATCGCCGCCCCTTTAAAGAGATGAGCTCTCAGGCCCCTTCCATACTCTGTCTGTCATCTTGGTCTTCCACCTCTCTCTCTCTGCTCGGGCTTCTCCCTGACTTCATTAGCTGCGAAGTTCTACTCTCTGTGTAGCTCTGCGCAATCCCTGTTGGTTTGTCACACCCCTTCCTACACATTTGCCCCCAGCAACTCCTTTCCCTTGGGCCCCTGTGCAGCTCGCCCTTTTGTGCCTCCTTTTTTTCTGAATTTCTCCCCCTTGCCTCGGTGCACAATGGATCCCAGAATTTGCCAGCGAACCATCCACGAAGGATAGAGAGGGGCTCTCCTAGGCAGTTATCATCGTGGTGAGGATAATCATCTCGATTCGATATATGGCTCCTCTTCTAGCACCTTTATGCGTCATAGTCCTGAACTCGAGCAACATGCAAAAGCCTCTGGGCACTCTGTGCAGAGAGGCAGATGTGGTCAGAGGAAGTCCAACACTCCTCCACAGACGCACCCCCAACATAGAAAAATCGACCTGATGCCCATCCTGGAGAAGGATGATGAGGATACAGACATTTGGGTAATGGACTCTGAGGGCATCTGGACGAGGGTCCCCGACAGCGTGGATCCGGACTCCCCCACTCTCTGCACACCGATAAGCACTCCAAGGAAGATAGTGGCTGATGCGAAGGCAACTGTTGCGTAGGCTCCTGTTGCCCCATTGTGGAGGAGGACCCCTACAGTGATGATGAAGATGGAGAGTGAAGTCTGCGCGGTCACACAATTCTCCTACGTTTTTTGTCATGATTGCCATCAGTGCCTATTTGCTACCATTTACTTTATGTTACTTAGATATGTCATTGCTTCCATGCATAATCTTTTTCCTTGTTATAAGTTTTGTCTGGGCAGGTCTCCTTCCCCAAGGTAGCCCAAAAACCGTGTAACAGAGGCTGGGATAGGCTAAACATAGCTTGCCTACTCAGCATGTAGCATATGTAACTTTATGTTTTTGAATTAATAAAATAACCCAACTTACCAAAAAAAACATGCATCATTATTAAAATGTTAGTAGAACAAAAGAAAATGATGAATATCGTAACATATCAAGAACTTTTATGCTTAATAAAAAATACCCCAACTACCCTTGAACAAAATAGCCTCTACAAATTTCACTCATGCTAAAATTAAAAAAGAAGAAACAATGAGCCAACTCCTAATTGATCTAACAGATATTTAGAAACAACACTCCCCTCACGCAATTAATTAGGATAAGACAACCAACTTCTATATTTTATGGTTATCAATTACCAAAAAAAAGTGATTAAAAAATTATTAAAAACACTTCAAATATTTTATTATGATTTATATTAAAGGTAGTTATTATTTATAAAACTTTAAACTTGTGCTAGCCCATTAACTATAACTTGTTAATTTACAATTTTAATTTTAGAAACAAAAGATTATTTTTATGTTTTAAGGCATTACTCCTCCATATTATTGTTTTCTCTTATGTTTCACAATAAATCCTAATTATGTTCTTTGAAATGTTCCTAAATAATATGGTGGGGTTACTACTCGTCGTTTACTAATGATGGAGTGTAGGATTGAATTAAGATCATTCTAGAATTTAAAATTCCGCACATGCAAACTCCTTTTTGATGATCTTCTACATTATGTAAGTCCTCTTCTTTTTAATTAGTACATGATATGTTCTTAGTTATGTTTTTTATATCTTCTCACAAAAAAGGTTAAGTTTGGTTTGTCTTATACCCTAGAAAAGCATGCAAGGTTAAGTTTGGTTTGTCTTATACCCTAGAAAAGCATGCAGTGAAATTTTTCCTAGAAGTTACATTTTCTTCCCACTCTAGATTTAAAGTTGCCTTTCATTAACCATAGAGAAGCATCACTATATCTGATTGTCGCTTCTAATCCCTCGCCATATCGATGTCTATAGTGTTTAAACATATCATATGGGGATTGTATGGTGTCGTGACACATTATGTGACACATTATGCATGAGAGGATACCACGAATATTTTTTCACATATTATCCCACATTAAATTTTTTAATGCAGTCATTAGTATAGAAAAACAATTTTGACTTTTTTATTATATAGAAACTACTTCATTAGACCTAAATTATCCAATGACCTCTTCGCACTTAAAATATTTTGGTCCTATTGATGGGAATAAACTCATTTTATTTAGAAGGGGTTTTTTTATTAAAAAAAACATTAATAATTTTGATTTTTTAATTATATAGAAATTAGATATCATTTTTTGGTGTTCAATCGCATTAAGTAAGTCATTTATCTATGACCATTTTTATGAGAGGTAGTTGTAACTGACTAATTTTTCATGATTTTTTAATAGTCCACTTAGCACTCTTTGCATCGGGTGATGCTCACAAAGGTGAAAATGTGGGATTGAAACTAGTGAAATGAATCACATAGCGTCAATCATCACTTCCAAGACTTGCACCCAATAACCAGGACTTCCTAAGAAGAATATATCATATGAAGATTATATGGTGCTGTGACACATTATACATTAGAAGATACCACAAATATGTTTTCTGATATTATCTCACATTTTTTTTTTTTTATGCAGTCATTAGTGTAGAAAAACAACAATTTTGACCTTTTTATTATATAGAAACTACTGCATTAGACCTAAATTATCCAATGTCCTCGTGGCCCCTCTTAAAATATTTTGGTCTTATTGATAGGAATAAACTCATTTTTATAGAAAAGGGAATTTATATTTAACAAAAAAAACATTTTATGGAAAGGGTTTTATATCTATTATAATTAGTTTGGGTCAAAGTATTTTGACCCTTAATTAATTTGTAAATTTTTAGAAATTATTTCTAAAATTTATTAAAGTGTTTGTAAAATTAAATATTAAATTTGTTTATTTAGAAATTGAAAATTATTTTTTTTAATTTTTAAAATTTGAATTTATAATTTTGATTGGTGGATGTCTAATTTTAAGTGGTTTAAAATTAATTTGTCAAAATTAAAATTTGTAAAAAAAAAAAAAACCTCTAATTGCTAAGTTTCGTGATAAATTGGAAATATTTGATATTTTTCCTATGTGTTCTCACTAAAACAATGAGGACCATGAATATGAATTACGATTAATTATCTAAAATATTTTTTCCATAATTAATATTTTATTTCCATTCATTATCATATTTATTTTAACATTAAAACAATTGAATTTTTAGGGTTTTTCATTAATCATAGGTCTTTTTTGTTTTCTTTTTCTATTCTAGTCTATCGCCTTTTCATGTTAAATTTTCTAATTTTAAATTATATTATTTTCACCATATATTTACTAATTGCAAAGGAATTTCAAAATATGTTAAAACTCTCACATAGTAAAATGTTATTAACCATAAAATTTCTATATTTCTATAATTTTAATAAAATCCATTCATTTCTCTATTGATTTGGAGTTATTAAAATTAAAAAAGTGTTTTAAATACTATATATATATATATATATATATATATATATATATATATATATATATATATATATATATATATATATATATATATATATATATATATATAATGTACTTTCATGCTTGAACATTAGAGCAACTAATATGACTAATCTCTGCTATAAGTAACTTCTGTTGTCAAATACTTTTTACTTTTTACATCAGAGGCAGGTGTTGGGGTTCCCATGTTTTGGCCAGGTTGAAAAGACCAAAAGATGAGACAACATAGAACCACTTTCAGACCTTAGGATCTAGCCCTCCTAGGTCCAGAGAGGGATATCTCTATGATTGTCAAAGGTGTTTGTCTTTGAAGCTCACAATAAGGTATTAGGCTAGTTCTATGCGCAGGGTTTGTTTGTTTAATTGAGAGTTTGGTTGCTGGGAATCAGGAAAGAAGGGTCCAACCTAAGGCAAGGCTAAGTAAAAAGTGATTTAGGCTAAAGTAGATAACTCAGGGAACATCAAGGCCATTGGGAAATGGAGTCAAGAAAGAATTTACTTGTGTTCAATGTGCAAGCTTTCAGTTGGGCTAGTCATCTAGAGCATTTGGGTCTTAAAGATGATATTTGGAATGGGACATTAAGGACTGAAAATGAAAGGAGGAGAACCATCCAATTATTTCTATAGATCAGGTCATAGGTCATTTAACTCCAGACCTTCCTAGAAAAAATCAGAGGCAATACAAGGGATCTTAGGGAGGCTTAATTGAGACGGAAAGATCCTAGTGAGGCAGAGACAGGGTTCTAGACCTCCCAGTGTTCTCAACTCATCCAACTAAATCCTAACAAGAACATCTAAACATAGATTTCATTAATTCATACATCAGAGAGCAGGCAACAACATCCACTACATTGGTTAAATAAATTAAAATCAATATTCAGATACACATATAAGAAGAAAACATAAAAGGCTGGGAGAGCAACAACATAAGGTACCTATCAAGGGAAAATCTTATGCCAAACTTCTGATGCGAGCCAGTAGAAATGGAATGAAATGAAATTAAACACAGAGATAGGAAAACATCACCAGCAACTTTAGATCAGGATCCAAAGAAACATGCTTGTCATATCAAAAACAACACCAATCAGGTACATCATTGCCCATAGCTTGAAAATTTATTCTGAATACATCAAATCTCATCCTATCTTACAATATTACACAAAGAACTTTTCTCAAGAGGAAAATGCTTGCATTTCTCTGATATCTCATCAAAAACCTTTACAATGTTTCTTTCTGAGTTTTATAGCCGAAGGGAAGTAGTAGAGGTAGGTGAGGCACTAAATGCCGTATTAAACATCTGAAAAGAAAGAGGGCCGAGGCCCATTCTGCTTGTATGCTGAGTATTTAATCTCTGTCACCCCTTTTATGAAAGAGTGATCTTATTCAGATATGGTTTTGACATGTTTCGGCTGTGATTTGAACAGAAATAAAATAAACTACTGAGAAGTCTGCCATATAAATGCTCTGGTGGTTTTGAACTACTGTCAGGGTGGAAATTCCTTCAAGGATAGGGTGTTAAATAAAAGTTGTATGGACGCCCTGTACTTGATAAGGAAAAACATTCTACTAACGAATAAACCCTGATGTTACCTTTTACTCATGCTCAGGATCTTCTGATCGATCCTCGAGGTCTTCAAACTAGTGCTTTCCCTGTTTAGACTGTTGATTTAAGGCTCAAGATCTTCATTAGCGTGCCTTAATCTCCTTTGCTTTGTACTGGAACACTCTGCCGCTTCGTCTCTGCCTCTGACAGGTTAGCTCGAGCTTTTAATAGTGCTGGAAGGTTTTCTCCAGAGTCTGAACCCTGTTCCTTTAATGAATGTCTCATCTTCACCTTCCCGGGTCATTTTTCATAAATTCTGCCCTTGTAAATGATCTTCTTTGATCTCTCTGTCCTTGTAGCAGAGATGTGCACCATGGTGGCCATTAACTCTTAATAACCCTGCAAAACAACAAATTTGTCAAGAAATCCATGGGTGGGGATGGTGGATGCGGTGTGGATGCAGAAAATGGCCATGCAGATGCTGAACTGGGGGAGAAATCGTGAAAAACGGTGACAAATCGCCCTGGTGGAGGCTTGGCGGTCCGCGGAGTGAATTTGACTGAAAAACATTAAAAAACATGAATTTGGACGAATATATGCAATAGAATGGGCGTATGTTTGGAGGATACACGTGGGGTGACATGGCGTACGGAAGAGACACGTGGACGGATGATGTGGAGGCCCGGGCGACAGCAGAATGGTCAACGACGGGAAAACGAATCTGGACCGTCGGTCGTGGCGGGATCTACGACGAAAAACACATCCAGGGCGACATACAGTGGGCCAGGGGTACGGCGGAGATGATTTAACCCGTGCGCAGCTTTGTTTATGGATGACCGTCGGATGAGGCACTCAGGATCAGATGGCTTTCGTAAATTTCGCTGCGCGACTTTGGCCGAAAGATAATGCGCGAGGAGAAAGCGGTTTTGCCGTCATACAAGGGACAGGTGGCGAGCGCTGAATGGAATCACTGGGTGCTCGGGGAAAACCACCTGCCGCGCATAAGTGGTGCGGAATAAACCAGGTGGTTTCTAAACAGTGCGCGTGGGACCACCGGGGTGGGGAGATTCTGAACCATTAGATCGTCGTTTAAACGGATGACGATGGCGCGCTCAGGGGAATGGACTGTGGGCGTGGGAGGTAAGCGCCTTCTGGGCAAGCGGGTGGTTCCGACGTTTGGTTCTGCGGAAGGTAAAGGAGCGCGGGGCTATCAGAAGAGGGGCTAAGCCTGATATAAGGTTCCAAGTGGGTTTTTAAGCCGTTTTTAATGCAATTTGACACCAACAAAGGGGAACGATAGGTGAATGAAGGGGATGTTTTTGGGGATTTTAGAGGATTGACAGGAGAAATGGAGGAAACAAGGGGACTTTGACAAAAGGGAAAAGGATTAAAATGAGGGCATTTGCAGGAATATAAGGGGGAAAACATGCCTTTTGAGAGATGGATCGACAAGGGGGATCCGTTTTAGGCATAGCACTTAGAGACTTCAAGGATGATGGATTTTCAGGGGAAAGGCATTCCTTGAAGGCTCCAAAGCAGACTAGCCCCCAGCTTGCTTGTCAAGAATTTCACAGGGGGGCTAACAGTGGCTCCACATGGGGATGGCTTCTTCCTGAAGGAGTCAAGAAACCAGAAATAATATTAAGAGTAGGCCAGATGCCTGCTGCTTGGCACATCATTTTTTTTTTTAATTTTCAGCTCCCACAATATGTTAGATCCACAAACCAGCAGAAAAATTTTCCCAACCAATCTACCTACCCAAGCTACAATCCTAACAATTTTCCCTTGGGTGCATTTGAACTACCAGACCCTTTACATCATTTATTTTTTAAACAGAAAACAAACCTATTCTACTTCTACCCTTATTTCTCCATGAGACCAGATTAGGTTGTTGGTATCATATGATTCTCTACCTAATCTAATATCTGCCGGGATTAAACTGTCCAATAGATTTCTTCTTTATATTCTACGACAGAAATTGAAAAATAGCCAAGCCAGGATTAAACTGTCTGAGTTGCTGTGGATCCAAGGCATAAAAACAGTTGCACATGGATGAAATTTTGTAGAAAAAAAGACTGTGAAGGCTTAAAATATGAAACTTGCAGCATCCTTCTCCTTTTTGTGACTCAAGTTTTGAGCTTGTTAGAGTCACTTCCTTTGCCTTTCAGCTATGTTTTTAGGCATGTTAGAGCTGATTCTTTTTTCTTTGCTGGTCCAGGTTTTGAGCGTGTTAGGACCAGCTTCTTCACTTCCTGTATGGACTAATACTGAGGTGGGATATCTTCGTGAGCCTCATCTTGAGAATTTTTCTGAGCAAGAGCAAACTCCAGACCAAGTTCATCGTGCATGTCTTGCTCGTCCAATTGGTCTGGAGTAGGCCCTTACTCAGGAAAATGCATGGGCTGATCAGGGCCAATATTTTGTGCCTCAGAGGTTCATGTTTTGAGCATGTCTAAACCTCTCCTTTCTCTCTGTTTTTTTTAAACATTTTTTTTCTGTTTTTGAAAATAAAAATTGCAATGGTATGTACAATGGAAATGAAACTGGAAATGAAAATCAGCAGAAGTAATGCTTGAGCATCCTGCCATTGACAGGACCCCCAAACAGCTCCGTACCATCAAGTTCTTGCAAGAAAAATGCATTAGGACCCACAGTGGCTTGGATAATATATGGACCTTGCCACAAACTATCAAACTTGCCATGTTTACCTTTGTCCTCTCTTCTTGAATCCCATTTCAAAACTTTATCTCCAATTTTGAAATATGAAGCTTTGGCTCTTTTGTCAAACAACTTCTTTATGTGTTCCTGGACTTTCACTGCTCTGTTGTAGACCTCTTCTCTTGTTTGCTGAAGATGGATTGTTTCATTTATTCTCCTTACCATGTTGTCTTCTTCTGTCTGAATCTCTTGGACAAGCTTGATCACTGGTATCCCAAGGCTGGTAGGAAACACTGCTTCTATACCATAAACAAGCTGAAAAGGTGACATGCCAATGAATTTTTTAGATGTAAGTCTGTCAGCCCAAAAGCATGCACCAACCTATTATGCCATGATTTTTTGTTCTCTTCCAACAGATTTTTGATGATGATCACCAGGCTTTTATTTGATGATTAAGCCAGGCCATTACCTTGTGGGTAATAGGCAGTTGAATGACCAAGTGCTATTCCGTACCTGTGACAAAAATCGACCATTTTCTTGGATCCAAAAGCAGCAGCATTATCGATGATTATTTTCCTTGGGCAGCCAAACCAAGAGAGAATATGACCTTCTAGGAACCTAATGATGACTGAATCTATGGCATTCCTAGTAGGTGTGGCCTCTATCCACTTAGTGAAGTGGTCTGTGGCTGTTAGGATCCATTTGTGTTGTGCAGAAGAAGCAGGATGAATTTCCCCTATAAAATCTAGGCCCCATTGCAGAAAGGGACCTTCAACAGTAATAGGCTGTAGGGGAAGGGGGAGAAGTTTTCTTTTGCCCTCAAATATTTGACATTTATAACAGGCAGTTACCATTTTATGGACATCATTAAAGAGAGTGGGCCAATAATAGCCAGCCCTGAGTATTTTGTTTGCAGTGGCTTTCCAACTCAGGTGACCTCCACACTCTCCAACATGGAATTCTTGTTTAATCCTTTCAGCTTCAATTTCAGGAAAATATTTAAGAAATAGGCCATTTGGATTCTTCCAGTATAGATTTTCATTCAAAATGCAGTAGTTTCTAGCTTTGAGTTTCAGGAATCTGGCCTTGGTATTTGACAATTCAGGGGGAGCGTTGAGGTTGGTGAGGACATAAAGGATATCAGAATACCAGGGAGAGTTCTGAAACTTCTCCTTAACAGTTGGGTTAGGCAACCCTTCATGCTTATCTAAGGCAGCTATCATGTTAATGTCAAGGGCTTGCAGATTTGATTCAGCCATTAGTTTGGCCAAACCTTGACCTTTAATCAGTTTGGTGGGTTTAATCTCAAGGTCATACTCTAAGATAGTAGCAAGCCATTTGCCCCTTTTCCCATCAGGGTCTTGGGACAAGATATCTTTGACCACTATATTTTTCACATAAGCAATGCTGTGAGAATGCAGAATATACACCCTAAAGTCTTTTAAGGCCTTTACCAGGGCATAGGCCCATTTTTCCATTATGTTGTACTTCAAGGGTGCATCTCTTAGCGCTTTGCTGAAGAAGGCAATTGGTTGTTCCATTCCCTCTGTGTTCTTTTGTAGCAATACTGCAACTATTGTGTGTTCAGAGGCAAACTAAAAGATAAGAAATTTTTTTGAGAAATCTGGGCTGATCAGGACAGGGGCTTGGGTAAGTGCAAGTTTCACTGATTCAAAAGATTGATTAGCTCTGACATTCCATTTAACTCCAACACCTTTCTTCAGCATGTTAGTCATATTCCTAAGGTGTTCAGCTAGGTTGGGAATAAACCTCCTAAGGAAGTTAATTTTCTCAATGAAGGACTGTAACTCTTTGATATTTCTCGGGTGTGTGATTTGTAGTATTCCCTCAACTCTCTGTGGGTATATCCTAATCCCTTTCTCAGATATAATGTGACCAAGAAGTTTACCTTCTTGCAGCCCAAAAACGGTTTTCTTAGGATTTAAGGACAGACCGTACCTTCTACATTTTTCAAAAACTTTCCTCAGGTGTTTTAGGTGTTCTTCTTCAGTTTTGGAAAAGACAGTCAAGTCATCCAAGTAGATAACTATGAAGTGTCCTATCTCATCTAAGAAAATTATATCCATCGCTCTATGTAAGGTGGCTCCAGCATTCAGCAATCCAAAAGGCATTTTCACATACATGAAGGTGCCCCATGGAGTGGTAAAAGCTGTTTTGAGTTGGTCTTCTGGGATTACTAAGACTTGGTTGTATCCTGAAAATCCATCTAATAGGGAGATTCTCTTAGAGCCTACTACTTTCTGAAGGATGTGTTCCATTCTAGGCAAGGGGTAGTTTTCTTTTAGTGAGGCTCTGTTGAGGTTTCGGAAATTTATACACAATCTGATCTCTCCTGTCTTCTTTCTCACAACCACTAAGTTTGATACCCAATCAGAAAACCTCACAAGAACTATTATGCCTGTATCATACATCTTCTTAATCTCTTTTTCCATTGCAGGCAATTGTTTCGGATTGATTCTTCGGAGCTTTTGTCTAAAAGGCTTTTGATTTTCCTTCAAGGGTATCTTGTGTTGTATTATGTTTGTGTCATAAGCCTTCAAGTATTCATAACTCCATGAAAACACGTCAATGAATTCCTTGAACAGGTCGATGTACTTCTTCTTCATGTCTGCAGGTATAGAATTAGCTAGTTTGATCATTTTGGGTTTATCTTCAGTGCCTATGTTGCATTCTTCTATATCTGAGTCAGCATGTTCTATAGCGGGCTTTTTTTCTACATCATCAAAGTCAAAAAGGTCCTCCAAGGGTGCTAGGCCTCTGGGTATATTTTTGTCTTTGGCCTGCAGCACCTCTATCTCTTCGCTATCTGCGTTTTCACATTTTGTGGTTGGATTTCCAATTTCTTCATTCAGGGTGTTTATCTCTACGTTACAGGGTATTGCTTGTTCATCTGGGGGATCCTCACTTAGGTAGCTGTCATCAGATTTTGAGTCTGAATCAGGAAATTCAAACTCGTTTCTGCCCACCAGGAAATCTTCAATCTGTTTGTCTCCTTCAAAGAACTGCCAATATTTTTCGTTGTCTGGCACCGCAGGTCTGAATTTGGTCTGAATGATGATTTTTTGGTCAAGCGGAGTCTTGGGATATGAACTAGCCAGACAAGCTAATCCATTTTCAATTGCGTTTTGACTCCTGGGAACAAACAACAATTCATATTCAACAAATGTTTTCAATAAATCCAAAGTGTCGTTCTGGTATGCTCTTAACCTGGGGTGTTTTGCCATGTATTCACCATTCACCTGTTTTATGACTAACTTCGAGTCTCCTCTTACAACTATCCTATGGGCTCCTAACTTTCTCAGCAGGTTCAAACCTAGGATAAGAGCCTCACATTCTACAATATTATTAGTACATTTAAAGTGCATATTTACAACATGGCTCTCTGCGTGGTCACTCTCTTTGTTACATATCCACACCCCTTCTCCGGCAGCTTTACTAGTACAGGATCCATCGAAATTCATTTCCCACAGGGGTTCGCCATTACACTATGTTGTGGGGTCTGTACTAGGCTGCGTGTTGTTTTGTTCTTCTTGACATGTGTGGAGTTCAGAGAGTTGGCTATCTTGTTGTTTACGTTCTGTTTCTGTTTCTGGTTCACTCAGAGTTTCATTTTCAGTATCCTGCCCAAGGTTTTTTTCATCGTATTCTTCTAGGGTAGCCATTATGTTAAAGTCCATGGGCTCTATGTTATTGTTTGTATTTATGTTTTCTGATGCTGGCTCTCCTAAGGATGGGTCGTTATAAATAATGAAAGAATCCAGGTCTATGTGTACAGAGTATAATGGCGAATTTTCAGGTTTCTCAGGGCTACTGACAAGGAATTTCATCTGGGACTCTCTATACAGTCTTCTAAGTTGGCCGAATAGAGGGATAGTGGCATATGAGCCATCCATCTGCATCGTCCCTTGCAGTTTGGCTCCCCATGATCTCGATAATAACATGCCATACTTGGGTGGTACATCTGCCACCACGACATCCATGACCATACATTTAGCAGGGATCTGGGTCAAGCTCACACACAAGTCTTTGATTAGACCTAGGCATTTTACTCTGCTAGAGTCAAACAAATACAAATCTTTGTAAGGACGGGTTATCTCTAGGCCTAGCTTTTCCATCACTACCTTAGGCATTAAGTTGTGAGATGATCCAGAATCATGCATGGCATTGTGGAGTATTTTGTCATGAATGTTGAGACTGATATAAAAAGGTGGAACTACCCCTTCCTAAAACTTTCCCTCAATCTTTGGACCAAACAAAAGAGCAGGTTGGTCATCACTCAGATTCACAGTATCATTATTTTCCCCTAGATTCAATGCTTTCAAAATTTGGCCTTTATATACATCCTGAGTGGCCAGCTCAGATAATGGTACAGAGATTTTGATTTTTGCGATCTCACTCTCTAAATTGAAAGTGGACTGTGCCTTTGGAGTGCTTAACTCTGTTTTATTTTCTACTGCCTTAGTAGCTGTATCAGTTTGTGATTTCTCACTATGTACAGGGTCAGGAATCGTTTTATCAGGAGCACTAACTGCAGTGCTGGTGCTGCTAGTTGGTTGGCTTTGTTTTTTAGTGTCTTGGTTGTCTTTTTCTTTGTTTTTCCCAGAATTTTCAGCTGCTGATTTTCTATTCGCAGCAGATGCTTTAGAAGTTTTATCAGGTATTTTCTTGATGGTAACCTCAGGAGTCCTAGTTTTGGAATTTTCTTGGTTCTTTTTTCTCCTAAGTTCATATTGTTCTCTGACCTGCATCATGGCATTTTCAAATCCTAATCTCTAATCCTTATATTCTAACCACTCCTCCTCCCAATAAGAAGGTGAGGGCTGGTCTTCCTCTGAGTCATAGTTAAGGACTGAGTCTTATGTTTCAAACATGTTTATTACATTCCCTTCAGACTCTTCTATGATTCCCTCATCTTCATCAAGAAAGTTTTGGAAAGGGGGAATAACTCGTTGATCTGATTCTTTCTGTCTGTTGGGAGCATTATTGTTCCTTCTAAAGTTTTGGTTCTGGTTTTGGTTTCTATTCTGGTTACTGACCGTGACAACCATTTTCTCCATCATTTGCTGCAGCTTATCCACATTTTTAGATAATCTATCATAATTTGGGTCTGAAGTGGAAGCTATAGTGTCATCCCTATAAGTTACCCTCTTCTCATATCTCAGTCTTGCTCTTTTTTCAATCAGGTTTGCCTCTATGTTCACTGCTCCTTTCTGCATGTCCTCCAATGTGTTGTACTCTTTATCTCTAAGCTCATAGGCCATGTCAGCATCAAATCCTTCGGGGTACTTTGCTAAGGCCATGCCTTGTGGAGGTTTCATATGTGGAGGGAGAGCATTGTAAATGTTGTTAAATCTTGTTTTGTAATCATAGACACTCTCTCCTACTTTCCTTTTAAGGCTCATGTATTCTGCTAGCAGTTGGCGAGGGTTTGCCCTAGTTTCCCATTTGTTTATGAAGGTCTGATATAATGCAGGGAGATCTTGGATACTGCCAGGAGGTAAGCTTTTAAACCACTTCTTTACATCACCACCTAAGCTTTGAGCAAAGATTCTCATTTTGAATGTTTCATCATCGATTTCCATGTAGTCAAAATAATCCTCCATCTTATCGACATGTTGCTAGGCTGTGATGGATTCTTTAGCAGTGAAGTGTGGGATTTTTTATTGATAATCATTGGGTAAGGGTAACAAGGGTTGAGGTAAAACCAGAGGTGCATACCAGGCTGCCATGATAATGTGTTGATGAGGTATAGGGTTGGATTGAGCAGCTGGTATGTGGATGACAGGAATATTAGGACCAGAAGAAGTCTGTTGAGTAGATCTAGGGTGGGAGAGCCCCAAGTTTTGAATGAAGTGGTTATCAGGTGGTGTATATGGAGGGGTTCCTCTGTCCCTAGTGTGTTGACCACTATGAGATGGTGAACTGTGAAACTCAAGGTCTGGCTGGTCTAGATGATTGAATGACCTAGTTCTTGGTAAGCTGTTTGTAGGATCTAGGTCAAGGAATGGGTTCAATAGAGCTGTAAGATCTTCTGGTGTAGAATTAGCTCTATGAATGTGACTAGAAATAGTTGGTATTTTAAGTGTAGGAGCTCCCTTGAGGATACTCTCCGGATTGTCAACTATTTCAGGTGGATCTGGGTTGGGATAAGCTCTTGTGTGAATGGTTCTGAAAGCCAGAATGTTATTTCCTAGCCAAGCAGCTTAACCCTACTCATCACTTCTACTGTGGTTGATGTTGTCTCGGATTCTGGTCTCCCAGTGGAGTATATTGTGAAACCAAGTTAATTAGCAGGCCTACTGATCACCAGTGGAGTCTCTTCGTTTAGGAACAATGGAGTCGCCAGGTGGAGGGTATATCTAAGGGGTTACACTATCCACCACAATGCTCAGGCACTATCACCTTTCAGGAATCTCCTAAAAAACAACAAACTCCCACCAGAGATTGACTGGGAGGGCATTTACCAGATATGTCACCTCCGAAAATGGTGAGATCCGGAGGCTACCTGGCCCTTTCCAGGCTCTGTCTGAGAGTATGATGGACACTCGACAATGGAGGTCGATTCCAGAAAGGAGTGACTTACTGCCAACCTAACCAGAGTTCTAAGTCTCTGAGTCTTTAAAAATGTTTAAGGTGAAATGCACTCAGATTTTTCCCTAGCGGAGTCGCCATTATGTTGGGGTTCCCATGTTTTGGCCAGGTTGACAAGACCAAAAGATGAGACAACATAGAACCACTTTCAGACCTTAGGATCTAGCCCTCCTAGGTCTAGAGAGGGATCTCTCTATGATTGTCAAAGGTGTTTGTCTTTGAAGCTCACAATAAGGTATTAGGCTAGTTCTATGCGCAGGGTTTGTTTGTTTAATTAAGAGTTTGGTTGCTGGGAATCAGGAAAGAAGGGTCCAACCTGAGGCAAGGCTGAGTAAAAAGTGAATTAGGCTAAATTAGATAACTCAGGGAACATCAAGGCCATTGGGCAATAGAGTCAAGAAAGGATTTACTTGTGTTCAATGTGCAAGCTTTCAGTTGGGCTAGTCATATAGAGCATTTGGGTCTTAAAGATGATATTTGGAATGGGACATTAAGGACTGAAAATAAAAGGAGGAGAACCATCCAATTCTATCTATAGATTAGGTCAGAGGTCATTTCGCTCCAGACCTGCCTGGACAAAATCAAAGGCAATACAAGGGATCTTAGGGAGGCTTAATTGAGATGGAAAGATCCTAGCGAGGCAGAGACAGGGTTCTAGACCTCCCAGTGTTCTCAACTCATCCAACTAAATCCTAACAAGAACATCTAAACATAGATTTCATTAATTCATACATTAGAGAGTAGGCAACAACATCCACTACACTGGTTAAATCAATTAAAATAAATATTCAGATACACATATAAGCAGAAAACATAAAAGGTTGGGAGAGCAGCAACATAAGGTACCTATCAAGGGTAAATCTTATGCCAAAATTCTGATGCGAGCCAGTAGAAATGGAATGAAATGAAATTAAACAAAGAGATAGGAAAACATCACCAGCAGCTTTAGATCAGGATCCAAAGAAACATGCTTGTCATATCAAAAACAACACCAATCAGGTACATCATTGCCCACAACTTGAACATTCAGTCTGAATACATCAAATCTTAGCCTATCTTACAATATTACACAGAGAACTTGTCTCAAGAGGAAAATGCTTGCATTTCTCTGATATCCCATCAACAACCTTTACAATGTTTCTTTCTGAGTTTTATAGCTGAAGGGAAGTAGTAGAGGTAGGTGAGGCACTAAATTCCATATTAAACATGTGAAAATAAAGAGGGCCGAGGCCCATTCTGCTTGTATGCTGAGTATTTAATCTCTGTCACCCCTTTTATGAAAGAGTGATCTTCTTTAGATATGGTTTTGACATGTTTCGGCTGTGGCACTCCTGGTGATTTGAAAAGAAATAAAATAAACTATTGAGAAGTCTACCATATAAATGCTCTGGTGGTTTTGAACTACTGTCAGGGTGGAAATTCCTTCAGGGATAGGGTGTTAAATAAAAGCTGTATGGACGCCCTGTACTTGATGAGGAAAAACATTCAGCTGACGAATAAACCTTGATGTTACCTTTTACTCATGCTCAGGATCTTCTGATCGATCCTCGGGGTCTTCAAACTATTGCTTTGCCTATTTAGACTATTGATTTAAGGCTCAAGATCTTCATTAGCGTGCCTTAATCTCCTTTGCTTTGTACTGGAACACTCTGCCACTTCGTCTCTACCTCTGAGAGGTTAGCTCAAGCTTTTAATAGTGCTGGAAGGTTTTCTCCAGAGTCTGAACCCTTTTCCTTTAATGAATGTCTCGTCTTCACCTTCTCGGGTCATTTTTCATAAATTCTGCCCTTGTAAATGATCTTATTTGATCTCTCTGTCCTTGTAGCAGAGATGTGCACCATGGCGGCCATTAACTCTTAATAACCCTGCAAAACAACAAATTTGTCAAGAAATCCATGGGTGGGGATGGTGGATGCGACGTGGATGCAGAAAATGGCCATGCAGATGCTGAACTGGGGGAGAAAGAAAAACGGTGACAAATCGCCCTGGTGGAGGCTTGGCAGTCCGCGGAGTGAATTTGACTGAAAAACATTAAAAAACACAAATTTGGACGAATATATGCAATATAATGGGCGTATTTTCGGAGGATACACGTGGGGTGACGTGGCGTACGGAAGAGACACGTGGACGGATGATGTGGAGGCCCGGAGACAACAGAATGGTCAACAGTGGGAAAACGAATCTGGACCGTCGATCGTGCGGGATCTATTATGGAAAACACATCGGGGGTGACATACAGTGGGCCAGGGGTACGACGGAGATGATTTAACCCGTGCGGAACTTTGTTGATGGATGACCGTTGGATGAGGCGCTCAGGATCGGACGGCTTTCGTAAATTTCGTTGCGCGACTTTGGCCGAAAGATAATGCACGGGGAGAAAGTGGTTTTGCCGTCGTACAAGGGACAGGTGGCGAGCGCTGAATGGAATCGCTGGGTGCTCGGGGAAAACCACCTGCCGCGCTTAAGTGGTGCGGAATAAACCAGGTGGTTTCTGAACAGTGCACGTGGGACCACCGGGGCGGGGAGATTATGAACCATTAGATCGTCGTTTAAACGGATGGCGATGGCGCGCTCAGGGGAATGGACTGTGGGCGTGGGAGGTAAGCGCCTTCTAGGCAAGCGGGTGGTTCCGGCGTTGGGTTCTGCGGAAGGTAAAGGAGCGTGGGGCTATCAAAAGAGGGGCTAAGCCTGATATAAGGTTCCAAGTGGGTTTTTAAGCCGTTTTAATGCAATTTGACACCAACAAAGGGGAACGATAGGTGAATGAAGGGGATTTTTTTGGGGATTTTAGAGGATTGACAGGAGAAATGGAGGAAACAAGGGGACTTTGACAAAGGGGCAAAGGATTAAAATGAGGGCATTTCCGGGGATATAAGGGGGAAAACAAGCCCTTTGAGAGATGGATCAGCAAGGGGGATCCATTTTAGGCATAGCACTTAGAGACTTCAAGGATGATGGATTTTCAGGGGAAAGGCATTCCTTGAAGGCTCCAAAGCAGACTAGCCCCCAGCTTGCTTGTCAATAATTTCACAGGGGGGCTAACAGCAGGTACTAAGCAACAACGCTACATATTATACTTGTTTTGGATTATTAATTAAAAAGAGAGAAATTTTAACATGTATATTTGTCACAATAATTTAAGTTTTGTTTATGATGAAATATATTTATAAACAAGAGATTTAATATTGCTTACACATTTTAAAATGTAACAAATTATCATTTAACATCAAATAATGTCACACATTTATATATCAAATAATGTCACACATTTAACGTCAGTCATGATGACCTTGAAAAGCCACTTCAGACTCTTCATGTCTACTGCTCCAAGATGGGTATCACATCTAATACTGAAAAGACTAAATTCACAATCATTAAGTCCAAAAAGATCACCCATGGTAGTTTGTGTATAATAACCACTGCTTAGAGCAAGTTTTTTCTTATAAATATTTTGGGCATTGACTTCCCTCTATCAACTCAATTGGAATTATAGCATTGAGAAAAGGATTGTTGGAGGTTGGAAAGCTTATTATGAGCTTGAAAACAATTGTAAATCGGTTGATCTTTACATTTGGATTAAAAAGAGGTGCGTCTTTGAGACTCTCGTCACCCTCATTGTCTTATACGGATGCGGAGTTTGGTGTTGCAGTATATCTAGAGAGTCATGGAGGAAGATTGAGATGATTCAAAATAAATTCATAACCTACAACCTTAATATCAAGGGAAATACTCCTTATCCTATCCTCTTGATTGAAGTTGGTTTATCCCCCATTGAAAGTACGACTATGCTTAGATATATGATGTATAAGAAGAAACTTTACAACATGGAATCCAAAAGGCTCCCAAAATTTTCTTCTAATTGTAGTCAAAACCCTAACCTTTTCTCAAGCATGGGTCGCATAAGGATGCCTAGTCTTGGCTCAACCATTGGGGAATTAAGGAGGAGCTCAGTATGTGAAACAAAGATAGTTTCAAAAATAATATTAATTCCAAGTTTAAGGACAAGTTGTAGGAGGATCGAGAGCTGGAGGGTAAAAGGAAGCTAAGATTCTACAAGGAGGTGATCAACCCCACCCTTGATAATCAGAATTGTCTCTCTGTGTTGACAAACACTAAGGAAAAAATAAACATCATTAGGATAAGAACTAATTCTCATGAGCTTCGGAGTGAGACAAGGCGGTGGTCTATTCCCAAGATTCCCTAGAATGATCAAATATGTCAGATTTGCGATACTGAGCAAGTAGAAGATGAAAAACACTTCCTTTTAGACTGCTTGGCTCTTACTCACATCTTCTCTCAATTCCCTAACATCTGCCACACTTCCAATCTTCTTGACCTTTTAAGCCAACCCACCTATATGGATCTTGGAGCGTTTATTTCGCTTCTCTTTGATCATAAAAACAAGATTTTGAAGAGTCTAATAACTTTATTTATTTAAAATCTCATATTTATTTAAATGTCTCATATTTATTTAAATCTAATAACTTTTCAAAAAATAAAAATAAAATTTTCTTATAAACACAAATTCTATTTTGCAATGACTAATACAATAACAACAGAAAGTTTCTTATATAATCAAATACCACACATTATACCACATATTAATGTTTAAAACAAAGAAGAAATTAATTCTAACAAAATATTATATCTTATTTAATTATATTTAGACTAATACAATAACAACAAAAAGTTTCTTATATAATCAAATACCACACATTATTGTTTAAAACAAATAAGAAATCAATTCTAAAAAAATATTATATCTTATTTAATTATATTTATAGGTGAGTTTATTTGGGAATAAGGCTCCTAGAATTTTAATTTAATTATCAATATCAATCATTAATAAATGGAAGGTAAGGATTTAACCTCTATAAAATACCCACATAATATTTTTTGTATTAATCAATATTTAAAATTTAAATTTCTTTCAAAATTAGTTATGCATTTTTTTATTTTTCAAATTAATAAAAAAAATTATAAAAAAAAAAAAAACAGAATATATATATATATAATTGCTTTCGTTTTTATTTTACTTTATTTTAATACCATGGTGGAGCCTACTCCTTAGCCTTATAAAGAATTTTGACTATGAAATGAGTTATATTTTCTTGAACATGTGGTACTGATAAGCCACGATATTGTCACAAAGCCTATTTATAGGTTGGGAATCTTTGTGATAGACTGGGGTAAATCTCCATAGTTTAAAATCTTGTTACATGTTTTTTTTGTAAGTTTGGGTGAGACTACATCATCACCATGTCCAATATATCACCTCTATCAAGGCGGGAAATTGAATGGGTGACTTAACATCAAGGAGTGTGATCACAGTCTATCCAAGGCGCCTTGGACCTTGTTACATGTTTTTTAAATGTATAATATATTAATTATTTCAATAACAATAAAACTAATGATCTAGTTAATTTTTATGATTTCAAAAAAAATGTTAGCAATGTGAGATAGATAAAAAAAGTAAGCCCTTTGATCCTTATGTCTATCGACCATTTAATAATATTCTTTTCTTTTTCATATTTAATGTCATTATAACATAATTTACATTCAAAAAGTAAATATTAGATTATCTTCAACACATTGAATAGTGTACATCATGTTTGATGCCTTTTTAAAACTTTGAGAGTCTACCCATCATCCTTGAAGATGTACACTCTTGTAAGTTTGGTAATTAGTGTAGCCATATAAATTAAAAGACTAGTAAACAGAAACAGGTGTCAAAACACTTCTGTGATAATACATCTCATATTGCTAAGGTTAAAAAATCATAAAAATAATCTTAAATAGTGACTTTATTTTAAATTATTAATAATTATAAAAGGAATTAATATACTCGTTAAACATATATACATTTAAAATAAACATGTAATACGAAATTTAACCATGGATATTTACCCCTAACTTACTATTGAAATTTTTGTTGGTAACCAAATCACCACTGAAGGAAGGGTGAATCAGTGGTGAGGCTTGTTAAACTATTTTACAAAATATAATTTCTTTAAATCCATTCTAGTCATCACATCATGAAAGCAACAACATAAACCAATATAAATGCACTATGACAAACATACACATGAGACATTAATTTTAAAGTGGAAACCCTTCTGGGAGAAAAACCATCCTAGTACTTTGCTTCTTTCTTTTATTATTATTCTTTCAATATTTTACAATAGTTTTTTGGCTTCCACAAACTAGGAATCCCCAACTCCATCTACATAAATTTATTGGCCTCTACCAGCTAGGAAGCCCCAACTCCCTATTTTAGCAAGCCACCACTTATCATAAGCAACAACCTCCACAAACATTATAGGCCACCCTTTCATGCATTTTCATATTAAACTCAAACACTCTGCTCAAATGCATCTTTGCAAAAAACTCATCTCTCATATAAGCTTTCATCCATCAACAACATGAACCCTGCATACAACACTGTTAGTAGCTCACAATATCATCATCATCACCAACACTTGGCAAGAATACCAATAATACAAGGATCTCATCGTTAACATAACATTATAAGCTCTCATAATAGTGGCACTTACAATATCATCACCATCATCAACAATTGAAAATAATACCAACAACACAAGCATCTCATCATTAATATAACATCATAAGCTCTCATAATAATGTCACTTAGTCATTGGTAATGCAAAACCCTGAGACTAAGGCTCGAGAACAACCCTAGTAACAACATCATTACACATGATTAACAATAAATTTACAAGCCCTCACATACTCATCATATATCACCAACAACATGTTCCGATCACACATCAATCATTTTCAATATAAATAGGCTCAACATAACAAATTAACCATCCTAGATCCATTTTAACTATGGATCTATCAAGTGCTGAGAGGGATCAAATATATCGAGGTGCAAACCTATTTTTTGAGTGAAAAACTTGAGGAAAGGTTTGCACCTCGAGAGATTTGATCCCTCTCAGTGCTTGATAGACTCGTAGTTAAGATGGATCTAGGTTGGTTTTAGTCGTGTGCAACCAAGGAAAATCTATTGATAACATGAGGAACATATGATTAATTTTATCAATAATATGTAAATATATCTAATATTAATATAAGCATTTTAAATATAATAAATATGTTTGAGATTTATAGAGTCATTTTAATTTTAAATTTTCTTGGTTACTTCATTTTTTTGAGACGATAAATAATTGTAAAATAACTTTAATGATGAAAAATGATGAAATAAAATTTGTGAATGCAAAGTGACAATGGAATAATATTGAATGATAGAAAATGTGAATAATAAGAATGTAGTCAATAACAAATAGCCTTCATTGTGATCAATCTCGAACTATTTTTTTATACTATTGTTATTCTTATTTTGGTTTACTATTATATGCAAAAGACAGTAGAAATCATAAATCATAGGCCATTTAAAATTTTGGCTCGAGTTGTTGTAGTAAACATCATACCTTGTATCTCTTGCTCTTCACATTAATAGGTTTAATTACTATAACACAAAAATCGTTCTACATTGTCAATAATGTTTTGTGCTTACACTGAAATCAATGCATAATATTAATCCAATAACTTTAAAATTAATGTACCATCATACATCCAATTATATCGAATCGGAAATCAATGCATCTAATGCAAGAAATCAAATAATATTAGAAAACAATATCTACACAGAAATCAATGCATCTAATGCAAGTAATCAAATAGGATTAGAAATCAGCATCTACACACAAATCAATGCATCTAATGCAAGTAAGAAAATAGGTCCGATTAGAAACCAAATCCACTAAAATTAGTGCATCTAGTGCAAGCAATCAAATAGGATTATAAATCGCCATCTACACTGAAATCAATGCATTTAGTGCAAGCAATCAAATAGGATTATAAATCATTTATATTGAAATCAATGCATATAGTGTAAGCAATCAAATATAATTATAAATCAACATCTACATTGAAATTAATGCATTTATTGCAAGCAATTGAATAGGATTAGAAATCACCATCTACACTGAAATCAATGCATTTAGTGCAAGCAATCAAATAGAATTAGAAATCATCTACATTGAAATCAATGCATCTAGTGCAAGTAATCAAATATAATTAGAAATCAAAATCTACACTAAAATAAATGCATCTAGTGCAAGCAATCAAATAGGATTAGAAATCACCATCTACACTAAAGTCAATGTATCTATTGTAAGAAATATTCTTCCCTCTCTCCCCCCTCCATATATATCTATATGTCCCTCCATCTCTCCTTCTTTGTCTCTTTATCTCACCCCCACAAACACACACACACACTCACTCCATATTTATCAATCTCTTTATTCGTCCCTCCCTATCTCCATCTATCTCTTCTTTCTCTTCACCTTCCCTCTATATCTCTATCTCCCTTTGTCTCTCTATATATCAACCCCAAAACATACACTCTCTTTCTCCAATATATCTATCTATCACTCCCTCCTCCTCTCCCTCCCTCTCCCCTGCTTCTATCTCTTTTCCCTCCTGCTATCCTCTCTCGTTCTCCCTCCATCTTCTTTATCACTCCTCTCTCTCTCTCTCCAACTTTCACTCTCTATGTATTTCTTCTTACCACCCTCTCTCCCCCCTCCATCTGCATCTCTCTTTCCCTACCTCTCTCCTCTCTCTCTCTCTTCACCTTCTAAATTTTTCACAGTATGCCTCTCTCTCTCCTTCTCTCTCCCATTCTCTCGATCTCCTCTTCTTTGAATCTTTATCTCACCCCCAAACATACACACTCTCGCTCCATCTCTCCCTTGTCACTCCCTCTCTCTCTCCACTTTTCACTCTCTATGTATTTCTTCTTCCCTCCCTCTCTCCCCATCCAGCTCCATCTCTCTATCCATCCCTCTCTCCCCCTCCAACTCCATCTCTCCATCTCTCCCTCTCTCCTCCTCTCTCTCAAGTCCCCTCTCTTTTCCTTCCTCTCTCTCTCCCTTTCTCTCCTACCTCCCTCTCTCTTCCCCCATCACTCACTATCTCTATCTCTCTCTCTTTCCCCTACAATCCTCTATATTCCCCCACCACTCTTCCTCTCTCTCAAGTCCTCTCTCTCGTCCTTCATCTCTTTACCTTTATCGCCTCTATCCCTCTATCTTCACACCTCTTTGTCTCTCTCTCTCTCTTTCTCTACCCTCAAATCCTCTCTCTTCCCCCATCACTCTGTCTCTCTCTCCAACTATGTTACTATATCCCGCCCTTTCTTATTCTCTCTCCTTCTCTCCCCCTTGTCTCCATACTCCTATGTCTCTTTATCTCACCCCTAAACACACACACTCTCTCTCCATCTCTCCCTTGTCACTCCCTCTCTCTCCACTTCTCACTCTCTATTTATTTCTTCTTCTCTCCCCCTCCAACTCTGTCTCTCCATCCCTCCCTCTCTCCTCCTCTTATATTTCCTCTATCTCCCTTTATCTCCTACCTCTCTCTCTCTCTCACTCTACCCTCCAATATTCAGTAGCAATATTGTGTTACATGACACACTTTTCAGATCTTATCACTGATAAAACACTTCAACTTACTTGATCAATGCATCAACATCTCCACGAACTGGCTACAGTACAAATAAAAAATGCACCCATTCAAATGCTCCAACATTCTAAACCACTGCTACACGATCTCATAAAACTAGACGTGGCTCCCTCACTACGATGTGCACTCTATGCCAGTACTAAATTGATCCTTCATTACTCACACACCGAAAAACCGTTCACATTCCTGAATCGATCACTCTGCAACCACATTCACAGAACAGATCAGTCCATATTGCTAACACATCACTCAGCTCTATACAACTGGCCCATTAAATGCTCTCCATCAAGCCTTCGATGAGTCCATGAAATTGAAGTTTAATCTAATTGTTAAACAACACATATGTGCACTTGATAATCCAAAGCAAAAAGTCAGCCATCCATCACACTCTAGGTTTGCCATGCCACTTGTTGCCACTGATTCACATTGCTATACCACTTGTGCTCTGGCCAGATCACCCCTATTACTTACTCTCAACACATCGACTACCATGATATCACACTCTCTCTAATATGATCTCAATCACACTGTTTCAAATATCGACTCGAGACATGGCATGCCATTTTTAATTTAATCTCCCAATCACTAGTCAGACGAAATCTACCAGTTAATCATTTAATGCATACATTCCATAACATTGTGCTAACCAAATCAAACGCTAAGGACCAGATCCAAGCATTAATTCCATTCAACCTTTTGAGACCAGATCAATATCGCTTTACATACCAGATCAACGCCATTGTGAACATTCAGAAGGAGATTAGACCAAATTATTTTAAACATTTGGACCTAAAACATATCGATTCAATTGTTGACCCAGTAAACACATCATTTTAATTGCTGACCAGATCCAACATGCAATACCTTGGGCAAATTCCCTAGGAAAATCCTGTGGATTTTCGTTTTCCGTGTTATAGGACACATACATTGTTTTTCCATAGTGAAACTGGGATGTAGATGATGGTTTCATACTGGAAATATGGGTTGCCAATTTTGTAAACACTGATAACTCTACCTTAATCTGCATCTGTCCCAAATTTTGGGAACTTCAAATTTCTCTTCCGAAATTTGCTCAGATTTGCAAACAAAGTTTCTTCAACCACATAGCCAACCATTTGTAGCATCATCAGTACTTTGAAATTCATCATATACAATATATACAATTCAAAGGTTGGGCCTCAATGCCAACCACATGCAAATGTAAAGTTTCTTCAACCACATCGCCAACCATTTGCAGCATCATCAGTACTTTGACATTCATCATATACAATATATACTATTCAAAGTGTGGGTCTCAATGCCAACCACTTGCAAATGTGTTGCGTTAACAATACAAACCACTCAACATTCAATGATAGCTGCACATCAACAAATACTTACAACGTGCTTCACAAGGTTTACATCAATGTCAACATGTCAATAATTTTTAACTTATAAATAATTTGCTGCAATAATATGGTTTACAAATATCACATGCCAAAAAATACATGATTTATGTTTATATGATATTTTTTAATTAATTAATCTAATTAAAAACAAAAAAAAATGCATACCTATCTTAAGATAGATCTCAAACACTATTAAAAATATTCTAAAATATTTCATAGAGACTAAATATCTACCATTTATCTAATAATTATTGATAATTAAAATAAAATTCTAAAAAATAAAAAGCAAATACACTTATATATATCTATCTATATATATATATATATATATATATATATATATATATATATATCTTCAACAATCTAAACTCTTTGAAAATAGTTTGATAATAAAATTGTATATCTTGGAATCTACTCAAGGAAGATTAGATTATTTTAATGCATCTTCTAAGACATTATACAAGTAATGTCAAAAGTAGACTATTTTATTCCTCTAAAAATTAAGATAAAATTTTTCTTTTTTTTTCAAAAGAAGAAACATACTTTTGATATTTCACAAGAAGCCAAAAAGTACAATCCCTTGGCTGCATAACAAATCGATTGATAGCTTTAAAACTGGGCTACGAATAAATCCCAGATATATCGAAGACCTTAAATATATCTTGAAATTTAACTAAATCTCATTTGAATATGATCAAACAGATTAAAGGACAAAACAAACAAAACATTACCATTATAAAACTCTCTTATGAAAACTAACCCAACATCTAATAGCAGAGCTTCCATGGATAACATATCCACCATGATATTATTTTCCTTGAATTTATGAAAAACTTGCACATCATCATATTGCTCTTGTAGCTAGCAGATTTCCTCTTGCCCCGATTCTAAATGAAGGACCCTTAAGTCAGCTCCTCCATTGAACTTGTCCACGAGAAATTTTGAATTCCCATAGAATCTAAATACTTTTACCTACTCCCAAAGGGAAATCTCCATGGCACACCACATAGCAAGGAGTTCAATTATAAAATTTGTGTCTTGGCCAATACCTAGTTTGCATTTAATCTTCATATTATGGGAGAAGAAATGACTATGATTGCACCACAAACATCCCTTTGATTGACTCCATCAAAGAATCCCCATACTATAACAATCGACAACTCCATATCTCTGATAAGCTTTCAACGATTTCACTTGGTCAAGATAAGACAATCTTGCATTATGAGAAATAACTTCAAAGAAAACCAAGAGTCTTCAAACATAAAGTGGTTTCTCCCCAACCAAATTCACCACAATATAAATATCGAAAGGAATGTAAGGGAACATGAAATAAACCTTTGATTCCAAGCCCATAGAAACTCTTTAACCAAGCTTCCATTCCACTAGGCATCAAGGTTTTAAAACAAGAGAAAATTGTCTTCCAAACAAAAATTACAAAATGACAATGAATAAAAAAATGAGTAATAGACTCCTCATTCATTTGATGTAGAACACAAAATCCAAAACCTTCCCATCTTTGCATAACAAGAATATCCCAAGTCAACATTTTTCCTTCAAACAACAACCAAAGGAAAATCCTGCATTTACGAGGGCATTATCCCTTCTATACTAATTTG
Organism: Pinus albicaulis; assembly: GCA_034641835.2. Taxonomy (NCBI): domain Eukaryota; kingdom Viridiplantae; phylum Streptophyta; class Pinopsida; order Pinales; family Pinaceae; genus Pinus; species Pinus albicaulis. Next base: position 763,541,477 of record CM076582.1, on the reverse strand, counting down.
TGTCACCATTTTTAATAAGAAGGAAGGATGTTGTGAATGATTGCATCATATCCATATCTAATTTTTATAATTCCACTTTTTTATTCTTAGAGCACCTGTTGATGCCTTCCTCTTGGTTAATTACAATACCAACTTTACTCAAACTTAATGCATAGAGCTCCATTCACCTACATATACATGAGAAAGGCCTAAATATTAAGTTGAAATCCATTCTTGAATATCCAAAGCTACAGCTACCTGCCTAGCAACATCAATGATAGTAATATAACCCTAATGATTTAAAAACTCCACCATCCTATTAAAGAGTTTATAGAGAGAATTTCATTTTATCCATGGATCATGACCAAGAGTAACTTTATCTCCATCCCCAATCTTACAAAAAAGTCATTTCTCCAAAGCTTGTAGACCACTTAACAAATTCCTCCATGTCATAGAACCTCCCCTAGTCATTTTTGTCTCTTGCTTGATCCGATCTACAATTGACATGGATTTCAAATATTTTGCCCTCATTACAAGACTCCACGGGCTACTGAGAAAAATCATACACTAAAAACTCTTGGCATATAATAGGGGGTAAAGGGTTTTTATATGTTGTATATAAGAGATGAAGCTCAGAGTTAAAGAAAAAATATAAATGGGTACAAAAATATTAATAAATATGGATACCTACAATATCTAGTGAAAATAGGGGTTTTATAAATTGGGAAGGTTTATTGGGTTCCTATTCATAGGGGGTTAAATAAAATGATTTTTAGTGGTATTTTCCAATATGCAGTCAAATTAAAGATATTGTTTAGTATGTCACAAATGCACATGCTATGTCAAAGTTTCATTGAGTGAAGCCCCCCGTGCATGCTCCACCCTCCACAAAAACAATGCAGAATATCTTTGAAGTTTTTCCACTCCTCAATAGTCCCCAACCTGAAGAAAAAAACATCATCTAAAAATAAAGTGTGAGCCATAGCCATCTCTTAAATAAAGTCTACTTCTTTAATTCTACCCTTTTATTTTTCCTTTGTTATCACCAATAAAATTTCCTTTTGGTTAGGATGGTAATTTGGTATAGGTTTTATTGTGTTGGTAAACTAATTCATGAAATTAATGAAATTTTATGGATTGGTTATAATCCTAAGTCTTTTAGAGTCCCACATGTCATGTCATCATGGTCATATCAATAAAAATCTATCAAAAATCTGCATTCATTGGTTCAAATTAAGTTTTAGCCACCTATCTACTTCTTTCTAAGTCTGTAGCAAAATCTATGGAAAATAGGTTGTTTTCGCTACGGACTCGCCTAAGAAGTCCGTAGCGAATCTGCCAAGATCATAACAGAAAACACTACGAACTCGTGTTTTTATACACCGGCAAGGTATTGGGTGTCAAGTTTCAAATGGATAGAGGTCAATCTGAGGTCATGTGATTAGTTGTTTGGAGTCATGGAGCATGTATGATCATCATTGTCATCCCATCATTCTTTTTAGCCTTCCTTATTTTTCCTCATCCCTCTCACATTTGAAGTTACCTTTTTAAAAATTATCCTTGTGAGTTTCTATCTGCCACCTTTTCCTTTTTCCTCTGAGTATAGTTGTTTTTGTTACCTTTCGAAAGGTTCAGCCTTTGTTTGCAAGCTCCTTGCTGTGCGTAATTATTCTTTGCAAGTGTCATATTACTAAGCAGGACAACGTTGTGTTGAGAGGAGTGGCCATGCATAAAAGAACCAACAAATGGGACTTAGTGGTCAGGTATGAGCCAATGGATTTAAAATTGGTTAATGAAGATCCAAGTTTTGCAACAGCCTTCACCAGTACTGGTTGCATGAGGTTTTGCCAGAAGTTGCAGGGGTATCATGCCCAAGTTTCTAAGGACTTTGCAATGAATTTTCTTGGCACTGCATCAAAGGTGGGTGTGCTAAATTTTGTTTTTTCTCCTAAAACTATTTCCCAAGCTACAGAGATTCCAAGGACAGGGGAAGAGTGGTTTAAAGCCACCAAATCCAAATTGTAGAACTGTGATGACTTCTTGAATCCTGACCACATTGGAGTGGACATAACCTCAGGGATCCCAAGAAGTTGCCTCAAATAAAATTACTCCAAACATTTGTTGGTGATTCAAAAATATTTCAGATGTGAAGGGAGGTTCGACATGATATATCAGTATCACTTCAAAATTTTGCTCCATTTCATTGGTAAACAGCTTTTGGACCTTCTATTTTTCTTATTCAGAAGCCTTGGCAAAATGTGAGTTAAATTCCAAGCTAGGCCTGAGAGTAGTGAAACTTCAATCTTTCATCGTGGATTAATACTGGTTTTGGAAGAGCTGAAAAAATTAAATAGAGATTGGGCCACATTTTTGTTTCTTAGTGGTTATGAAGTGGATGTGTTAACTCCAAAGAAAACACCTAAATCAAAGACCTGCCCTTCAAGCAAGAATGATGAACCTATATCTAAAGTAGAGGGTAGACAAGAAGGAGAAATGCAGCAAATTGCAGAGCCCGTGGAGGTTAAAATGGAACATTTGCAGATGATAGATTTACCTCAGGCCACACCTTCAAACAACAAGCCAAATCCTAGAAAAAAGAGTCATGGAATAATCACTAGGAGCCAAACAATGGGAAAAGGAATTTTTTATGACATTTTACAAGCTATAGATATAGAAGAAACTCTTGTGGTCAAATATTTTGAGGTCAAAGGAGGTAAGAAGAAAAAGAAAAGCCTCACTACCAAGAAAATTAATTTTTCAAGTGAAGATGAAGGTTTTGTATTTAAACCAAGAAAACCTCTCACTAGATTGAAGCTTGTCAAAGGTATCAAGGCTAACAATAATACTGAAGAAATAGAAAAGGGAAAACAACCTATGGTAGAAGACATCATTGACATATCCCCAACAAAGGAATAAATTGCCAAGCATAGGAAAGGCAAGGAGAAGGTCACTGAAAAATCTGAAGTGGAGCTTTTAAAGGAGTAGTTTAAGGAAGCTAGAGAGGAATTCATTGAAACAAAGTTGGAGTTGGAAGAGGCTAAGCTAGAAAGAAAAATGGTGGAGGAGCTAAAGGAGAAAGTGAATGAGCATATTAATCATTATGATGAAGCCTTAAAAAATGCTAATATTTTTTTGAAGAGAACCCTTACTCTACGTAGAGTGATGAAGCATACAAGGAAAAGAAACATCTGGCTGCAGGCAGAGAGAAAGAAGCTTAAAGAACAAGTGAAGGAATTGGAGGTGAAAATGGAAATGATACAAACAGAACTCAAGAAAAAGGGTTTAAAAATGACAATGATAAATGAACCCGTTGAAGCTGAATCTTATGTTGCCAAAGGTGAAGCTACTATTTTTTGAAAGGGGGGTAAAATACCTTTTAAATATTTTTTGCCTCATTTTAGTTCATCACTTAGAGAGCCATGAGAAATTTTGAAGAATAAACCCAGATTTTTCAATTCTGTTGTCAATTAGGCAAGTTCGTAGTGTGTCTGAGGGTTGAAGCCCAGAAAACGTTACGAACTCATTGAAGATTTTTATATATATATATATATATGTCAGGTTTTGTCATGAAAAAGGCAGGTAAAGGCATGTGTTTAATTGTTTTTGACTCACTAGACAACCTCAAATCAGCAAAGAGAGCAAATAGTTTGCAAATATGACCGAAGTTGAAAACACTACAAACTCTTGCTATGGACTTGCCTAAAAGTCCCCTATTTCTACAGCGAAGAGGATTTTGGAGATTTTTCAAGTCTTGATTGTCTTTTTGGGACAAGTCAGCCACATGGAAAGGTCAAAAGTCATTATTTGAATGTTAGGATGAGGACACACTCCTCGACAAATATGTTCAAGTTACCAGCTCACCATGGGAGCCACATTAGCAATCATGACATCACCTCCTCAAATTTCGGAAGACAGGCCTCCTGACTTGGTGGGAGTATTTATGGTTCAGTAATGGTCAGTGCCACCTCAGGCACATGATATTTTCGATGTAAACTAGAAACTTTTAAATTTTGTTAATGTAATAAAGAGTTTTAGAGTCCTATTAGGTTTCTAAGTCCTAAAAATAACAGATGTTTGTTTTCTCTCCTTGAAATTTGTTTTTGGTTAGTCTAGGTGTCATTAGAAGTATTTGAAGGTATGTTCTTGCTGATAGACTCATTGTAAAGGTGCCTAAAATTATAAATAGGCAGATAATTGATGGAGAGAGGGTTGATTGATGTTTTTACTATAGGCTACTACTGTAAATCCTTTTATCAATAATATATAGTGGCATCATACTTCTCTTTACTTGAGATTCATTTATATTCTTATGAGTGTTTTTCTTTTATGTTCTACTATTATATCTTCAATATCCTAATTGTTTGATTACTTATAATTCATGGCTAACATGCTCTAACTTCCTTCAAACACTTCATCCACTGTAAATGTTATGTTTTCATCAAAATATATATGCCTCGGCTTCCATGAGAGGAGTTTCACATGTCACTTATTTTTTTATACTGACTCCATATGCCCAATGGTAGTAATTTGTCTACATCTTTCACCTACACAAAAAAACAATTAAAACCAATTTCAGAGTTAGCCATCTGTTGAGCTTCATTTACATAATATCATCTTTACCCTTGAGAGAGCCCTCTTGGGCTGGAAAGGCTAAGTTCTAGCTAAAATTAGGTTTGAAATAGTTACTCTATGTTAACTATTGAAGCAGCCCATTGGCCTCAATTTAGTGACAACATCCTCCATAATTAATCTACTCAATCCTTCACTAATGAGTAAAAAAGGAAAAATTTATAAGAGACAGCCTTCACAAATGCCAAACAAAGCTCTAAAAAACTTTGATGGCTCACATTTAACCAGAACAACATAATTGGTTGATCTCACACAACCCATTATCTAAGAAACTACATCAAACTTCAAACCAATCTGAAGCAAGACCAACCTCACAAAGGACCAGTCTACTTTATGTAAAATTTCCTCGGGTCAACCTTCATCACAATAGATGGAATACTTATGCATTTAATGGAGTGCATGCCTTCCTAACCCAACCCATTATCATCATGGATATGTCTATTAAATAAAAAAGCAAATTGGGCCAAAGACATATGGATTGACAAGCCATTCAAAGATAAACTTTTGGTACTCCACAAATGAGGAAAAATCATATCCAACAGTATCATTTTAAATAAAAATCAAGGTCCATATATGGATCTACTAAGCATCAAGATGGATCAAATCTATTTTCACTTTAAAATGGTTTAAACCTCAAGAGATTTGATCCCTCTTCGGGCTTGGTAAATCCAGAGTTAAGATGATCCTATTCGGGTAGAGTATATATGTGTGTGTGTGTGTGTGTGTGTAACCTCAATTTTATTTTAATTATTATTTTAATCATTTTATTTTATTTTATTTATTTACTTTTTAGTTTTTGTAATTTGATCAAGTCAAAATGTTTATATAACAAGACATGATAGGACATTACAACATATCTTCCATAATCGGCTCGAGAGTGCTTTTCAACGCAAAGATATATCTAATTAAATGGAATGATTAGTGAGATAACAATAGAATTTTGAAATTAATTAAATAATTTCATAATTAAAAAAAATATATTAATATTTATTCAATGTTGAAGATTTTTTTTTAAATATAAACACATTTTATATCATTTCAAAAAGTTGAATAGAACATGCCAAGCAAAGGAATGATAGGACATTACAAATTCTCTTCCATAATCTGTTCGAGAGTGCTTCTTAGTGAAAATATATATTTAATAAATGGAATGATTCATGGGATAACAATAGAATTTCGAAATCAATTAAATAGTTTTGATAATTTTGATAATTTAAAAAAAATATTAATATTTTATTCAATTTTTAAATATTTGTTTTGTAAATATAAATACATTTTATATCATTTCAAAACGTTGAATAGAACATGACAAACAAAGGCATATTCATATTCATATAGACTCTTGATCAACTCACCAAACCAAACAAAACAATGACAACATCAAAATTTCAAAAAGACATTCAAGATCTAGAGAAAAGAAACCATGACTTCAGGCCAATTATAATTGTCACAGGTTTGTGCACCAGATGAACCAAACACCATCATGATTAAAAAAAAACACAAAACAATCCACAATCGTAGAAATCCATTGGTAAAAATTACATGAAATAAGTATTAAGTACCAAAGCTCCAAAGTTCAAACTACAATGCTATGACAAGCCCATATATAATGTTTTGTAAGGAAAATAGCACACCAGAGAATAAAGCCAGGTTATCTGGAGATGAGCCAAAACCACCTATGTACTAAAACTCCACACAAAATGAGACTACCGACATTCCAAAAAACCAAGGTATATCCCCACACTCCACCACGCCTGAGAGAGAAGGCAACCAACAAACACTCTAGAGGATCTCCCATAATAAACTAGACCCAAGCAAAAACATCAATAAAAGAATGAAAATTTACCCGATACCACCATTCTAGTCATGGTATGAATAAATCAAAGTAGGATTCTAAACATTATCCACTAGAGGGTCAGTAAGATCTCTAGAAGTAGAACCAATAACAAAAAAACTTTCCATCTGTGCCACACGAGAGTCAACATTACCCAGACAAAACCTTTGGTTACAAAGAATCCATTTAATATATTCTAACGAAGAAAACACATTATAGTTTTCAACTTGTTTATATTTGAAAACAAGAGGTAGAAAATTTGTCATCTGTTGATTCAAGACCAAAAAAACTCATGAAATTCAACCTCCTTTTCCTAAATCTACCAAGAATTGGGAGCCATTTAACATCATTTCCTGCCAATTTTGAGTCAGAGAAGTAAGAACAATCCCCTGCCTCCTTGTTTTCCGTAACTAATATCTACTTCCTCAGTTCCAGAGGTGTGACATCAAAAGCAATAGCCACAAAATCATAGGAAAAAGGGTGAACCCTTTTGTGTGCAATGTGTCCTCCACTCCCTCTCTGACTTCTCATATTATGCCTTGGAGGCATGAACATCGTTGCGAATAAACACAAAGGACAATGACTAGAGAGACCTCTAATGATAAAACAATAAAAGGAATGGGAGTTCTTTAAAAGGGCATTAAATAAGAAGGTATTCACCCAAAGACCACATTGGATGTCTAAAACCCAGGAGAGTATCCAATTCACTAGAATTCAGACTGATGACCCAGCATGAATACCTTTCAACCTCCTTATGACCTATACTAGACTAAAGGGAATTATAACAGTATTTAGAGACTTGAAATGACCAAGTATCCAAGGCGGGCCGCACATTTTGAGCCACTAACTATTGACTCAGAAAATTACCAATATAAATATTAGACACCAACAATACCACTCCTAGAGAGAAATAACTAATTTCCCAAATTACCACAATTATCCTTAACCATTGAGCATATTAATATAGAATCTCACTTGAAACAATAAGCATATATCACTTCCCCAAAGGCCCAGACATTAACAAGAAACACATAACTGACGACCCAAATATACACACTAACAATAATTTCTAGTGTGAGCTTGTACTAAGCAAATTAAAAATCACTAGACTCCAATAATTCTCACTGAAAACTATAGGGGATACCAATGAAATAAACACCAACCACCAAATATGCCACCAAATGCATAATTCTCACGCGAAATGCTAAAAATCAAGAATAATCACAACATATAACAAAAGAAATACCAGCGAGAGAATCCACCAAACTTAGAATTCCCAAGCCCAATGCTCAGGCACTAGAATACACATAGTGTATAACAAAAGAAAATGACACCAGAGGAATCGCCACCAAACATCAACTAATAGTAATATGATACCTCTAGTGGAGACTGAGGAGTTATTCTCGCCTCCTCGCACAATAAAATTGAAATTACTTCTTTCCATCACCTATGTCTGCATTTAAATTCACAAAGCGACACATGCTAGGGTATTAGCATTAATTGTCTTTTTCCATGCCCACATGAGAATGAACAAGTGTTCATATGGCATCGTCTTCAATGTAGCCAAATAAATCATATTGACATATTTTTTTATAAAACTAGTGAATACAAATTACCAATCAAATTTCATCATTATTCAATGATTATGATTCTTTGTAAAATTATAAAAAAATACAAGGTGAGGGTAGCACACTCTATGTACTTAGTGAAAATTATTGCTTACATATTGAAGTATGTAATATTTTAAAGAATAATGGTGCTTTTCAAAAGAATTGACCATAGAATTAGTGAATTGTGTAAAGAGGTGAGTATGAATGATTGAAGAAAAATGTTGTAATTTAGTATATATTTTTTTAAAGGATTTTTGTGTAAGATTTGATAAGAATTTATTGAAAGTACAAATTTGGATTTTATAATTTACAAGATTTAAATGTTCTAAAAAAGTGTTAAGGATTAATTTATTTGTGTATTCAAAAACATATTTTAAACAACAAACAAATACAATATTGCCAAAAAATTATATTATGAAATTTCAACTAAAACTAAAAGTTATAATATTAAAAATAATAATAATAATAATAAATAATTATATCAATCTTTGATACCACAACATAGTTTTTTCTCGAGAAACTATAAGAGTTTTTTCTTCTTCTACTCTACTTTTAGAGACAACTAAATTGTTACACCCATCACTAACAATGCTTCCCAATAAATTATACAGATCTCAACGATATAAATAAAAATAAATAAAAAATAAAAAACATGGAAAAAATAAAATGTACCTCTAAAAAATAATTGAAAGCTTAAAATGCACCTAGAGTAAAAAATAGTGAGACCCAATTTAGGGTAGAGGCTTCTATTGTTGTGCGGGGACCAGTAATGGTTGTAGTATTGATCCCACACAACCATCAAAACATAACAATAAAACATTCATAAATAAAACATAAATACATAATATAAAGTTATATAAGTTATTCAAATATGTTCAAAATTGGCTCGGATATTGATTGGGCTTACAACTGTCCAAAACTAGCCTTTCATATCACAAATTGACAATACATTTTGTCCCAATTACATCCAGATCTGTTTTATAAAACAAGACAAAATTAACAAACAAAACCTCCATCCCAAACTATCCAACATGACACATATCACATCAGACCAACCCCAATAAATGGAAACTAGAGCAGTTATGAGCAAAGTACATTCCTACCTGCAGAAGAAAAGATAATGAATGTGTTAGCCATAACTACATATATGTTCAACAATAAATGACACCAACACAAAAGATTCAGGAATTAAACATAGGATTTGGGAATTACACATAGTACACAAAGGAAAGCACAAGGATCAACCATGAGATTTTTTCAGCCATTGGATGACATCCGAAACAATCCAAAACACACATTTGAAACTGGAAAAAATAATCCATGTCAATCCTCCCTTCCAATCAAATTAAACGACAAAAATATATAAAACCACATCACAATTGCTTCATAAACTTTCATTCTACTCATATGCAACTAGATTCACTCCATCAGAGACTAGACATTGTATTCAGAGACTGCACACTATAATCATGTTTGAATAATTCAAGTTTTTTCTTTCTGTTTTTTTTAATATTTAAATCTTCCATTAGTTTAATGTATAAACTTCATTTTTTTCCTTTATTTCTTTCTGTTATTTTTAATTTTCCAAATCTTCCATTAATATACCATATGAAGAAAATGTGTGTGCAATTTAGCTATTGTGTGTGAAATTGCAGATAAAAAACCATAGCATCTGAGTCAACAGAGAACAAATAGCATCTTAATGGTTTTCAAGATCTTGTGGTTATTGTTTATTAAAGAGATCTCCAAATTATCCACATTGTTATAAAACAATGGTTGACGTTTTGAATCCCAATGGGGATCCATCTTCAGGACAAGATGTTGAATGAAGGCATCTTCTTTTCCTTCTTTCTAGTGCACCAATTTTGAAGTAGAAATACCAATTATAAAGTAGAAAGGTTATAGAAACTTTCATTGTTTTCATAAGGCATGTAATAATGATTTAGCAGTCTCACAATCAATACTTCCATAGCACAGTTGAAAAACATAGAAACTTTCATTGTTTACTTCCAGAGCACAATTGAACATCATAGAAAATTTCATTGTTTTCATAAGGCATGTAATAATGCTTTAGCAGTCTCACAATCAATACTTCCAAAGCACAGTTGAACAACATTGAAACTTTCATTGTTTTCATAAGTAATGCTTTAGCAGTCTCACAATTAATACTTCCATAGCACAGTTGAACAACATACAAACTTTCATTGTTTTCATAATGCACATAATAATTATTTAGCAGTCTCACAATCAATAATTCCAAAGCACAATTGAAAAACATATAAACTTTCATTGTTTTCATAAGGAATGCTTTAACAGGTTCAGAATCAGTATTTCCAGAACACAGTTGAACAACATAGAAACTTTCATTGTTTTCATAAGGCACGTAAAAATTTAAAAGCAAGGGGGTTATACCAAGAGAAGGGATAGACCCTTCCACTTGTAGACCTCATTAGCATGTTGAGCAAGTCAAATTACCATATTCATGGGACCAACCAACAACAATACCTCCTAATAATCCATTCACATCCAAACATATAAAAATCCAACCTACCAAAATTTCGAGAATACAACCTACTACCTTTTCAACTAAACTCATTATCTCCTAAATATATATAATATCTTGGTTATGAATAACAAACAAACACTTGAGGAAATTCATATTAAGGTATCCCCCCTAGTTCCCTTATGTTCAATGACAATTTGTTCATTACAAAACCCTCAGCCTAGGTCACTCTACTTTAAGGGCCCTAAATTATGGTTGGAAAGTCTCCTCGAGATTCCCTAAACACACAAAAGCCAATTTCTTTGGACATCTCCCTCTTCTACTTCTTTTTTTTCACAGCAAAAATACATTGTTGTAATAAGAATAGAAAACAGTATAGGATACAACTTTGAGATTAAAAAACATAGATTGCATCATGTCTATATGTCTTTGAATTATATATATATATATATATATATATATATATATATATATATATATATATATATATATATATATATATATATATGTAACTATTTAGAAACTAGAAAATTTAAACAAGACAGGTTAGAAAAGGACCTTTCTGATCACACATGCAAACCCTAACACACATTCAAACCTACCCATTCTAATCATATGAACGAGGCATGTCCAGAATTACTGTCTTTTGAAACTTGTTCTATTCACAATATAGAAGAATTTATTCAAGTAGGGAATTTGTCATCGTTATATTCACCTTGGCTTAGGGAATCATAACTTCAAAGCAAAGATTAATCATAACTGAAAATATTACTTCATTAACAAACCTGAATTTCAAATGATCGTTGAAGTTGCTAGATTCCTTTTAGAATGTTCTTGGATCAACTCCAAACCAAATGATTTTAAGATCCTTTCTAAATATGAGGCCTTTCAACCTTCCTAAGATTACATATGAGATCATTTGTACTAGGGTATTTTGAATGTTCTAAAGCTATGTCTCAGGTCTCTTAGCTTTTACTGTTGGATTAGAGTTCATGTTTGGATTTAGCTAGGTTTGCGACTTGCTTTAATACTCCTTTGTATTCCTAAGTCCTTTTAGGCACACTGAAATAGATTCTAAGGTTTTCAACCTTTATTTAGTCATTTTTGGTCAACATATGCAACCAAATTCAGACTAAAATATATGCTCAGGTAATTTTTACCTCCCAATTCTCTTGCCCTTCCAATTTAAATACTTCTTTACTACTTATGTGGATATACTAAGGCTTACAACTTTGTCCTTCTTCCAAATAATGTTATTGAACAAAGACTCCTTTCATATAAATTTTAGTTAACCCTGAGGCCCTTTGACCTTCCATAACAGATGGAATCATATCTCTATTCCCTATTCTTCTTTTTCTCACACATGACTAATCAGACTCCTTCCATATTCTTCCTTTTCTCACACATGACTAATCAAATTTCGATTATGTCACTTCTTTAACCAGAATAGCAATGTGAATTCTAGAGTTTGAAATAGATTGACTTCTTCTCCTTTAAATGTTCCCTTTTACTAGTTTTATTTTTCAATATATTTTCAACCTTTATACTTAGACCTTAAGATATATATTCTTTGAGATACTCGTCTCACTGCTATCAAATTAGGAATAGGGAAAAAACAAATTTTTGGTCTCCTTTGGATCTACTCCTCCCTTTTCAGAACTTATACTGTGATAAACAAGTTTACTACTTCAAGGATGCTCTTAGATCTGAGGTCTGATACCTTTTTTATTTTTCAAAAGGTATTTTATATTGATAATTAATTCTAATCATTTACTAATAATTTATATGATTTATAGATAAATTGTCCTTTTCAACAAGAGACACATCTAAACATTCTATTCATTGTAAGGTAAATATGACCAACAAAATAACACACATTCAAATCTACCCATTCTAACCATATGTTTAGTGACTTTAACAACAAATAAATTCAAATATATGCAGGTTGCAAGTACTGCTTTTAAATTTCATGAAATAAATAAGACTGTGTTTTTATTATGCAAGTTGCAATTATTTATTAGACTTAGTTTCTTATTTAAATTTATTACAGGCATTATACTGAGTTTCTATAGCTGAAAGAACTTCCACAGATAGAAATAATTTTTGACAGTATGCATGTTGTTGTTGCAGCCATGCCACGAATTTCAATTGTAGATCGTATAAGGAATAAGAGGAGGTAAGGGACAAAGCGTGCCCAATTGCGTTGCACTTCATCGGAAGAGGAAATGGTCGATGATTCCAGTGTTGCCAATGCTCCTTGCAATGATCTTGAGAATTCCCATGTGGTGGAAGATCATATCGTCCAACCATCTACCACAGTGCCACCCTCAACCACATTACAAGGTGTAAGTTCAACTAAGAAAATCAGTGCCATAAGAGGCTGGGCAAAGGAAGATATGCTAGTTTCAATTAATGGCATAGAGTTCGGGATACTCAGTACGTAAATCCACAAAAAACATGGAATTGTAGCCTAAAGAATACATTATTGGATTAATGGGCTCACTCACACAAAGCGTAGAGGGCATGTTACAATTATAACTGAAGAGGAGGAGGCTGAGGTGGTTGTGTGGTGTAAGGAGATGGCCCAAATGGGACATGGGTTAGAGTTGATACAACTCAAATCCATAGTAGCTCAAATCTGTCAAGGGAGGCCTAACCCCTTCAAAGATGGGTTTCCTGGAAAATCTTGGTGGAGTGGATTTAAAGAAAGGCATCGAGACCTTGAATTACGAATAACAGAGGGCATTGACAAAGACAGGGCTTTAAATTTATGCCTTGCAATTGTGTCTAAATTTTATGACACCCTTTCACATGCATATGACAAACACCCTTATGCCCCAAACCATATCTGGAACTATGAAAATACAGGCTTACAAGTTGGAAGGAATTGTGGCATTTGGGTAATTTCTAAGAGAGAGAATAGAAATGTGCCAAAATTTTTTCCTAGAAGCAGGGAGTGGATCACTATACTTTTTTGGGTGAATGCTACTAGTTCTTCAATCCTAGGTTTTTATTTATTCAAAGGAAAAACAAAACTTAAAAACTAAATACATAATTGTGAACTAGGTGCATGCATGGTTGCACACCCCCATGCATGGATGATAAAGGAACTCTTCATGAATTGGATTTTTCACTTTTCCACATCTGTTCCAGGTGGTGTCTCGCTTGAAAATATACACCTACTTATTTTAGATGGCCATGGAAGCCACATGGCTATGTAGATAATATAGGAGGCCAAAAATTTGGGCATTGACCTATTAACATTGCTATCTCATACCACTCATAGATTGCAACCTCTTGATGTCAGTATGTTTGGGCCTTTCAAGAATTATTTCAGGGCATGAGAGCGAGTTTTATGGATGGCAAAGAATCCATGGATGGAGGTAAAATGATTTGAGCTAGCTGAGCTTGGAAGTAAAGCATTTAAAAGGGCTCTAACACCTTCTAATATCAAAGCTGTATTTAGGAGGACTGGAATCTGGCCACTGAATGTTGATGCTCTTATTAATGATACTAGTTGCAGCCAGACATTTGTGGTGGAAGTTTAGGAAGCAGAGGACTTACACGTCCCATTTGATGACCAAGCAGATATGGATTGGTAGGAAGATGTTATTACTATTGAAGGTATGATATCCCTTTCTAAAGGTAAATTTTTTGATGATGAACATGTATGTGAGACACAGTTCAGTAATGAGCCAATTTTCAATAACATGGAGGCTGCCACACCCACTCAAACACCTACTAATTATGCATGTGATATTCTAAATGACAATGCCAATGTGGCATCACATGAGAATGTAACAAGAATCAACGGTGACCATTTGAGCATGCCAATCCAAGTAACCCCACCATCATGGTTGAAAGAGGCCATGATGAATCACAAAAAACATAATGTGTCAACCACCAAAGATGAAAGCATGGAAATTCCTTCTCAACCAACAGAGTTTAGAACTGAACTTGTTCATTATTTTTTGGACAGTGGATCACATAATGAAGAGTCTATTGAGAATGAATTACCAAACAAGGACAACAACGGGGTTCAATCAGGTTTCCCTGAGGTTGAAAGGCAAGAGTCAAACCATCAGGAGCATGCGACAACAAACCAACCAATACTTGGTAGGTTCCTAAAGCTACCAATAGAGAGAGTGAAGGCCTCATCAACAGGTTCACCAACAGATTATCTTCGGTTAGAGAGGAGTTCACATTTACTCACCTCTAAAGAATATGTGAACCTAATGTTCAAGTCTGAGCGTAGAAAACTTGAAATTTAGGAATCTAAACAGAGAAAGAAGGAGTTGGCGCGGGAAAAGAGAGATTCAAGGATTGCAGCAACAATAGCTCGAGCAAAGGAAAGGCTCGAAAGACAGAAAACAAAGGAAGAGAAGGAACATAAAAAATAGTTGGAAAGGAAAGAGAGGGTGGCAAGAAAGGTTCAACAAGTGCTGGAAAAAGAAGGGGTGACATAAAAGGAAGAGTATGGTTCAGGTCAGTTGGAGGCAAACAAGATGATTTCCAACACTTTGGACCGCATTGCAGATCATACACCATCATACCAGGACCTGCTTAACATCCAAGTCCCCCACTATCAACCAGGGCTTATAACCACCCCATATACACCTACTAGTGCAGGGGTGAATTCTATGTATTGTAGGCCACCTCCAATTAGTGTTGGGGTTAGTAGCACAAATGGAGAATTCGGCTATTCAATCCCTCCATTGTTACACGGAGTAAACTAGACTCACTGATATGGCAGAAACTTGGCAGAGGAAAACACTTCAATAAGTTTGGGCAATTCATAAAATTAAGGAGGCCGTCGAGCATAGGGGTGGAATGAATTTTTTGTTTGTAACCAAATTGCAATGTGGATGAAGATACCATCCCTTTTTGGTCTGTTGCAATGTAAGTTCCAATGTGTATTTGGATACAGTTCAAAGACAAACATATAGTTTAATATACTAGTAAATGTTTCGAGTATGGTTTATACAATATGGTTTGGAGTATTGACTAACAAAATTCCAATATTACAAAAACCCTACATAATTTATAATGTTCATCGCTGCAAGTTAATCCAATTGGGAATTCAATCAAATTTAACTACAAATACTTGTGCTTGGTGTGCATCATATAGATAGTATGCATCATAATTCCGTATGTACATGACACACAAGACATTACTTGTTGATTCATTCGCAATGATTCTTTCATATACAAAGAAGGAATTATGAAGCAATGTCACATAGAATTTGGCATGTATCATATGGACCGTATATGCATATATGAGTGAGGCCATAAAAATATTTCCCTTCAACTTCCAATTTTCTATAGAGTTCATGGAAAGTCTCTTCAAGCTAAGTTGGAATAGGGGAGGGCCCAATTTAGACACCTGGCGATATGACCAATTTCTAACATGTGCCTCCACGTGGTCACTTCCGCGTTGTTGGCCCAACATATGTTTTCCCTTCCATTTACCTATCTATTCACACAGATTAGGGTTAGGTAATTTTACCTCCGTTCATTTCTGTATAGGCCCAATAATAGCTCATTATGGGTACTGTAGTTAATAATGAGTAAAACCTATTTCTTCTTAATTTAACCGATAATTTGCATGGTTTAAGGTGCACAGAGCTTAGATTATTTCTTTTATTAGTTAACCCATTGTTATTAGTTGCAGTGACAGAAGTCCAATTGCAAAAGGGGACAGCAGGGCTCCAATTGGCCATAGCATTATTAGGATTAGAGTAAATAAGTTTTTTGAATGTGAGGAGGGATTGTTCATCATCATGAAATGAGTACATATAGGAGGAGGGGTGAACAAAGAGAAGAACGAGTGCAGAAAAAACAGAGCAAGGAGTCGGCATGGTGCTTCAAATGGAAATTAATTTCAGCAATAGTCACAAACTGAATAGACAATCAAAACTTAAAATTTTGACTTAGAATGAGACAGTCCATATGATGCACACAAATATCCATGTACACGATAGCATCCACCAGAGAAAATATATATATATATATTGACTCCAACTCAATGGAATATACCAACAAATTAAAATGACTTCAGTTATTTTACCACCAATGGCATAAAATTCCAATCGATTGAATTATTTTCCACTTAACTCAGAAAAACTACCAAGAAAACATGGAGACAAACACATAAACATATCAAGATGTCAATCAATATGCATAGAATCTAATATCAAATCAGCTCTGATGACACTTAAGTCTGAAATAATATTTATAATTTATGACATTGATCAAAAAGAAACTACAGACCACAAAACTTTGAAATAATATTTATCATTCACGGCATTGATCAAAAAGACACTGTATGGAAATTGACCACTGTATAGTTAAACCCTCGACCACCAGTTTTTCTACTTATAAATTGTAGTTTACTACTTCTACTTATCTTAGCAACTCAGGTTAAGGAATAAGCCATATACTTTAGCCATCGCACAAATATACAAAACCTGTATTTGGTGGCAAAGACAGACCTTACAATAAAGACTATCTAAATAGTTTCAACCTCCTGTACATCAGTCTTAGTAACATTTGTTTATCTACGTCTAAGAAAGACCCTAAGGATATATAAAGCAAAGACATGTCTTACAACAAAGATTCTTCCTTTAAGAATATCAACAAGTCCAAATAGAAGCTCCCTACTACATGTCCCAATCTAACCTATAACTACAAGTATAAATAGAAGCTCTATCTAAGTAACATTTACAAACTATGCTTATTGATCAGTCTATATAACTATAGGGATAACTAACCACTGGGAAAGAGGTGCGGAGAAGACCCAGATTGTCTTATTGATTTTACCCAACCACAGTCAATCTATGAAAAGGAAGGGGGCTAGTGAGAAAATAATTTAATCATTAGTCCCTTTTGGGCGATTTCAATCATCGAATTAAGCCATCAAATTAAGTCACAAGATTAAGCCATCAAACCAATTAAACCATCGATTTCTAGGTAAACCCTCAATTTCAAGTTATTATAGTGAAACATATAAATTTCAATCATTGAATTAAGCCACAGAATTAAGACATCGAATTACGACAAAAAATTAAGCCATCGAATTAAGACACAAAACCAATTAAATTCTTGATTTCAATTTAAATATTCAATTTCAAGTCATTACAGTGAACCAAATAAATTTCAATCACAGAGTTAAGCCATTGAATTAAGACACATAATTAAGCCGAATTAAGAAACAAAACCAATTAAGTGACATAAGCCACAAAACCAATTAAACCCTCTATTTCAAGCTAAACCCTCAATTTAAAGTTAAACCCTCAATTTAAAGTCATTACAATGAAACAAATAAATTGTATTTTTTCAAATTAAGCCATAGAATTAAGCCATCGAATTAAGCCACAAAATTAAGCCTTCAAATTAAACCGCATAACCAATTAAGCCCTCTATTTCAAGTTAAATCCTTAATTTCAAGTCATTACAGTGAAACAAATAAATTTCAATCATTGAATTAAGCCAATTTGCAAATATAGTAGTTGTGATGTGCATTAATTGCTGAGCAGAAGACTACATAATTGTTTCCCACAACTTCAGAGGAAAAAAATTATAAATTGAATTTCATTAAGCCACATAAGGCATTTGCAGTGATAGAAAACCAATTAAGGCACCAAAATTAAGTCATTCCAGCTGCAAAAGGCACCAAATAAGCCATTCAAGTCACATAATGCACCAATTAAGCCTTTCGAGCCACAGACACTCCACAGAAGGCACCAAAAGCAAACCAAGGAAAACCCATTAAACAAATATAGTGACAGAAGCCAGAGAAGGCACCAATTAAGTCATTCAAGCCACATAAGGCACCAATTAATCCATTTCAGCCTTAGATAGCCACAGATACTCCACAGAAGGCACCAAAAGTAAACCAGGGCAAGCCAATTAAGAAAATTTAGCCATAGAAGCCAAAGAAAGCACCTATTAATCCATTCCAACCACAAAAGGCACCAATTAAGCCATCCAACCACATATACTCCATAGAAGGCACCAAAAGCAAACCAAGCAAACCAATTAAGAAAATTTAGCCAAAGAATGCATCAATTAAGCCATTCCAGCCACCGAAGGCATCAATTAAGCTATTCCAACCACCAAAGGCACCATTTAAGCCATTCGAGCCACAAAATGCACCAAAAGCAAATCGAGGAAAACAAAACATAACCACAGAATTGGAATTGACAAAAATAACAAATAATTAAAAAAATTTAGCACAAAAGCCAGCGATTCCAGCCACCGAAGGCACCAATTAAGCTATTCGAGCCACAAAATGCACCAAAAGCAGACCAAGGCAAACAAAACATAACATAAATGGAATTGATAGAAATAACAAATAATTAAGCAAATTTATCACAGAAACCAGTTATTCCAGTGACTGAAGGCACCAATTAAGCCATCCGAGCCATAGAAGGCACAAAAGGCACCACAGAAGGCACCAAAAGCAGACCAAGGCAAACAAAACATGACAACGGAAGTGGAATTGACAGAGATAACATATAATTAAGCTAATTTAGCACAAAAGCCAGAGATTAACACAAGATGAATGGTGTGAATATCGAGCAAATAAATGTGTTGAAGAATACAATTGCAGACATGGCTTGCAGGATGAAGAATCCTACCAGGGTTCCCTAACGCCAAGCTCCAAACATCTACCACAGCGAGCCAACCATGGTGTCCAGTGTGAGGTCAAACAACGTTAAACAAGCTATAGTTAGAGTAGAAAAGTCATCTTTCAGCGGAATATGCTTTTGTGAGAGAAACCCTTTATCGTACCCACACCCCACTTTGGCGGCCGAACAATACACCTTAACAGTGGAACAACACCCTGCAACACTGACAAACACGTCATAACACTCAATAAACTCTCCCTCGTGGCACCACAATCAAAAACGTAGTAAACAACCACCAGCGAAGCATTGGCTCGGAACCCCCATCACTCACAACAGTGGAAGGCACTACAAACAACCACCAGCGGACATAAATGAATGAGTATCAGAGTCAGAGAGAAATTAACGGAGGTAAAATAAGCTAACTCTAACCCAAGTGAAAAGATAGGTACATGCAAGTAAATGGTATGTTGGGCCCACGATGCGAGAAAGACCACGTGGAGGCACGTGCTGGCAAATCTACTCGCGAGGTGTCAAAAATCAGCCACGTAAGGAGGCCACGCAACTTGGCCTCCCTCCCCTATGAAAATAATGGAATCAGTTGATCAATTCAGTTAGCTATGCGTGGCGTTTGAGGGAACATGAGGGACATCTCCAGCTGGCCTCGCTGCTCACGCTTCCTCGCTAGATCCTCCCATTTGTCGGCAACACTTTCCCTATCACCTAATCACAAGGTGGACACTACTAACATTACCTAAAGTCGCGTTCACGTGGTAATCGCCGTCCGCTCCGGTTCCTACTCCCTCGATTCCGTTTGACGTAGGACGCTTACGCCACCTCAACTTCACGGAGCCCGCGCCCACGGCGTCCCTTCCCGGCAGCCGGGTTGTTAGATGACCCCTACTATTCACCCGCTTTAACATCTCCCAACGACTCCAACTCATCTCTCCTCTCCTGTCTGCCACAAACACAACAGTCTATCAATCCCTCCTTGTCTCTCTCCAAATTTTGCACCATTTCATTTCTCTATCAATCTCATTTAATTTTTATTTCTCTTCCATTTTTCTTCTTGTGTTGATTCAATCGTCGGTTTCCTCAAGACTCTCATCCCTTCTCTTCATTCATTCATACAGACGAAGGACTTTTAATTACATTAGATCAGCTGCGCAGATTTATCATGTCTTGCAGTGTTGGAGGCATGGAGAAATCTGGTACGAGCGCACAGCATGAGAATAACCGCAATTTGGATTTCGCAGAGACTGAGCTGAAGCTTGGACTTCCAGGGCTAGCTGCAGGGGAACGCCAGAAGAGCTGTGGAAAAAGAAGCTTCTCGGAGGCCATGGAATCCAGAAATTTTACCATTCCACGTGAGGAGGCTCATAAATTCCATGAACCCAATTTAGACACACAAAAACAAATGGTCCGGCCTGCCTGCACTGATCCTGCAACAATGGGACCTCCTCCTCCCAAGTGAGTGTTCCTTTTCTAAAGGAGATTAATGTTTGTACTGTTGAGGGCTTGTTTAGGGGGTCTATATTAAACAGAAAATATATGGGTGTTGTTATCTTTTTCAGGGCACAGGTTGTTGGATGGCCACCTGTCAGAGATTTCAGGAAAGTGAGAACAGTTGCTGCATCCAACTTTCTGTATGTGAAAGTGAGCATGGACGGAGTTCCCTATCTCAGAAAGGTCGACCTCAAAATGTACAACTCCTACCATGAATTAACCTCTTCACTTGAGAAGATGTTCAGCTGCTTAATTACCATGGGTATGATTGAATCCCCATTCTATTCCATTCCCTTTAATTTTTTAATCACAGAATGATTGATACTGACACGTTGAAATGTGTTCAGGCAAGTGCGGATCCCTTGCGTTGAACGAGATCAATTTATTGAATGTGCCCAATGGGTCAGAATATGTGCCAACTTATGAAGACAAGGATGGAGATTGGATGCTTGTAGGCGATGTCCCATGGCAGTAAGTGCTTTAAAGCTGATATTTTCTTATAAATTTTGCTTTAAAGCTGATATTTTCTTATAAATTTTCCTTCATTACACTTAATAGTTTCCCTGTAAAATCCAGAAATTGATGACGTGGAATATTGGTTGCAGCATGTTTGTTGATTCGTGCCAAAGATTGCGGATCATGAAGGCTTCAGAAGCTACTGGTTTAGGTATTTCACCAACCCATCATGTCTTGCTTTACACTTTAAATACAATGAATGAGTCGTAAAATTGTTACATTCGTATAAACCTCCATGTTTCGACTGGTGTTTCGCAGGTCCAGGGATCATGCAAAAATGAAAAAACAGAATTTTATCAATAATGATTTTGAAATATTTCAAAATCTACCCTTCAATTACGCTTAACGAGCCTATTTCATCAGACGTACGTGTTAGAAATACCTATGGTCAGTCCAATGCATGGATTGGATGCTAGTGTTATCTGACTCATGATTTCTATGGGGAAATTCCGAGGAGGAGGAGGAGGAGGAGGAGGAATAGCAACCCAGTCTCCGGAATCCTGGCTTTCTCACAACCTTTCTGCGCTATAGAAAGATGACAGTCAACCAAATGTAGTTTAATGGATGCAGAGATTTCAGTGTGTATCATTACTGGAATGACAGAAATTTCACTGCGTATGATTATTGGAGTAACTAATTTTTGAGAGGCTAATTTGCTCTCCAACTAATTGCAATATGCACCTAGTGCGCTGGTTGCTCTTGGTTATTGTTTGAGATGAAATATGATTGTTCATCCACGATGGCACACGATCCGCTGGATTCCCAAACCTTTTGCATATATATTTTATAAATCGTCCGAATGTTTCAATAGACTTCATATAATCCTTCAAAAAAGCGAAAAAGAAAATTTCCTGGGATTTTTTGGGTTTGTCAAGTTGTTTTGAGTTTTTTAAAGATTATATTATAGTTGTCTAGATAATTGGTTGGTTTGGACTACAGAAGGACTATATTTTTTGCTATAAAATTTAGAATAGATAATTTTAACATTACATAATAAATTAATAATACTCTTATTATTATCTATTTTATAATTATATAATGACTTAACAATACATTTATCACTATATATTCTACATTAAATAAACAAATTTTAAATTTAACATATATTATTTTCAAAAAATCTCTATAAAATTATAATTTGTCTAATAAAAAGTTGTCAACACTGCCAAAAGAGAAAAATACACCGATAATATAGATCACCCCAAAAAATTATAATGTCTAGTGTTTATATATATATATATATATATATAACTGTAACAAACTATTTATTTAACTTTCAATTTATAGTTATCTTAAATCAATGGAAAATAAATAAATCAAATTAATATGGTTGTGTGGAAAAGAATTCAAATGTAATAAAATATCTAATATAAGTGTGAGTGAAAATGATTGAACCAACTCCATAAAATAATAAGAATCAACAAGGGAAAATATACAGAAAATCAACAAGGGAAAATCAGTGTAATATACAAAGCTGTTGCTTTTCTTTTTTAAATAGGCTAGTTTCATGGTTAGTGAAAGCCCCAAACCTAATGTCTTCTTTTTATATAAATAAAATATTAATTATGGAAAAATCCATAAATTTGAAAAAAAAATTGATAACTAATTTATGAGGACAGTTGATGAGGTTTTTTTTTTAAACAATTTTTAATTCTGAAAATTTGATTTTAAATTAGAAATTCAAATTTTAAAAATTCAAAAACTAATTTTCATTTTCTAAAAAAAATAAATTTAATATTTAATTTTACCAAAACTTTAATAAGCTTCTGAAATAGTTTCTAAAAATTTACAAATTAATTAAAAATCAAATCATTTTCACCCAAAACAACTAAGATATAATAAACATCAAAACATTTACTTTATGATATATTTCATGTTGTTAAAAAAAAACATATAAAATAACTAAATTATAACTTTATTTTAAATTATTATTATTATTAACAATTATAAGAAAAATTAATATGTCAATTAAACATATATACATTTTAAGAAAACAACCATGGGGTTCACCTCCACTTTATCATGGATATTCTTAAACCCTTATTCATAAGACTTATATTTTAACTTAATAAATTTACTTAAAAGGATACTTTGGATATAAATCTCAAGCTTTGATTTGTGTATACCGCTAAGAACATTTTAGAATATTTAATGGAGGTTAAATCCCTAGCATCCACCTAGTAATTATTGATGATAAAATTATAATTTTAGAAGCTTTGTTTCAAAAGAGACTAACTATTAAACTAAATATTTTTTAAATGAAATTTAGGATAATTTTCAAGAAAGATCTAGAGAAAAAAATATAGAACTAAATAGATACTCATGATTGATAACTCAACTTTTTTAGAGTTCTATATATCTAGAAAATCATGTTTAAGGTCATTTAGCACAAGTAAAAATATTTTAATATTCCTCCTTAACTATACTCTGGGCCAATAATATTTCCACTGATTTGTTGAAATAGCCAATAGCCAATATTATTTCAACTGATTTGTTGAAATACTATTGACCACTAAATAATTCAAGTAGATACTCATGATTGATAAATTAACTTTTTTAGAGTTTTATATATCTAGAAAATCATGTTTAAGGTCATTTAGTACAACTAAAAATATTTTAATGTTCCTCCTTAACTATATTATGGGCCAATACTACTTCAACTGATTTGTTGAAGTACTATTGGCCACTAAGTAATTTAAGATTTACCACACTTAATTTTGTATTTGTAAATATGTTTGGCTAATTAATATTTTGATACACACTTAATTTTGTATTTGTAAATATATTGGTCAATTAATATTTTGATATACAAAATTCTAAGTAGATTTTACCATTATTTACAAGCTTTAGAATAAATTAATATTTAGTAACAATATTTTTTTTTGTAAGGTGAAAGAGGTCATTTTTTTTGACAAATTTATTGTTAAGTTATTTTCACAATACATTGGAGTTGTTATTTTTTGTATTCTTTTATTATCACCTAATATTCTACTCAAATTCTACCACTAATGTTGGTACAAACTCAGATTTTTCTAATCAACTTGTTATAATGTGCTACTTATTGGATGCTCATAAGATCACCATGCCTAAACCAAGATAGAAGACATATCTTGAAGTGATATGATTATCATCCATGCCACTTGCAGAATCATTATGAGTATATTGAACCAAGAAATGCTTACTAGTGATGGATTGCAATATACCATATTGTTGGGAAAAACGATTGTTATTAGACCAAAACCCACAAGTATTAGTCAACGATCGCATCGCCATAGATAACGATCCATGAGAGGCGGTTAGTCCATGTCGCAAAACATACAGGGAGCATTGGTTTATCAATGTCCAGTAACCTCCCCCTAATGCGAGCTGGGTGTGCATCGAACTCGTGACCTACGCTTTGATACCACTTGTACCAACTGTTGGTCAAGGTTGTTTTTTATGTCAACATGAAAATTTTTAAATTGGAAATGTTGGAAAATTTCTTGACCCTTATGATGAGTGAATAACCCTTTTGATGTTGCCCTAACCTCTCTTTATGCAAACCCTAACACAAGAGAAACGCTAGTTGTGTTGAAGCAAATCCTAAGGTTTTAAACCCTAATCCTATGTGCATACCCTAGATACCTCATGTATATCATGAATCCTTAACTCTATATAATGTTGGCATGAATAAAGGTCACACTTAAGAAGCCCTTACCATGAAACCCTCCTAGGTAGATGTATGCATATGTAATGACAAACACTTTTTCCCTAACATGGTTCAATGCAATAGATGCATAAATTCACAAAGTCCTAAATGGCTTGCTAAAAATTCCCTAATCCTATTGAGATTGAAATCCTAAGGCTATAAAGAAGAACCCCTAAACATTGTCTAAAACATAATACTAAAGGCTGCCATGAATAAATTAAGGATGACAATTCACAAAAATATAATTTTATTGATGAAAGATGAACTCATTTAAAGGTGTAATTGGCATAAGATTGTAGAGGATTTTGTGCTCTTTCTAATGAGCTATCAATCACCCTATAACTCCTAGTTTGAGAGAAAATGAGTTTTCAAGATGAAAAAATATATTCTCTATGCTAGCCGACCTAAGCCGACTTGTGTAGGCTAACACGTCCCATCAATAGACGTGCCCCTTAACTTATGGTCAAATACTGGTATAAATACAAGTCAAAACAATTCATTTTGACCATTCAATTTCGGTGAACAAAACAAAATTCATTGGTTATTTCAGAGTTAAAAATACGGGACAACAAGGAGGTCGTGGAGGATAAGGAATATTTATGTTTGGGCTAATATTATTTTCTGAGGAATAGTGATATATTGGAACAACCACCTATAAGCTCAGATTGTTGGAGGACAATATAACTTGTGACCCGTGAGGGCACATAATAGAACAGACTTGGACTTAGCCTATGAAGGTTCATATTGTTAACAGATTGGTGAAGCTCGGACCACCTTCAATTATGTGGATTTGTGACATTCATCTGTGGTGACTTGTATCTATGATTCAGACATCAAACAATGGTGGAAAACTCAGATTATACTCAAATTTTGTGAGGGCTTATTACAATTTTTTTTGGAGGCTCAAATTAAGAGAACAATTGTGGGTAGTAACAGTTAGAAAGGTGTAGAACCTCGAACCCTTGATATCTCATATTGTTGAATTGGAGACCCATGGTAAAATATCACATATTGAGGCTTGAACATCTTGAGGACAACAAACAATGATTTTTTTAACAAGAGGATTGTGACATATCACCTCCATTACAGCTTAGACAATGGTATATATGAGGGACATAATTGTGGATAGTCATTTTAAGTGACTCAGATTTGTTGAGGGTCAAGCTTTAATCTATAGCAACTACCTGTGGAGATTTCATTCAAGCTCGGACCTGGCATTTTTGTGACTAGCGTGAACAATGGTAATTTACCTCAATTTGTTGTAGGACTCAAACTTGTAGACTGTAACCTGTGAGGCACATCCTTCAAAATTGTGGTGTAACCAAGACCCGTGGACAACTCGTTGAAGGGATTTGTTAAAGGGTTTTTTGAAAATGGAATTATTAGAGAAGTTTGAAGGAAATATTGAATAAAATGCATTGAAGGAACCTTGAAGCAGATCTCAATACACAGAAGATATTTTGACAAAATTTGAAGGAATAGACTCGATGTCGATATCTAAGACTTAAGCTTGATCTTGGAACAAATATGGGAGTAATATTAAAGGATCATTGAAGCCTTATTGGAGTGGATTGTAGAAGATTTTTGGAGTAGTCTTAAGGGTAATATTGAGGTGAAGGAAAACCCTTTTGGATTTTATTATTTAAGATTATTGAAGACGATGATGAAGCCCTCATAAAGTGGCCTTGAAGAATTCTAGTTTGGGTAACTTGAAGAGTAGTTGGAGTTGATCTTGAGCATACCTTGGAGAGTCATATAGAAGCCTATTAGAGACATTATTGAAGACACCATGATGCAATGTTGAAGGCCCTCATGATGTAACCTTAGAGAAATTGTTTGGGTATGATGAAGAGCAGTGGTGACACCTTCATGAAAAGACCAAGTTTTCATTGATGAGCTAAGTTCTTGGGATATTTTTTGAAGGCACTGTTAGAGGTGAAGAGTTTGACAGGGCTTGTTGAATAAGATATTAGGAGCCGTGAAGGAACATAAACTTATCTTGACGAATTGAAGTTGTGGGTTGGAGCTCTAGAGGATAGGAGTCATCAAGAAGACTACATTTGTGCATGTACCAAAGATAGGGTTCGAGCCCTAGAGGTCAGAGCCTCGTGAAGTCTAAGTTGGTGGTTGGAAAATTAGAGGTTGGTGCCTCATAGTGAAACGATTAGAGCCTTGGAAGATAGGGTTGGAGCCCTCAATATCAGAGCCTCATGAAGTCCAATTTGGTGCTTGGAAAATTACAGGTTGGTGTCTAGTAGGATTGAATATTGGTGTCTTCATCTAGGGTTGGATCCCTAGACATTATTGTATTGGATTTATTGTAAATAAGATATTAATAAAAGTATTTATTCTTATTGTTCATTTTTTTTTTTTAATTATAAGTGATCTAACTGGTAAAAATAACAATTGAAAAGAAATATTGATTCAACCCCCTCTTAGTATTTCCAAAAATTGGTATTAGAGCCAGTGCCTTCACTCATAAGCCTAACATCTTGAAGGTAGATCCTTAGAACACAAATGGAAAAGCCACGGAAGAAAGCCTCTAATCCTTATAAATATGTCTCTTCCTCAACTATGAAAACTGAAGACATTAAAATTGGGAAAGCTCCATTCTTCAATGGAAACTTTAAAATATGGAAGGCACGAATGAAGAATTTTTTAATGGCTCAAGGGTTTGAAGTTTGGGAATAAATGATTATTGAAAGAACGATGGAAGAATAATCCAAGGAGTATAATGCAAGATCAATAAAAATAATATTGAGTGGGCTACCAGATCCTATAAAGGCTAAAGGGGAAAAATTTTCATCAGAAAAAGGTATGTGGGGAAAACTTCAAGATCTTCACTCAAATGGAGGCTTGATTATAACCTCTAATCAAGAATATGATGGAAATAAATAAGGAAATCCAAAACCCATTAAGGAAGCTAAAAACAAGAATGAAGACATCAAGGCCAAGGAAGAGCTAGAAGATGAAGAAAATGAAGAAGACATCGAAGAATATCTCATGGCTGAACTTGTAGTTTCCCTAGTGATTGGGTGCTCAAAATTATGATAAAAAATGAAAGTTGTTGGAATGGTGTGGAACCTAAATGACTACGCAGATCTCGTTGTTCTGAATTTGGAGCAATTCGTTTCACATAAAATTGACATTGTATGCTCCCATAAATGCGTTCTGTCCACTTTGTCAAACAAGTAATTTTTCTTTTTAAATGCAGGACAACCCAGTCAGCAGTCCGTACAGATGACTGGACAAGCCCATGTGGCAGTTTTACTGGTCAAAGTTATTTTTCCTCTGGAAAATGAGGTTATGACACTTCGAATCCTTGTATTGATGGTTGGAGGCCCTGACGTGGCGTGTTTAAATTGGTTGGGGTGGTGGCCAACCAAAGGCTATCATGTGGCCCAACCAAGGGCCACCACCTGGCAGCTCGAATGCCACAAAAATTTATGTGGGAGGCCATGCATAAGCATTGGGGGTCAAACTAATGAGCTCCTCCAAACCATAAACAAGCGTTTACTACTGCACTACGCTATGTTCCTTGCTATATACATGTTGCCGCATAGTTTTAACGTCACATAAAATACACATTGGGGGTTGGGGGTTGGGGCCTAGCCCCAGCCCTGGTCACCGCAGGAGGTGGGACCACGGGTGGCAGGCTAGCCCCACGCCCCTATCCTTAATCATAATCGCATCATTAAACTCCAATGCATGTGATGACTGTTGTCGAAACCACCGGGACGGACGGTTCAGAAGTCACGGTATTAACCGCTCCCCCTAACCATTAATACATAACTTCCGCCAACCGTGATATGTGCCCATGGTTAGCAGTAAATGCCGACAGTCAGGACTAATTGTGCGACAATTTATAAATATATATATATATATATATATATATATATATATATATATATATATATAATTTTGTTAACCATATATGATATGGTTTAAAATCTGTTTTATAAGAGTTATTGGGAAAATTGGTGCGCCAACAATTTTTCCCGATTTTTGGCAAAATTGGTGCCTAGTTAATTGGATTCAGGGTGGATTTGTAAGATGATGCTAGATTTTGGGGAAAATGTGGAGTGAATAGTGCAGAAACTTGGGGAAGTCATAGCTAAGTCATTTTTTGGCCAAATTCGATGCACAAAGAGGCTACACGGGAATTTTTGGGCATTTTGGAGTTGATGGAACATGTTTCAGAGCTGTTTGATCATCGTAAAAACATGTAATCATACGCATAATATAATATTACCAAGCCATTAGAAGTTGGACCAAGGAGACGTATCCCAGGCGGGGTGAACTCCTTCATCATGTGCTATTGTGTTACTATTTATGGTGATGTTCATGTTTTTTATATTTTTTTGTTCAGTGTTTTTTTTTATGTTAATTTTCTCATGAAATTCACAAAAAAACACATAAAAACTGAAGTTAAACTTGCAATTAACCTCATAATCCTCAAGAACTTTGTTTATATTCTGAATTGGATTTTAGCACAACAAAAATAATATTCCTATTCAGATCAAGTTGGTATCAGAGCACTAGGTTTACTTGTGCAAGGAGGATTTAATTTATTTTTCAAGTGTTTAAATGCTTACAAGGTTGAGCTCAAGAGAGGAGAAGGCAAGCTTGTGGTTGCAGATTCTCTAGTTGGAGAAAGGAAAAGGAGGGCATAATCGCCACAATTTCCACAACAAGATTCACCTCCAATTGCCGTAGAAGCTTTAGTAACAATGTCTCATGAAGGAGGAAATGATAGCATGTCAGAGGATGAGAAGGAATTTAGGAAGGCTTTCTTTGACATGACAACGATGGTGAAGGTCCTCTATGAAGAGAGGAACACAAGGTTGCAGGGTGAAAGCTCCAGGCCTCCAAGAGGAGAGGGTTCTCTAGGAGGAGGAGGTAATGGAAATGGTGATAAGACACCATCTACTCCACCATCATCCTCACCACCATCTTCACCTTCATATTCATCCTCTTCCACTACTACAACCCTTACTCATACTCATCAACCTACCTCAAAAGGAATTGGAAAACAACCCTTGTTAAAACTTGATATTAAATTTGATCTACCTGTATATAATGGTGAAGTGAATGCATAGAAGCTTGAAAACTAGGTTCTTCAATTGGAGGTCTATTGCAGGATTCAAAACCTTCAAGATTATGATACAAATATTCATTTAGCTTCCTTGAGATTGGAGGGTGAAACACTAGTATGGTGGGAAGCCAAGACACAAGATGAGATTAAAAAACATGGTAAGATCTCAGTCTCTTGGTCTAATTTCATTGCTACAATTAAAATACAATTTTACCGTCTAGCATATATGCAAAAAGCCATCATGAATTGGCGAGACTTTATACAACTTTAAGGTCAAAGTGTGTAAGTTTACACCCAAGAATTTAGAAAAAGAGCTCTTATGTTAGGTTTTGATTTGCATTCAGAAGACATGTCGTTGAAGTATATAGGGGGATTACAGAGCTACCTAATTCATATTATCCTTATGTTCAATCCCACTAGTCTATATTAGATTTTTGTGCAAGCCACTCACCTTGAGGCAAGAGGGAAAAATATTCTAGAAGAGGGTAAAAAGAAGCCATTTAAGGGTGGAGAGAAAGGAAAGAGTTCAAAGGAAAGGGAAACAAAAATGCATCCGTTAAAAATGAAGGAGATAAAATGACATGCAAACATTGTTCCAAATAAGGTCATGATGAAGACCATTGTTGGAAGCTTCATCGAGAGATGAGGCCCAAGAAATTCAACAAAAAGCGAAATAAAAAAATAGCTGCAACTACTCAACAAGATTTGGGATTTGACTCGAGTGATGAAACTAAAATTACAGCCATGGGTATGAAATAAAAATAATCTATTGCTAGCACTAGTTCATCAAATTTTCACACTAGTACTCCAAATGAAGAAACAAGGACTGCATTATTTGATGTGAGGGTTATTTCAAAACATACAAAAATCGACACACTATTTTATAGTGGGTCTTAAGCCAATTTGATATCTGAAGACTTAGTAAAAAAACTTAATCTTGAAACCTTTCCTCATCACAAACCATATCCATTGGGTTGGATATTCAAGAACACAAATTTACAGGTTACAAGAAAGTGTAGTCTTCAATTTTTAATCACAGCAAGATTCATTGACGAAGTTGAATTAGATGTTGTACCGCTTGATATTTCAGGAATTGTTTTGGGAAGTCCTTACCTCTATGATAGAAAATCCATCTTCTTTCGCCATGAAAACAAGTACCACTTGTTCAAAAATGGTGTGGAGTATATTGTGAGGGTTCATCGCAAGAAACTAAATCTTTCATTAGTTAATGCAGGGAAAATGAAAAGACTAGTGAATTCAAGCAAGAATTTTGTGCTTCTTATGATTAAACCAAAGAATGATGTTGATTATGAATAATTTCAAGGTTGTGATCCAAAGTTGAAATTTGATTTGATTGAAGTGGTTAATAAAAATAATGAAATGTTTCAGGAGCCAAAGGGGTTACCTCCCAAGAGGGGAATTCAACATGAAATAAAATTTTAGCAATATTGTCCTATTCCTAACATTGGGATGTATAGGATGTCGATGATGGAGAGTGTTGAAATCAAAAAGAAAATTCAGGAGTTGTTGGACAAAGGGATCATTCGACCAAGTACTTCGCCATGCGGGTCACCTATTGTGTTGGTGCCAAAGAAAGATGGAACATTGCGCATGTGTGTAGATTTTTGTGCATTGAACAATATTATAGTAAAGAATTGTTATCCACTCCCTATAATAGATGATTTAATTGATCAATTGAAATATGCAAAGTATTTTACTAAGTTGTACTTAAAGAGTGGCTACCATCAAATTAGAATTTTTGAAGATGAAATTTGGAAGACAACATTCAAAAAAAAGCAAGGTTTGTTTGAATGGCTTATTATGCCTTTTGGTTTATGCAATGCTCCTGCTACCTTCATGTGTGTGATGAATGATGTTTTAAGGCCATTTCTTGATGATTTTTTCATTGTCTACTAAGACGATATCTTAATTTTCAATAAATCACTTGATGAACATGTCATGCATGTAAGAAAAGTACTTGATTTCTTAAGCAAAGAACAATTGTTTTTGAGTATGTCAAAGTGTGAGTTTGGTAAAAATTCTATGGTGTATTTGGGGAATATTGTTGGAGGAGGTGAGTTGAGGATAGACCCCTATAAGATTGAGGTGGTTGTAAATTGGCCAGCGCCCAAGACAATCACTGAGCTAAGAAGTTTTTTGGGAGTAGCCCGATATTGGAGGAAGTTTATTGCTAACTTCTCTTCTATTGAAAATCCTTTGCATGCATTGACTAGTGTGAAAAATTCCTTCTAGTGGGGAGGCAAGTAGCAAAAGAAATTTGATTCTTTGAAAGAGAAGATTAGTTCATCCCATGTACTTGCACTACCGGACTTGAGATAACCCTTTGAAATTCAAATTGATGCATGTGACTATGCCATGGGTGCAGTCCTTATGAAACATGGTAATCCCATTTCATTTCATTTAGAAACTTTCAATGGCATAGTGATTAACTATACTACTTATGACAAGGATCTTTATGCATTGGTTCAAAGTGGAAACACTACTTGATGGAAAGGAAACCATCATACACACCGATCACCAACCATTCCAATACTTGCAATCGCAAAATAAGTTGCAGCAATCAAGTCACTTTCAATGGATGGGTTTCTTAAAACAATTCCACTTGGTCATCAGGTATAAGAAATTTATCTACAAGAAGGTTGTTGATATGATTTCTAGGCCTATTATTAGTGAAACTACTTTAGTCAAGCATAATTCTATTTTGCATGAAAGTTATGTTGAGAAACATATTTATGCAAGTTTAATTCAAGGCAACCAATTACAGGAATTGGATTACCATGTACATAATAACTTGTTGTATCGTTTGGGAAAGATTTGTATTCCACAGGGGGGGAGAGTTATTGTCATAAGGGAAGCACACACTTCTCTTATGGTTGGACATTTCGGTGTAAGAAAAACAGTGGCACAACTTCAGAGGTATTGTTATTAGCCTCGTATGCTTGAAATTGTGTCACATTTAATTAAAGGTTGTTCATTATGTGTAGTCAATAAACCTAGCAATAAAAACTTAGAATTGTACACACCACTTCATGTACCTTCACGTCCATGGGAGAGTGTTTCTATGGATTTTGTAGGAGGTCTTCCATTGTCAGAAATACGTCATGATTATTTGTAAGTAGTTATGGATAGGTTCAACACGTTGTGTATATTAATGTCACGTAAAAAGAAAATCACAGTTGAACAAAAACTCACTTATTCTTTCAGCATGTTTGGGTTCATTTTGGTTTCCCCGCATCCATTTTCAGTGATCGAGATTCTCAATTTGTTGGGAATTTTTGGTCAAGTTTGTAGGACTTGATGGATACCTAGTTGAAGAAGAGTATAACCTTTCATCCAAAAACAGATGGTCAAACCGAGCTGGTCAATCAAATAGTCATACATATTCTTCGAGGATACTGTAGCAAGTATCCTAAGTTGTGGGATGAAAACTTGCACTACATTCAACATGCTTACAACTGTGAAAAACAATCCTCTACACAAACATCGCCATTTTAGGCATGTCTTGGATAGTTGCCTAGATTTCCATTGGATTTCATTTTTTAGGAAAGATGTTTCTATTGATGGCCATAGTGACATAGACAAATCCAATAATTTCATAGAACAAATATAATTGATGCATCAAATAGTTCAAGATTAGATTGAAAAGAGTTAAGGCAAGTATAAAGCAAGGCACGAAAAGCATTGTGTGGATCACAAGTTCCAAGTTGGTGACGAATTTTGGCTTCACATTAGCAAAGAGAGGTTTCAAGGGGAAGGTAAAAAATTGAAACCAATCCATTATGGTCCTTTCATAATCTTGGAAAAGATTGTTGAAAATTCCTACAAGTTATATTTTCCTTTATAAATGCAAATTTACTCTATTGTTAATGTTGATAACTTAAGGTTGTATAAGAATACTTTGATTGAAGATCAAGGAGAACAATTTTAGATTACTTCTATTGAAGACTTTTCTCCTGAATACCTTAATGAACTTTAGCAAGACACAATTCTTGATCAAAGAACAAGGACATCAAAATGAGGGAGTGTAGACTACATTTGTGTGGGGCTCAAAGTCACAAATCCTTCTAAGGCTAAATGGATCAAGATTGGAAAGGTTAGGGAACCTTACCCTCATCTGTTGAACAACTAAAAGTGATATTTTGGGGTCCAAAAGCTTCCAGTTGATAGGAGTGATCAAGTGCTCAAAATGATACTCAAAAATGAAAGTTGTCAGAATAGTGTGGAACCTAAATGAATGCATAGATCTCGTCATTATGAATCTAGTGCAACTCATTTCATGGAAAACTAACACCGTATGCTCCCAGAAACGAGTTTTGTCCACTTTGTTAAACAAGAATTTTTTTTTTTTTTAAATACAGGACAACTTACTCAACAGTCCATACAGCTGATTGGGCAAGCCCATGTGGTAGTTTGACCGGTAAAAGTGATCTGTAATTTGATGAATGAGATGATGACACGTGGAATCCTTGTATTGGTGGTTGGAGGCATTGACGTAGTGTCTTTTCATTGGTTGGGATGGTGGCCAACCATA
This sequence comes from Pinus albicaulis, assembly GCA_034641835.2. NCBI lineage: Eukaryota > Viridiplantae > Streptophyta > Pinopsida > Pinales > Pinaceae > Pinus > Pinus albicaulis. The sequence continues at coordinate 763,506,938 of CM076582.1, read as the reverse complement.
GGCTACCACGTGGCCTAGCCAGGGGCTGCCACATGGCAGCCCGAGGGCCACCAAAATATCTGTGGGAGTTCGAGTAGAGGCACCATGGGTCGAACCTGCGACCTCCATGAAACCATAGACAAGCCTTTACCACTGCAATACACTATGTTCGTTGTTATATACATGTTTCTGCATAGTTTAAATGTCACATAAAATACGCATTGGGGGTTAGGGCCTAGGGTCTAGCCCCAACCCTGGTCACCTCCAGAGGCGGGACCATGAGCGGGAGCATCCTTAACTGTAACTGCAACATTAATCTCCAGCGCATGTGATGACTGTTGTTGAAACCACTAGGACTGTCGGTTTGGAAGATGTGGTGTTAACTAGTCCCCCTAACCGTTAATACATAACTTCTGCCAATCGTTATATGTGTCCATAGTTAGTGGTAAATGTCAACAGTTAGGAATAAATATACGAGGATTTTTGTATAAAAAACTTTTATTAACCATATGATATGGTTTAAAATCTAATTTATAAACGTTATTGGGAAAATTGGCGCGCTGATAATTTCGCCTGGTTTCTGGTGAAATAGGAACTCAGTTAACTGGATTCAGGGCGGATTTGTCGGATGATGCCGGATTTTGGGGAAAATGTTGAGCGAATAGTGCATAAACTTGGGGAAGTCATAACTAAGTTAGTTTTTGGGTAAATTCGATGAAGAAAAAGGCTACACATGCATTTTTGTGCTTTATGGAGCTGATGCAACATGTTTCATAACTATTTGAGCATTTTAAACACATTTAATCACACTTTTGAGCATAATAGAAGAGGGCCAAGCCATTGGAAGTTGGACCAAGGAGACGTAGCCGGGGTAGGGTGAACTCCTTCACCATGTGCTATTATGTTACTATTTATGGTGATGTTCATGGATGTTAGATGTTGTTCAGTTTTTTGTTTATGTTAATTTGCTCATGAAAATCACATAAAAACACATAAAAACTCAATTTAAACTTGCAATTAACCTCATAATACTCAAGAACATTGTTTATATTCTGAATTGGATCACCTAGAAGAGATAAGCAGTTTGAAAAAGGAAAATGAGGAGCTCAAGGAGCAATCATAAGATGGTGATCATAACCTTGAAAAGACAAGGAAGGAAGTTGACCTATTCAAGCTTCAAGTACAAGAAAAGGATAAGGATCTCACCAAGATTAAGGAGGAATTCCATGAAAAAAGGAAAAGACATCATGAAGAAGTCATATCCATGACAAATTAATTGGATAAAGAAAAGAAAATGGAACACATTTTTTGAATCCATCTTGAACAAAGACATGAGGACTTGAACAAACTTGAAGCGAAAATTGTTCAATACAAGGAAGATGTCTCCTCCCTTAAATCTCAATTAGGAGAAGCAAATAAACATGCACAAGGAGCTGAAAAGGTGGTGAAAGTTTTGACCCTCTTAGAAGGACAAGTCGACGAAGGAGAAAATGAAACATGGCCGAAACATGTGAATCTTCAAGAATGAAGGATGAAATGGAGAATTATCTAGCAAATAAGGATGAAGAATTCAAGATTATGAAAGAAAAAATTGATCTCCTAAGGAAGGAATTTGAGCATTTAAACGAGAGTCTTAAGAGCTCTCAAACCCTATATGACATCCCATGTCATCAAATATCTCCTCTTGATAAATTGGGTCTTGGTTATGCAAGTGAACCCTCAAATAGTAAAGATGCAAACCCTAATGCTTCAAACAAAAAGGATGTGGTTAAGATTGGAAAAAATGTTGATGTCCCTAATTCTAGCAGAGGAAAGGAGAAGAGTCAAGATGACATTAGAAGAAACCCTGCTCCAAGAAGAGCTAAAGATGGTGTTAAGAACAGAAGAAGAAATAAATTTGACCAAAATAATTTAAGGCAAAATTACCTTAGTTGTACATTAAGGAAATACTTTGTACAAGGTATCAAGGATGAAATAGGAAATGGATATCATCAAAGAATCCCAAGGAAAAAAGACTTCAAAAGTATATCAAGACAATATCCATCTCACAGGTACCAAAATATATTTTTTTGTTATTGCTATTCTTGTACAAATTTTAGGAACATGGAAAAGGATTGTAGGGCATATCACAAAGACAAATATAATGGTCCCCATCATCTGCCTAGAAGAATTCATGATTCCTCATTCATGAACAAGATGGAGTGCTTCAAATGTCATAAAATTGGACATATGGCTCATGATTGTAACTTGACTTGGGTCCCTAAACAAGCTAAAACCATGACTACCAAGCCAAAGAAGAAAGTTACACAAGTATGGAGAAGGAAGAAAATTGGATCATAATGTCTCTTGAACACTCAAGCCAACAACACATGTTGTTGAACTGATGAAGGCATCTTTGGAAAGTATGATATTACAAGTTTTGATGATGAAACTATAGAAAAAATGAGATCATGCATACTGTTAGGGGAACTTATGATTCTTAAAAATTATTTCAGAAGTTATACAAGAAGAGCCCTATGAAACCCTTGATGAGTCATACATGGAAAATCTTGATAGATCATATCTCAGGAGTAACTCCATTGAATAAAATCATGAAATTGTGAAGATGTCTTCCACTTAATCACAAGGAAGAAATCTTTCTTGTCTAGAGCGAAAATAAGAGCTAAAGGAGTTTATGTAGGCAGAGGGAGTTAGTTGATCATCTACCTCATCAATTTCCATGAAGGCATGCAAAGGCTTAGGGGTAAAAATTTCATTAGATAAATAGCACCATGACAACAGAGCATGATATCTATGAAGAACTATCATTGATAAAGGAAATACGAAGAAGCAACATGTCAAGAATAAGTTTGATAGGGGGAGTTCTTGAGCACCCCATTTCCCATTGATGTCAAAGGGGGAGAGAATACTAAAAGGGTGAGAAAATTTCCCTCAATGACAAAGGGGGAGAATTTTGGTCAAGGTTCTCATTGATTTCATTATGGCATTGTTGAAATGGAAAATGTTGGAAAACATCTTGACAATTGTGATGAATGAATAACCCTTTTGATGTTTCCCTAAACTCTATTTATGCAAACCCTAACACTAGAGAAACCCTAATTGTGTTGAATCAAATCCTAAGGTGCCAAACCCTAATCCTATTTTCATACCCTAGATACCTCATGTATATAATGAATCCTTAACTCTATATAATGTTGGCATGAATAAAGGTCACACTTAAGAAGCCCTTACCGTGAAACCCTCCTAGGCACATGTATGCACATGTAATGAAAAACTCTTTTTCCCTTGCATGGTTCAATGCAATAAATGTATAAATTCATGAAGTCCTAAATCCCTTGCTAAAAAATCCCTAATCCTGTTGAGATTGAAAGCCTAAGTCTATAAAGGAGCCCTTAACATTGTCCAAAACATAATACTAAAGGTTGCCATGAATAAATTAATGATGACAGTTCACAAAATATAATTTTATTGATGAAAAATGACCTCATTTAAATGTGGAATTGGCATAAGCTTGTAGAGTATTTTTTTCTTCTTTCTAACAAGCTATCACTCGCCCTCTAACTCCTAGTTTGAGAGGAAATGATTTTTCAAGATGAAAAAATATATGATTTATGATAGCAGACCTAAGCCGACTTGTGTAGGCTGACATGTACCATCAATAGACGTGTCCCTTCATTTATGGTCAAATTAGTATAAATACAAGTCAAAACACTTCATTTTGACGTTCCAATTTCGGTGAAAAACACAGAATTCGTTGGTTATTTCAGAAATAAAAAATAAAGGACAACAAGGAGGCCGTGGAGGAAAAGGAATATTTTTGTTTGGGCTAATATTATTTTATGAGCAATTGTAATACATTGAAACAACCACCTGAAAACTCAGATTATTGGAGGACAATATAACTTGTGACCTGTGAGGGCTCATAATAGAACAGAATTGGACTTGGCTATGAAGGTTCGTATTCTTAACATATTGGTGAAGCCCAGACCACTTTCAGTCACTAATATTTGTGACATTCATCTATGGTGACTTATATATTTGATTCAGACAGGGAAAAGTGGTGGAAAACTAGGATTACTATCAACTTTTGTCAGGGCTTGTTACATTTTTTTTTAGGCTCAAATTAATAGAACAAATATGGGAAGTAATAGTTGGAAAGGTGCAAAAGCTCGAACCCTTGATAACTTGGATTGTTTAATTAGAGACTCGTGGTAAACTGTCACCTATTGTGGCTCAGAGACCTTGAGGACAACAAACACTGATTTGTTTTAGCAAGAGTAATGTGACATCTCACCTCCATTATAACTCGGAGAGTGGTATAAAGGATGGACAAAACTGTGAATAGTCATTTTAAGTGACTCATATTTATTGAGGGTCAAGCTTTGATCTATAACAGAGACCTATGGAGCCTCCATTCAAGCTTAGACGTGAGGCTTTTTGTGACTAGTGTGAACAATGTTCATTTACCTCACTTTGTTGGAGGATCCAGACATGTAGACTGTAACTTGTGAGGCACACCCTTCAAACATGTGTTGTAACAAAGACCCATGGACAACTCGTTAAAGGGATTTTTTAAATTGTTTTTTTTAAGGGCATCATTGGAGAAGTTTGAAGGAAGTATTGAATATGAGGCATTGGAGGAACCTTGAAGCAGATCTCAATACATAGCAGATCTTGTGACAAAATCCTCATTCATTTGATATAGAATGCAAAACACAGGACCTTCCATTCTCACATAAATATAATATCCCAAGTCAATATTTTTCCTTACAACAACAATAAAAGTAACAACCTGTATTTACGAGGGCATTATCTCTTCCATACTAATTTGTGTCACCATTTTAATAAAAAAGAAGGATGTCTTGAATCAATGCATAATATCCATATTTAACTGTTATAATTCTAGTTTGTTTATTCTTAGACCACCTATTGATGTCTTCCTCCTCTGGGTTAATTACAATACTAAATTTACCCAAACTTAATACAAAAGAGCTCCATTCACCTACATAAACGTGAGAAAGTGTTAGAAGTGTTGTCATTGATGGCAAAGGACAGCAGCAGAAGCAGAGGAGAAGACAACAGGTAAAATTTACAAGGAGCATGAGAAAAACAGAGGGAGATTTTATTTACAGAGATAGGCAGCAAAAAGAGAGGCAGAAATAGAGAAAGGAGGCAGAACCAGAAGAGGCAGAGCAGCAGAGGCAGAGGCAGAGAGTGCAGAGGTAGAGAAACAGTCGAGCAACAGAGGCAGAGGCATAGGTAGAGAATACAAAGGCAGAGAAACAATCGAGCAGCGGAGGCAGAGGTAGAGCCGTTAACAAATAATGAAATGATCAAGTAGAGATGGAACCCTGAGGGAAATGGAACCGAGCGTTTAGCAGTAAAAACCCAATGAAGTTGGGTATTAAAAATTATGGTAGCATTGAATTAACATAATAATGAAACATGATTCATATATTAGAGCACTGAAGAAATAAGAAATAAACCTTTGAACAGAGTGTATGTATACATATGTATATCACGAAGGCGCGAAGTAATTGTTGGAGAGGAACCATGAATTTAAGCGGAACCCCGAACATGAATAGTAAAACCGGAGGGCCACAAAACCAGTGGTTTCGCGCGTAGATTGAAGTGGTAAGCTGTATTACCAAAATGAATGCAATATATGTCATTGAAGGACACGTGTCCTCAGGCGGTTTTTTAAAACAACGTTTTTCGCGTGATTTTGGAAGATTATGCAGCGAGCATTTAAGTTGCGCGATATTGCGCATCGACTGTTCGATGGGGGTACAAAGCCCAGTTGGTGCACGAGAGCAGATTGACCATCCGATCAAAGGTGAAGGTGCGGGAAGAGAACCAAGGATGTGGGTCTTACATTCAGAGTTGCAGAGCCAAAGAATTATGTGAATGACTGTGTATTCCATGTTATGAAAGTTAATAAACAGGCGAAAGTTATAACTTATATTAACATATGTTGATATATGATGGGCCAAATGTAGGTTGAACTACATGGTAAAGTGTTCACATATAAGTTAAATGCGTGGGTATATTGTAAGGTTCATAATAAATTAAACAGGGTCGTTATATATGTCAATATATTATAATTGATATGCAAGCCACCAAAGGAGTGGTACATATGATAGTCATCATATAGTAGTACACTGTGGGCCCGAGCACTTCTACACGAAGTAGGGGTTTGATACCTATTGCAATGTTAATATGCTACATGGCTAAGGTTATACTAGGAAGCGGAAGCATTAATCAAACTATGGAACCTGAGAGGTTATATATATATATATATATATATATATATATATATTAGTGCTAGGCTTATGTCTAAGTCCAAGAATTAATATAATGTTGACGGAAGATATAGTGTGTGTAGGGTGGGACCCTCCCTACATAAAATTCCGAGAATCATAACCCAAGCTAGAGGATACATTAAAGCTGAAGTGGAAGCTTATATATATGCAGTGCGTTACATATATTGCGCTTTATATACAAAGATCCAAATCATATATATATCTATATGTAGCGCTTTGTGGAAAAAGGACCAAAGGTATAATACAAAGCATATGTATTATATTATTGAGCACGAGATCTAAAGAACCAAAGGTTCTATCACAAACGACGTACCACATGGTGGGACCCTCATCAATCGCATCGGAGAAAAGTTGGCAACGAAACATGTTAACAAAATATTGTGATTGCGATGAAGTTCCAGACCCGATGGGCTTATAAACTGTGATTCATACATGCTTAAGTTTCGACATCAGAGTAGGCCATCGCATCGGAAAGAAGCAAAAATCATAGCACTATATGGAAAGCTGTGATTGCGATGATCACATCGGGTCCTTCGCAAATGCATCAATCGCAATCGGAAGTATTCGGTTACAATTAATCCCATCGACACAATAGTGTAGTGAACAGTGAAACATCGGATTAGAGTGATCGCATTAGAGAATTAGAGCATAGGAATATCGGAACATGCAATTGGAAGTTGCGATTGCGATTAATCGCAATCGGAAATAGTGATCACATCGCATCGAATCAGAGTGATCGCATTGCATCGGAGAATAATGCAAGCTCAGCAAGTGGACCCGAAAGGGCATTTTATGTATTGAAATGATTCATTATTGTTATATTTCCAAGAGGTATCTAAGTTATATAATGCGGCAGTTGATATTTTAAAACTCTGTATAATTATGCAGAGAGTTGAAATTGCGTTATATATAAAAATTGTGGTTACAGATACATAGAAGTTACAACACAACAGAGAACAGGAGAGCTAGCAGAGCCTAAAGGAAAAAAACACAGTCACAGAAAATACAAGCGCAGTGAACTAAGAGGCTGAATGGGTGATGCATTGGCAAGTCTCCGGAAGAGAACAAATATCCCACTGTAATGTTAAAATTATTACATACAGTTATATTTTTCTGAGTGAGCTGGAAAAGAAATGAGAAGGCAGAAGACTTAGAGGTATGGCTATCCATTTCGAATTCCTAGAGGAAAACAAACAGTCATCAGGAAATATCTATAAGTAATGTCACCTTGATATGCATAGAGAAGTTAGAGAGAGTGAATATAGAGAATGCAGAGTATGGAAAACTGAGGCAGAGAAGATAAGGAAGAGAGGAGCAGAAATAGATGCTAGAGACCAGAGCTGATATTTGAGGTAAATCAACAAAACATTTCTTCTGATAAATTGAGGAAGTTGGAGCTTCCCTATCAAGTTGAAGCTTGATAGTTGTCAGTTGTAGCTAACTGAGGTTGGGGCCTCCTGTAGGTTGGTGCCTACAGAAAAATAATGGTGAGAGGGAGTTGGAGCTTGCCTTTGGATCACAACAATAATAAGATGTGGTTTTCTCCCTTTATGGGTTTCCACTTATATCTGTTGTCTCTATGTGTGTTGCCTATGTGTTGAAATGATCTACCCAATCTGCTTAATGTTTGTTGCTCTCATAATAAGTTTGGTGTCACGTTAATTTAATACTTGCTACAACATATTAAGTCTGTTCACATATTCAAGTTGGTTATAAAATTAAGCTGTAAATAAGTTGATGAAAATTTTAAAAAGCTTATGTATGTGTTAAAACTGATTCACCCACCCCCCCCCCTCTCAGTTTAACTAAGTATTCAACAATTGGTATCAGATCTAAGTTCCTTTGTACCAGTTTAACCACTGAAAGGAGATCCTAGGTCCCCATGATGGCTAGTCAAGAAGGAAGCTCAACCAATAAAGCCCCTTTTTTCACCAGTTCTAATTATGCCTTCTAGAAAATCAGAATGAGAGCATAAATAATGTCTCTAGGAATAGAGGTTTGGGCTGTTGTAGAATTTGTATATGCCCCAAAGGAAATTGACCCAAAGAGAGAAGCTAAACAAGAATTTGTAGCAAATTCAAAGGCCATGAATGCAATCTTAAGTGGACTTTGTGAGGCTGAATTTATCAAAATAATGCACAGTAAGACTGCCAAAGATATTTGGGATACTCTTGAAAACATCCATGAGGGAAATAAAAATGTAAAGACTACCAAACTTCAAGTATATAGACCTCAATTTGAAAATTTAAAAATGAATGATGATGAAGATGTTGGTAGCTTCTTCCTAAGAGTTGCAGAAATTGTTAACAATATGAAAGCTCTTGGAGAAACTATATCAGAATGTGTAATTGTACAAAATATTCTAAGATCTCTTCACCCAGCTTTAACCCCAAGGTTTCTGCCATAGAAGAAACAGCTGATTGGTTAACCTTGACCATGAACCAGCTACTTGGAAATCTAACAGCCTATGAGATGAGGCTCCCACAGAAGAATCCAAGTACGAGGGAGGCATCTTTTAAAACAGAAAATAAGAAAGAAGAAAAGGAAGACATATGCTCTTGCTCTGATGAATAAGAGGCTAAATTTTTCAAGAAACTGGATAGAGGCTCAGGTAAATACAAAGGTAAACTTCCTTTCAAATGCTTTAACTGTGGAAGAGTTGGACACTATGCTGCTGACTGTCCTCACAAGAAAATAAGGAATTAGGCTCAAGAATTAGAGAAAAATACATCAAAGAACTGGCAGAAAGGAAATAAATTCAGTAGAAAATCCTTCTATGCTCAACAAGACAGTAGTGCATCTGAAGACTCAGATGAACCCTCAAGTGAAGAAGGAACCTCTGAATTTTTATTGATGGCCATAGAAGAACTTGAAGGACTCCTGCTAGAAGATGAAGAAGAAGAAGGTGAAGTTGACCTTGAGGGGGAGCTAAGAAGCGCCCTGGAGGAGATTGACAGACTCAAACTGAAGTGCAGAAAACAAAAGTACATTCTCCCAAGTATGTAAGAGAAGAGAAAAATTCAGAAGTCCTCATGCAGCTGAAGGTAGAGCTTGAAGAAGCCAAGAAGATAGAAGAAATGTTACTTCAAAAAATCAAGGATAAAACTCGGGAACAAGAGAAGCTGGAAGAAGAAGTAGTATGTCTGAGGAAGAAATTAGAAAATGCTCAAAGGAAAGTGTCTGCAAATTCTTCTCAAAGAACAAGCTCTGGTAAGTTGAACGAAATTCTGGATGCTCAAAGATCTCCTCTTATAAAAACTGGACTAGGCTATGAAGGAGAATCAAGTAAAAGCAAATAAAAGGAAAAAAAAAAATTATTTTTGTAAAAGAAAAGAAGGTTGATGAAGCAGCTCAAATAATTCCTACAAAAGAAGAAACATGTAATGAGGGTGACAGATATCAGAAGAAACCTCTAATAAAAAATAATGAAATAAATACTAAGACAACAAAAAAAGGTTCATATACCCCTGAGTATGTCAAATTTGAAAGCCATCAAAGGAGATTCTTCCCTCCTATGAAAAATGCTACCTGTTATGTCTGCCACAAGCTAGGACACATTGCTGCATACTGTAATACAAGGAGGATTAATTCAAACCAGCAAAAGATGCAAACAGTGAAGAGACTACCTCAAGAAAACAAATGGAGAAGACAACCCCACATTAGGTATGCAAATTGTTTCTATGGTTACTATTTTTATTGTAAGGAATTTGGACATAAAATCATTGAGTGCAAAAAATATGGACAAATATTGATGCTCAATACCTCAAGGAGGTTTATGAATAAAGGAAATTTTACTCATACTCACAATTTTGAAAAAATCATAATCAAATGCTGTGTATGAAATAAAATTGGACATATTCCTTCCAAATGTCCTCTCAGAAGATGTAGTTCATCATCTCACAAGAGATACCAAACAAAAGGATGCTTCCAGTGGAAAAAGAAGGTGAATAAATGTGACCTGGCTCTAACTGCTCAAGACCTGAAAAGCCAGTGGTATTTGGACAATGTCTGCTCAAAACATATGACTGGAGACAGAAGCAAGTTTATAACTTTTGATGAAAAGAAATATGGCAATGTTACTTTTGGCAATGATAAATCAGGAAAAATCAAAGGAAAAGGCTCAGCCAACCTAGATAATGGCAGAGGAAAGGCCCAAGATGTACTATTTTTAGATGGGCTGAAAGAAAACTTGCTGAGTGTCAGTCAAATGTGTGATAAAGGCTATGAAGTTCTTTTTAGAGCACAAGACTATGAAGTCAGATCAAGCACCACAGGTAAGACTCTGCTCAAAGGTGTTCGAACAGAGAGTAATGTTTACATAGTGAAAGAGGAAGATGAAGCATGCCATCTTAGCGAACTTGAGGAGTCATGGTTATGGCATAGGAGATTGGGACATCTCAGCTTCGATCATATCATCAGACTGAGCAAGAAGAAAGCTGTCAGAGACATGCCAGAAATAAAAAGGCCTTCTAATACCATATGCAAATCTTGTCAATTGGGAAAACAGACCCGCACATCATTCAAGGCCAAAGATGAGTTATCAACAAGAATACCACTCCATCTTGTGCACATGGACTTGTGTGGGCCTGCAAGAACTAAAAATCCAAGTGGAGAATCCTACTTCATGCTGATAATAGATGCTTTCTCCAGAATGAAATGGGTTGCATTTGTTAAGAATAAATCGGAAGCTTTGGAAAAATTCAAAATATTTAAAGCTTTAGCAGAAAATCAAACAAGATGCAAGCTAAAATGCATCATATTGGACAGAGGAGGTGAGTTCACAGATTATGAATTTGCAGACCTATGCAATGAACATGAGATAAAGAAACAATTTACTATTGCAGGGACACCTCAACAGAATGGAGTAGCAGAGAGACAAAACAGGTCTGTATAACAAATAGCCAGATCCATGATGCAAGAGTAATATTCCTCAAACCTTTTGGGCAGAAGCAGTACACACGGGCGTGCATATCCTAAACAAAGCTCATTTAAGGCCAAGCAGTGACAAGACTCCCTATGAACTATGGCATGGTAAACCAACTTCAATTAAGCACTTTAGAATCTTTGGAAGCAAGTGTTACATAAAGAATAATGATGAAAATCTTGGGAAATTTGATGAAAGAGTAGATGAAGGGATATTTCTAGGATATGCATCCAAAAGTAAAGGGTATAGGTGCTACAACAAGACTCTTAGAAAAATTGTAGAAAGCATTGATGTGATATTTGATGAAGAACTTCCAAAAAATACAAGAGGTACAGACTGCAGCAGTCCTTTGGACAACCATGAAGAAGAAAACCAAGATGATGATGCAACAAGCAAGACAACAGAAGATGCTGAACTGAGCTATAAATCCCCCTCAAGATATACTCAGAAGAACCATCCTGAAGATCAGATCATTGGAGACAAGAGAGTAGGGGTCCAGACAAGAAGGCAAATAATTGAACAGACAGAAGAGGTATACATAGCCATGCTATCACAAATAGAGCCAAAGAAGTTTGAAGAAGCCAACAAGGAAAAGTATTGGGTGAATGCTATGAATGAAGAATTGGACCAAATTGAGAAGAACAATACCTGGGAACTAGTTCCTAGACCCATTGAGAAAACTGTCATAGGCTCAAAATTGGTATTCAAAAATAAAATGAATGAGCAAGGACAAGTAATCAGGAATAAAGTGAGACTTGTATGCAAAGGATATTCACAAATCGAAGGACTTGATTATGATGAAACATTTTCCCCTGTAGCCAGAATGGAAGCTATCAGAATGTTTCTGGCCTTTGCATGCTACCAAGACTTCAAGGTATATCAAATGGATGTGAAATCTGCATTTCTGAATGGAGATCTAGAAGAAGAATTCTACATGGAACAACCAGAAGGCTTCTCATTAATAGACAAAGAAGACTATGTATCCAGACTAAAGAAGGCTCTATATGGACTAAAACAAGCTCCTCGTGCTTGGTTCTCAAGGCTGGATAAATACTTGCAAAAACAAGACTTTAAGAGAGGAGGAGTAGAAAACAATCTATACATAAAAGCCCATGAAAATGAACTCCTGATTGTTGTAGTATATGTTGATGATATTATGTTTGGAAGCAACAGAGATGAACTAGCAAAAGGGTTTGCTGAGGAGATGAAATTAGAGTTTGAGATGTCTATGATTGGAGAGCTCAGTTTCTATTTAGGAATTCAAATTCAGCAAAAGAACATAGGTACATTCATCTCACAGGAAAAATACTTAAAAGAAATGTTGAAAAAGTTCAAAATGGAAGACTGCAAACCTGTGTCAACTCCCATGATCACGGGATGCAAGCTATGTGTTGATGATGGATCTGCTGATATAGATCAAAGACTCTACAGATCCATGATAGGAAGTCTGCTATACCTGGAAACATCAAGACCAAACATCATGCTAGCAGTAGGACTTGTGGTTAGATATCAAGTAGTGCCTAAACAAAATCACCTTCTAAAAGTCAAAAGAATATTCAGATATCTACAAGAAACTGCACAGTATGGACTTTGCTATCTAAAAGGCAAAAGCTTCACTTTGACAACATACACATATGTAGATTGGGCCAGCTGTGTGGATGACAGGAAAAGCAAAAGTGGAGGTGCATTCTATCTAGGAGAAAGTTTGGTGGCATGGCTAAGCAAGAAGAAAACATTTATTTCTCTATCTACAGTAGAAGTAGAATACATAGCAGCAACAACATGCTGTACACAAGTCATGTGGATGAATAAAACCCTCCAAGACATGAAGGTAAGTATTGATGAACCTATCTCTATCAAATGTGATAATACAAGTGCTCTAAGCATATCAAAAAATCCTGTACTTCATTCAAAAACTAAACATATCCCAATCAAGTATCATTTTCTCCGAGAACAAGTAGCTCATAAGGTAGTGAAGTTGGAGTGTGCCAACAAAATAACAAACAACAGATATATTCACCAAACCTCTTGCTAGAGGACCATTTGATTATTTGAGAGATAGACTAGGGGTAGTATCTGTAGATGCTACTCTCTTATATGAAGAGAGAGCACCGTTTCAGGAGGAGAATAGAAACGAAAATATCATTCCAGGGGGAGATCAGTCAGCAAGAAAAGCATAAAACAGGTCCTCAAGATTAGAGCAACATGGACGTGATTTAAAAGAACATTGGGAAATAAGCAACCCCTTGCCATTGATGTCAAAGGGGGAGGAAGACCAAGCAACAGAAGAAAGGGTCCTAAAAGGTAAGCAGAGGAAGCGTATTTCCATCAATGCCAAAGGGGGAGACTGTTAGAAGTGATGTCATTGATGGAAAAGAACAACAGAAGAAGAAAATGAGAAGACAACAAGTAACATTTACAGGGAGCATGAGAAGAACAGAGGGAGAGTTTATTTACAGAGATAGGGCAGAAAAAAGAGAGGCGGGGATAGAGAAAGGAGGCAGAACCAGAAGAGGCAGAGCAGCAGAGGCAGAGGTAGAGGTAGAGAATACAGAGGCAAAGAAACAGTCGAGCAGCGGAGGCAGAGGTAGAGCCGTTAACAAACAGTGAAATGATCAAGCAAAGATGGAACCCTGAGGGAAATGAAACCAAACGTTTAGCAGTAAAAAACCAATGAAGTCGGGTATTAAACATTATGGTAGCATTGAATTAACATAATAATGAAACAGGCTTCATATATTAAAGCGCTGAAGAAATAAGAAATAAACCTTTGAACACAGTTTATGTATACATATGTATATAACGAAGGCACGAAGTAATTGTTGGAGCGGAACCATGACTTTAAGCGGAACCTCGACCATGAACAGTAAAACCGGAGGGCCACAAAACCAATGGGTTCGCGCGTCGATTGAAGTGGTAAGTTGTATTACCAAAATGAACGCGATATATGTAATTGAAGGACACGTGTCCTCAGGCGGTTTTGTAAAACAAATTTTTTCATGTGATTTTGGAAGATTATGCAGCGAGCATTTAAGTTGCATGATATTGTGCGTCGACCGTTGGATGGGGGTCCAAAGCCCAGTTGGTGCGCGAGAGCAGATTGACCGTCCGATCAAAGGTGAAGGTGCGAGAAGAGAACCAAGGATTTGGTTCTTACATTCAGAGTTGTGGAGCCAAAGCATTATGTGAATGACTGTGTATTCTGTGTTATGAAAGTTAATAAACAAGTGAAAGTTATAAATTATATTAACATATGTTGATATATGATGGGCCGAATGCAGGTTAAACTACATGGTAAAGTGTTCACATATAAGTTAAATGCGTGGGTATATTGTAAGGTTCATAATAAATTAAATAGGGTTGTTATATATGTGAATATATTATAATTGATATGCAAGTCAGCAAAGGAGTGGCACATATGATAATCAGCATATCGTGGTACACTGTGGGCCCGAGTGCTTCTACACGAAGTAGGGGTTTGATACCTATTGCAATGTTAATATGCTACATGGATAAGGTTATACTGGGAAGCGAAAGCATTAATCAAACTATGGAACCCGAGAGGTTATATATATATATATATATATATATATATATATATATTAGCATTGGGCTTATGTCTAAGTCCAAGACTTAATATAATGTTGACGGAAGATATAGTGTGTTTAGGGTGGGACCCTCCCTACATAAAATTCCAAGAATCATAACCCAAGCTGGAGGATACATTAAAGCTGAAGCGGAAGCTTATATATAGGTAGCGCGTTACATATATTGCGCTTTATATACAAAGGTCCAAAGCATATATATATCTATATGTAGAGCTTTGTGGACAAGGGACCAAAGGTATAATACAAAGCATATGTATTATATTATTGAGCGTGAGATCTAAAGAACCAAAGGTTCCATCACAAACGAAGTACCACATGGTGGGACCCTCATCAATCGCATCAGAGAAAAGTTGACAGTGGAACATGTTAACAAAATATTGCAATTGCGATGAAGTTCCAAACCCGATGGGCTTATAAACTATGATTCATACATGCTTAAGTTTTGACATAAAAGTAGGCCATCGCATCGGAAAGAAGCATAACATCAAATCACTATATGGAAAGTTGTGATTTCGATGATCGCATCAGGTCCTTCGCAAATGCATCAATCGCAATCGGAAGTATTTGGTTACAATTAATCACATCGGCACAATAAAGTGCAGTGAACAGTGAAACATTGGATTGGAGTGATCACATCAGAGCATCGGAGCATAGGAATATCGGAGCATGCAACTGGAAATTGCGATTGCGATTAATCACAATCAGAAATAGTGATCACATCGCATCGAATCGAAGTGATCACATCGCATCGGAGAATAATGCAAGCTCGGCAAGTGGGCTCGAATGGGCATTTTATGTATTAAAATGATTTATTATTGTTATATTTCATAGAGGTATCTGAGTTATATAACGCGGAAGTTTGTATGTTAAAACTCTGTATAATTATGTTGAGATTTGAAATTGCGTTATATATAAAAGCGCGGTTACAGAGACATAGCAGTTACACCACGACAGAGAACAGGAGAGCTAGCAGAGCCGAAAGGGACAAAACACAGTCACAAAAAAGACAAGCGCAATGAACTAAGAGGCTGAATGGGTGAGCTGGAATTTACATTGTAATTAATTGTAAATGTTTTAATTGATTTATATTGTTTGTGATGCATTGGAAAGTCTCCGGAAGAGAATAGATATCCCACTGTGATGTTAAAATTAGTACATACAGTTATATTTTTCTGAGTGAGCTAGAAAAGAAATGAGAAGGTAGAAGACTAAGAGGTATGGCTATCAATTTCGAATTCCTAGAGGAAAACAAACAGTCATCAGGAAATCTCTATAAGTAATATCACCTTGATATGCATAGAGGAGTTAGAGAGAGTGAATATAGAGAATGTTGAGTATGGAAAACTAAGGCAGAGAAGATAAGGAAGAGAGGAGAAGAAAGAGATGCTAGAGAATAGAGCCGATATCTGAGGTAAATTAGCAAAACTTTTCTTTTGATAAATTGAGGAAGTTGGAGCTTCCCTATCAAGTTGAAGCTTGATAGTTTTCAGTTGTAGCTGACTGAGGTTGGAGCCTCCTGTAGGTTGGTGCCTACAGAAAAACAGTGGTGAGAGGGAGTTGGAGCTTGCCTTTGCATCACAATAATAATAAGATGTGGTTTTCTCCCTTTATGGGTTTCCACTTATATATGTTGTCTCTATGTGTGTTGCCTATGTGTTGAAATGATATACCCAATCTGCTTAATGTTTGCTGCTCTCATAATAAGTTTGGTGTCACGTTAGTTTAATACTTGCTGCAACATATTAAGTATGTTCACATATTAAAGTTGGTTATAAAATTAAGTTGTAAATAAGTTGATGAAAATTTTAAAAATATTATGTATGTGTTAAACTAATTCACTCCCCCCTCTCATTTTAACTAAGTATTCAACAGAAAGGCCTAAAAAACTTAAGTTGAAATCCATTCTTGACTATCCAAAGCTATATCTACCTGCCTAGCAACGTCAATGACAGTAATATAACCCCAATGATTCAAAAATTAAACCAACCTATTAGAGATTTTATGGTGATAATGGCATCCTATCCATGGATCATGACCACGAAGAACTTTAGCCCCTTTCCCAATCTTCCACAAAATTCATTTCTCCAAATCTTGCAGACCACTTAACAAATTCCTTTGAGTCATAAAACCTCCCCTGGTCACTTTTGGATGTTTCTTGATCCAATCTACAATCGACATGGATTTCAGATATTTCACCCTCATTATGAGAGTCCACGAGCTATTGATAAAAAGCATGCACTAACAACTCTTGGCTATAAGAGCTAGTTCAAATTGACCCATATTATGTAAGCCCCAACCCCTCGTACAGAATTCAGAAGCACCAAATTATTCCAAGGCACTAGAGTCATTCCTCTCCCACACTTTTTTAATGTATCTTCATTTTTTTTATCAATGTGGGTCTTCTCAGAAGTATGAATAATAGGTACTCATTGTATTTGAAATTTAATTATGCATCCAATGAGTGTTTACACTTGAAATTTGAGTAAACCTATCAGGAGATAAGCCAAAAATACAAGTTAAAAATTTTTTTTTTACCTCCAAAATATTTACATATATCCATTTTTGAATTTAATGGATTTTTATTAGTTTACATATTATGTACACGATAATTCATGGGAACTTTTAAGCTAAAATTTCCTCTCATGCATTCCCACGTGGGATTCACTAGGGGATAAATACCATACCACATGCATTCATACTGGGGGATATAAATTGAGGAAAAAATGACATAATATATCAATTAGCATACAATATGGGGCAAGGGGTTTTTATATGTTGTATATAATAAATGGAGCTCAAAGTTAATGAGAAAATAGAAAGGGGTATCAAAATGTTAATGAAAGATGGATACCTACAATATCTAGTGAAAGTAGGGGTTTTATAAATTAGGAAGGTGTATTGGGTTTGTATCCATAAGGGGTTTAAATAAAGTGATTTTTAGAGGTATTTTCCAATATGTAGTCAAATTAAGGTTATAGTTTACAGTGCCACGAACGCACGTGTTATGTGATAGGTTCATTGAGTGTGTGCATAATCAACCCTGCACATAAACAATAAAAAATACCTTTGAAGATTTTTCACTCCTCAATAGTCACCAACTTGAAGAATAAACATGATCTACAACTAAAGTGTGAGATATAACCATCTATTGACCAAATTCTACTCCTTTAATTCTACCTTTTGATTTTTCCTCCATAATTAATCTACTCAATTATTCACTGATGAGTAAAAAAGGAAAAGGTGATAAGAGACAACCTTGATGAATGCCACAAAAAGCTCTGAAACAATCTAACAGCTCACATTTAAGCAAAAAAACATAATTGGTTGATCTCACACAACCCATTATCCAAGAAACTACATCAAACTTCAAACCAATCTAAAGCAAGACCAACCTGAGAAAGGACCAGTCTACTTCATGATAAGCTTTCCTTGGTTCAATATTCATCACAATAGTTGGAATACTTCTACATTTAATGGAGTGCATGGCTTCCTGATACAACCCAATAACATCATGGATATGTCAACTAAATAAAAAGCCAAATTGGGTCAAAGACATATAATTTGACAAGCCAATAAAAGATAAATTTTGGTACTCCACAATAGAGGAACACTCATATACAACAATATCATTTTAAATAACAATCAAGGTCCATCTTAACACTGAATCTACCAGGCATCTAGAGGGATCATGTCTCTTTTTCACTTTAAAAGAGGTTTAAACCTCAAGAGATTTGATCTCTCTTCACGCTTGGTAGATCTAGATTTAAGATGAATCTAGGCTAGTAGAGAATATATATATATATATATATATATATATATATATATATATATATATATATATATATATATATATATATATATATATATATATATATATATATATATATATATATATATTCTTCTTACATAAGAATACTATTGGGAAAACCATGGGTTTTCAAAACTTGGAGCCCAAAAATTGTCAACGGTAAAATTGACTATTTTACCTCAATGTTACTTTAATTATTAATTTAATTATTTTATTTTATTTTTTAATTTTATTTTTATTTTTTGTAATTTGATCTAGTAAAAATGTTTATATAGCTAGACATGATAGGATATTATAACATATCTTCCATAATCGGCTGGAGAGCACTTCTTAGTGAAAAGATATATTTAATTAAATGTGATGATTCGTGTGATTAGAGTAGAATTTCAAAATTAATTAAATAATTTGTTAATTTTGATAATTTAAAAAAATATTAATATTTTATTCAAATTTTAAGATTTTTTTTGTAAATATAAATACATTTTATATCATTTCAAAAATTTGAGTAGAATATGACAAACAAAGGCATATTCATATCCATATAGACTCCTGGTCAACTAAACAACCAAACAACAAAATGACAACACCAACATTTACAAAGAAATTCAAGCTCTAGAGAGAAAAAAACCATGATTGTAGGCCAGTTATAATTGTCACAGGTTTGCGCACCAAAGGAAACAAACACCATCATGGGTCAAAAAGACACAAAGCAAGCCACAACCATAGAAAGCCACTGATAGAAATTACATGAAATAAGTATTAAGTCCCAATGTTCCAAAATCGAAGCTACAATGTTATGACAAGCCCATATATAATTCTCTGTAAGGCAAATAACACACCATAAAATAAAATCGTGTTACCTAGAGATGAGCCAAAACCACCTATGTACTGAAACTCCATGCAACATGAGACTACCAGCATTCCAAAAAACCAAGGTATATCCCCACACTCCACAAACACCTTAAAGCGTCTCCCAGAATAAACCAAACCTAGGTAACATTGTAAAAAAAGAATGAAAAATTACCTGATACCACTATTCTAGTCAAGGTATGAAGAAATCAAAGCAGGAATCTAAACATTATCCGCGAGAGGCTCAGTAAGATCTCCAGAAGTAGAATCACTGACAAATCAACTTTCCACCTGCGCCATACGAGAGTCAACAATATCCTGACAAAAGATTTGGTTACAAAGAATCCATTTAATATCTTCTAACGAAGAAAACACGTTATAATTTTCAATTTTTTTTTATATTTGAAAACGAGACATAAAAAAGTCATCATCTATTGAAATGCAACCTCCTTTTCTTGAATATACCAAGAGCTAGGATCCATTTAGCATTCCCCCCCACCCCCCCAAACCAATTTTGAGTCAGAGTAGTAAGGACGATCCCATGCCTCCTTGTTTTCCAGAACTAATATCTCCTTCCTCACTTCCAAAACAACAACATTAAAAGCAATAGCCACATAATCATAAGAAAAAGGTTGAACCCTTTTGTGCCCAATGTTTCCTCTGCCCCCTCTATGACTACTCATCCTCTATCTTGGATTCATGAGCACCACTATAAATAAACACAAAGGACAATGAATAGACATACCTCTACTACTAAAACATGACGAAGAATTATAAGAGAGTTCTTGAAAAAAAAACATTAAAACAAGAAGGTCGTCACCCAAAGACCACACTATATTTCCAAAACCCAGGAGATTATCAAATTCACTACAATTCAGACTCATGAATGAACATGAAAACCTTAAAACCTCCTTATGACTCATACTATACTAAAGGTAATTATAATAGTATTTAGAGACCTAAAATAACCAAGTAGACAGGGCGAACCACACACTTTGAGCAACTAACAATTGACTCATAAAATTACCAATATAAACTTTAGACACCAACCGTACCAATCCTAGAGACCAATAGCTAATTTCCCAAATTACCACAATTAGCCTTAACCACTGAGCATATAAATCCATAATCTCACTTGAAAAAATAAGCATATATAATTTCCCCCAAGGCCTAGACATTAACAGGAAACACAGAACCGATGACCCAAATATACACACTAAGAACAACAATGATCTAGGTGGATATTGGTAGCCACCTATCTATTCCACTTGGACTCCCACCATTTTTTTTTTAGTTTTTGAGTTTTCTTAATTGTAGCACAATTTACTATTTCTGGAAGTTTTTCGGGTCCTAAAATTTCGAAGCCGTTTTGAGGGACTAAAATAAATTTTCAGGAAAAACAGTGAGACCGAAAAAGTCCTAAAGTAGTTTACCAATTTTGTTTTGGCCTCCACTTCAGATCTTTGAAACGAGGTATTATGATATCCAAATGGAGATCATATGCCAAAGTTACGACCCTGGGAAGTTGACGTTCCAACTTACCCCAACGAGGCCCACAATATTTTGGCACTTCATCTCCTATAGTTAGATTTTTGGATGTTTAAGGTTTCTCATTATTTCTCAATGATAAAAAGGCCACAGAGCCTCATTGTAACAGAGTTCAGAGGCATGTAGCTGCCACATATCTTCTCAAAGATAAGCAATCATCACACAAGATAGTTTATTTCCATTGTATGTAAGCATATTTCAGTCTTGATATTAATGAAATGAAGTTTTATTCCTATTGCACTTATGTATTTATGTTTATATATTTATTCTAGTACATTCCTGCATAATTTTGGATCAGTGGTATCAAAGAAGTCTTCTCTTTCTTGGTTTTTCTTTGGATGTCCCCAATGAGGTCAAGGTATAAGGAGTTAGGGCTCGATCTAGTTGAACCTTTGCAAGATCAGCCACACAAACCCCGATGACATCCCATGGGTGACAAAAAGAAAGACGGAAGAGTAGGAGATCCTTTCAAAATATTGCTCGAGGGGACCCTCGAGAAACAAAGGAATGCGATGATGGATAAATTTTCCCAAATCCTTTGACGACTACTCACAGGAAACATGTCTTCATCTGAAAGCCACTATGGAGATGCCATGCCTCTTAAGGTATAAGTTAACTTTAGAATTCCCATATTTGAAGGCTAGATAGATGCAGATGATGTAGATAAATGGTTAAATCTATTGGAAGGATATTTTTCATTTCATGAATTTTCCAACCTGGAAAATAATTTGCACTCCTGAAGACCCCCACCCATGTCAATGACTAGTGGGAAACCTACTATGAGAAGAAGGATGAGGGGGAACCATCATTGTTCTCAGTCGCACCCACTTGGAATTTTTTCCGAGACGTCGTCAAGGAACAATATTACCTTGTCAGTAGCTATGAATTAAAATACATAAAGTGGACCACATTGCAATAAGGAAGGGACCAATATGTGTCAAAGTTCACAAATGGTTTTCATCCCTTTTGCATGAAGCTAGACATCAAGGATTTCAAATGGAATTTGGTACTCAATTATTGTGGTTGTTTGCATAATTAAATCCAGGAGGAAATAGATTTCCTGGACATCTCCTCGCTTAGTACCACCTATCGATATGTTGTCAACATTAAGCAGGAGTTTCAACATAAGAAGCGGAAGTTTGGATCTTTGAATCAAAATCAAGGGAAATGTTCCCCCAAACCACATCACAAAGGGAGAATCCAAGGAGGGGTGACCCAGGATAACCCATCGAAGCCGCAAGCAAATAAAAACACCACTAAGACAAATAAGGACATAGGAAAGTGGTGTGAGTTCCATAAGAGCTCCACTCACAAAAAAAGTGAGTGTCAAGCCCCGGTAACTGGTGGCCGAGTTGAAGGCTTCTGAATCACATGCATGATCTGACTTTGAGATAGAACCAAATAAGGGGAATGAAAAAGGGGAGAAGATTATTGATGCAGAGCCTAGTGCCATAGTTTCCACCACCAAGATCTAGAAGGATGAGCACGCAGATCCAGAGGAGGGGGAGTGTCTCTTCCACTGACAGAAGTGGGTGGAGGGTTCTCCACTACAGTTCATTGTCAACATAAGGAGCCAAAAGAACCTCATTTCAATAGAGGCTATGAACCAGCTGTGCCTACCATGTAGAAAATCTAACAATGGGATTCAAACTGATCTTGTAATGTACTGAAACAAGATATTGAGTCCTATAATTTGCAGAAACAAAACACAATCGCACAATCACATAACAAGTAAGAGAAAGACACAATCAATCGCACAACGTAAGATGTATATGGCGAAAGCATACTGCATAAAACCCCACTATCTGTATATTGTATAAATTCAAGATCATGAAACAATACAATGATTTTTCTCAGTAGAGAAATTCCATCACTCTTCCAACTGTCTCACTCCAATCTAGGAAAAATCAGCCAATTACTTAGCCAATTCGTCGCCTCTGATCATCCTTCCTTGCTGATGCATTTTTGGAGGAATTTTTTCCCTATTAAATAGGAAATTCCCTCTAATTGATTTTTCAATGCTTCCTTGGCTTCCACATGAATCTATACTTTACCTGTACAATTTTCTAATTATACAACTGATAGTTATCATCCCTTTAACCTCAGTCTCAACTAGGTCTTCCTTAGAAATAACATTAAACATATATTTATAGTGAATTATCAGTTAATTGATTGATCACTACTTGTGAATTAAATCAGATTTAAATCAATTGACATCTTACTAGCTCATCTATCAGTTAGAACTATTTAAACTGATTTTAACTCAATTAATTGAGTTAACTAATTACAACTCACAAATAACTATAACTAGACCCCCTAAAATCATGGGAGAAATCTACATGCCTACTCTCTGACCCTCAACTTGAATTTCTTAAGCTACCTCAGTAATTTTGACTTAGTTAACTAATATAAGTTGCCATGAGATGAAATTACAATTTCTCTTCCAATTTAATTAAGGGAAAATTAAATCAAAAGCCCCCTTTGGGTGCCATTTCAACACTCCCTCTCAACGAGAAAGGGATCATCTACGACCCCAATCTTGCTTCTATGGAATTTGAATTTTCTTCTTCCCAGCGCCTTCATCAATATGTCTATATCCTATTCCTCTGTGGGAATGTACTCTAATGACATAATCTTCCTTTGAACACAATCTTTGAGATGGTGATACCAGATATCAATATGCTTGGAATTGTCATGGAATACCAAATTAACCAAGAGTTTGATGCAACTATGATTATCACAATGTATCATCGTCGTATCCATCTGTTGACCAAAAAAACCAACAAGTATCTTCCTCATCTAGATGGCCTTGCATTCTACCTGACTAGCAGTCATTTACTTTGTATCTGTTTAACTGAGTGTAACGGATCTCGGTTTCCTAATTTAACAAGAAATTGTTGTTGATCCTATTCTGAAGATGCCTCTTGATGTGCTCTTTTGGTTGGATGGACTCCCTACCCAATCTGAATCAATGAAGCCTTGAAGCTTCACTCCCTTTGTATGTCTGTATCATAATCCATACTCTGTAGTGCCCCTGGGATATCTCAACACATGCTTCCCTTCCTTCCAAAAGAGCTTGGTCAGCTTAACCATAGCTTGGCTCAGTTGGTTAACAGTGTAGCATATTTCGGGTCATGTGCTCACCAAATACATGAGTGAACCCACAAGCTTCTTGTAAACAATACCATCCACTTCTTCGCCCAAAGTATCAGCCTCCTTCCTCCAGTTTCCTACTAGAGGAGTCTCCATGGGTTTGCTGCCCTCCATGTGGAACTTCCTCAGAATCTCCTTGACAAACTTTCCCTGAGATACAAATATCTCCCCATCTCTTTGCCATATTTCCAATCTAAGAAAATAGTGCAATAGCCCCATGTCCTTCATCTCAAATTATCTTACAAGATCCTCTTTGCAAGAATTTATAAGTTTCTCATCACCTATCATTATCAAATCATCGAAATAAAGTACAATAATCAAATTTTACCATCAACCACAATATGATATAGGTTTGCATCCTTCCTCTTGGTGAAGCCCATGCAGTGAAATGATTTGTCAAACTTGAAGGTCTACTGGCTCATAGTGCTTGCTGCTTTAATATACATTTCTCTTGAATCTACACATGGAGCTCGTGACTAAGGTCTCAAAACCTTTTAGTTTCTCAATGTACACTTCTTCGTCAATAAATCCATTGAGAAAGTTTGTCTTTACATCAATTTGATTTATCTGCCACCCCATCTGCGTTGAGAGTCCAAGGATGGATCTAATAGATGAGTACCTTACGGCGGGTGCAAAAGTCTCATCACTAGCCAATCCCCCTCCACTAAGAGAACCTGTGGCCCACAAATCTATCCTTGTGCTTCTCCACACTCCCATTTGCTACCTACTTCACCTTGTAGACCCACCTGGATCCTAAAATTGACTTCCCCACTGATCTTGGGACAACTTCCCATGCATTATTTCTAATAATGGATTCACACTCTTCAACCATGGCATCAACCCACACTAATTGTTGCACTAATTCCTCAAAAGAGGATGCCTATATCTCAATACCTTCGCTCATAAGAGCCATGTATCCAATGTACCTCTCTAGGGACCTTCTTTTCATGCGTTGTGATGTGGGTGCTCCCACATTATCTCTCGCATCCAGCAATAATCTGTCATCCTCTATGGTGTGCTTCCTTAATTATCTAGTAGTTGGCTCTGCATGAGGGGTTTCTAACATTCTCTATTCCTCTACTGGTGGTTGCTCCACATCCTAAGGTTCATCCTTTGAAGCCAAGATCTCCTCAATTGCATGCAACTTGAGCTCTCTCTAAAGGGACAATCGCATGGCTTTGTCTTCATCAAATTTTACATCTCTTATAACCATTATCATCCCGTTTGCTGGAAATTACACCCGATAGTTGTGAGGTGTATCATTGTACTCCACAAATATCCCCAACTCTGGCATCTTTGGTCACATGAAAATAAACAGATTAACCCAAAATTTTAAAATATGACACATCCGACCTCTTACCCAAAAACTCCTCCTCTGGTGTACTCATCCCAAGTATCCGATGATGACTTCTATTTTGCACAAATATTTTTTTATTGCATACCTCCGCCCACAGATGCAACGGTAGGCCCTGATAATGCAACATGGCTAATGTTTCTCCCAAAATAGTTATTTTATTTCTCTCTACAACCCCATTCTACTGTGGGTTATGAGGTGCAATAAATTATCTTTGAATTCCTTATGAGGAATAGAAGTTCTTGAATTATTTAGAGATGTATTATCCACCATTGTCACTCCTCAGAGGCTTCATCTTCTTACCTGTATATTTCTCGACAAGTGCCTTGAACTCAAAAAACTTGGAAAACATCTGATATTTCTTCTGCATGAATAAAATCAAACACTTTCTTGAAAAATAATAATAAAAAAATCACATAATACTTGTGCTTTGTTATGGAAGCTGTCGAGAATGGTCCACACACATCTGAGTGAACTCTCTTAAGGATCACCTTGGCTCACACTTCCTTATCATGAAAGGCGGCTTTGGTATACTTCTCCAATGTACACCCTTTACATGTATCTCTCTGTGCAAGTGCACCCTTTCGAAGTCCTATAGAAATCTATTGCATGATCCTCAAAGCGTTGTGTTGTAGATGGCCCAACCTCCTGTGCCATAAATCACCGATGTCATGGATTTCCACCTTCTCTTATTTATTGCTCAGTTTTTCCCAGTCATGTTCATCCAGTTTATAGAGATTCTTTACTTGAACCCCAATATTTTTCACTTGTCCCTTGGATTTGGGAAGAAGGAACACCTTTCCTTCACTGAAGATCTCATCATAGCCACGATCTTCCAACATAGAAACATAAACCAAATTCTTCTTTAAACCAGGAACATATATGAAATGTTTTAAAGTGAGTGGATTACCTGACTCCCTCTACAAGGTAACTGTACATACACGGGCAGCATTATACCTCCTGTTGTCACCCATCTCGATGTGCATTTGGAGATCCTTATCCTCCAAGCTACTAAATAATTCTTTATTTCTGGTCTTATGGAATGAAGCCCCACTATCCAAGTACCACACAGATCCCATCATTGATGACACCATGCATGCAATGAGGGTGAATTCCAAATCGAATTGTGAAGCCAATGCTTCACCTGTTGCTCCTCCCGAGGCCTTCTTGTTGTTCTTCTTTTGTGAATTTTTTTTTGGCATAGTCGTGCTCATGAGAGTTTAAACATTTTACCTTTGACAAGTCTCACTTCTTTCCTGCCTTGCCAGACTCCTATTTGGATTGTGACGCCTTCCCTTTTCCTTTCTTTTCCCAATTATCCTCATCATCAGTCTTTGATGAAGATCCATCTCTGGTGCTCCACCGAATTTCTTCTTGTGCCAGATCAAACCATAGTCGCTCCCAATCCTGTAGCTTCTCCCTCCCATTAACAGAGTCCTAGTAGCTATGCTAGCTCTTGGGAAGGCCTATAAGAGCTAGGCTCACCAAATCATCTGAAGCAATAGTTATCCTAACACTTCCAAGCTCTTCTCGACACTGAGTGAACTTCATCAATTATTTTCGAATCATGTCGCCCTTCTCCATTTTTATCTTCATGAGCTTGTCTTTTAGCGCCAACTTCTTGTGGTTGCTGCTATTCTGATACATATATGTCAAATATTTCCACATCGCATATGGATTCGTCTTCACGTGGATACTCGAGACAATATGATCTCGAACTCCCTCTAACAAGATCCTTCTCACCTTTGCTATAATCTTCTTCCATGCATCAAGAATTTGAGCATCTGCTGCTGCGGGCTACGGGACATCAATATCTATGAAAGCCTTCAATCCTTTGTCACGAGCACTTACCTCCACCTTTCCTTCCATTAAATATAATTTGAATTTCCCCTTGATTTTATATTAGTCTCAAACCATTGAAATACATCTTGATATTATTGGATCTGAAGGAATAAATCTGCTGTAGTCAGACTTGATGAAAACACAATATGTTCTTCTCTTCTTGTTGTGATTATTAGACTCCACAATTATATGTATACAATCTAACAACAAGATTCAAACTAGTCTGGTAATGTACTAAAGCAAGATATTGAATCCTTCTACAATATGTGAAAATAAAACACAATCCCACAATCACATAACAAGTAAGAGAAAGAGACAATCAACCACACAACACAAGATAGAAATTACATGAAATACGTATTAAGTCCCAATGTTCCAAAATCGAAGCTACAATGTTATGACAAGCCCATATATAATTCTCTGTAAGGCAAATAACACACCATAAAATAAAATCGTGTTACCTAGAGATGAGCCAAAACCACCTATGTACTGAAAATCCATGCAACATGAGACTACCAACATTCCAAAAAACCAAGATATATCCCCACACTCCACAAACACCTTAAAGCATCTCCCAGAATAAACCAAACCTAGGTAACATTGTAAAAAAAGAATGAAAAATTACCTGATACCACTATTCTAGTCAAGGTATGAAGAAATCAAAGCAGGAATCTAAACATTATCCGCGAGAGGCTCAATAAGATCTCCAGAAGTAGAATCACTGAAAAATCAACTTTCCACCTGCGCCATATGAGAGTCAACAATATCCTGACAAAATATTTGGTTACAAAGAATCCATTTAATATCTTCTAACAAAGAAAACACGTTATAATTTTCAATTTTTTTTATATTTGAAAACGAGACATAAAAAAGTCATCATCTATTGAAATGCAACCTCATTTTCTTGAATATACCAAGAGCTAGGATCCATTTAGCATTCCCCCCCACCCCCCCAAACCAATTTTGAGTCAGAGTAGTAAGGATGATCCCATGCCTCCTTGTTTTCCAGAACTAATATCTCCTTCCTCACTTCCAAAACAACAACATTAAAAGCAGTAGCCACATAATCATAAGAAAAAGGTTGAACCCTTTTGTGCCCAATGTTTCCTCTGCCCCCTCTATGACTACTCATCCTCTATCTTGGATTCATGAGCACCACTATAAATAAACACAAAGGACAATGAATAGACATACCTCTACTACTAAAACATGACGAATAATTATAAGAGAGTTCTTGAAAAAAAAACATTAAAACAAGAAGGTCGTCACCCAAAGACCACACTATATTTCCAAAACCCAGGAAATTATCAAATTCACTACAATTCAGACTCATGACCGAACATGAAAACCTTAAAACCTCCTTATGAATCATACTATACTAAAGGTAATTATAATAGTATTTAGAGACCTGAAATAACCAAGTAGACAGGGCGAACCACACACTTTGAGCAACTAACAATTGACTCATAAAATTACCAATATAAACTTTAGACACCAACCGTACCAATCCTAGAGACCAATAGCTAATTTCCCAAATTACCACAATTAGCCTTAACCACTGAGCATATAAATCCATAATCTCACTTGAAAAAATAAGCATATATAATTTCCCCCAAGGCCCAGACATTAACAGGAAACACAGAACCGATGACCCAAATATACACACTAAGAACAACAATGATCTAGGTGGATATTGGTAGCCACCTACCTATTCCACTTGGACTTCCACAATTTTTTTTTTAGTTTTTGAGTTTCCTTAATTGTAGCACAATTTACTATTTTTGGAAGTTTTTCGGGTCCCAAACTTTCGAAGCCGTTTTGAGGGACTAAAATAAATTTTCAGGAAAAACAGTGAGACCGAAAAAGTCCTAAAGTAGTTGACCAATTTTGTTTTGACCTCCACTTCAGATCTTCGAAACGAGGTATTATGATATCCAAATGGAGATCATATGCCAAAGTTACGACCCTGGGAAGTTGACGTTCCAACTTACCCCAACGAGGCCCACAATATTTTGGCACTTCATCTCCTATAGTTAGATTTTTGGATGTTTAAGGTTTCTCATTATTTCTCAATGATAAAAAGGCCACAGAGCCTCATTGTAACAGAGTTCAGAGGCATGTAGCTGCCACATATCTTCTCAAAGATAAGCAATCATCACACAAGATAGTTTATTTCCATTGTATGTAAGCATATTTCAGTCTTGATATTAATGAAATGAAGTTTTATTCCTATTGCACTTATGTATTTATCTTTATATATTTATTCTAGTACATTCCTGCATAATTTTGGATCAGTGGTATCAAAGAAGCCTTCTCTTTCTTGGTTTTTCTTTGGATGTGCCCAATGAGGTCAAGGTATAAGGAGTTAGGGCTCGATCTAGTTGAACCTTTGCAAGATCAGCCACACAAACCCCGATGACATCCCATGGGTGACAAAAAGAAAGACGGAAGAGTAGGAGATCCTTTCAAAATATTGCTCGAGGGGACCCTTGAGAAACAAAGGAATGCGATGATGGATAAATTTGCCCAAATCCTTCGACGACTACTCACAGGAAACATGTCTTCATCTGGAAGCCACTATGGAGGTGCCATGCCTTTTAAGGTATAAGTTAACTTTGGCATTCCCATATTTGAAGGCTAGATAGATGCAGATGATGTAGATAAATGGTTAAATCTATTGGAAGGATATTTTTCATTTCATGAATTTTCCAACCTGGAAAATAATTTGCACTCCTGAAGACCCCCACCCATGTCAATGACTAGTGGGAAACCTACTATGAGAAGAAGGATGAGGGGGAACCATCATTGTTCTCAGTCGCACCCACTTGGAATTTTTTCCGAGACGTCGTCAAGGAACAATATTACCTTGTCAGTAGCTATGAATTAAAATACATAAAGTGGACCACACTGCAACAGGGAAGGGACCAATATGTGTCAA
Source organism: Pinus albicaulis (assembly GCA_034641835.2). Lineage (NCBI taxonomy): Eukaryota > Viridiplantae > Streptophyta > Pinopsida > Pinales > Pinaceae > Pinus > Pinus albicaulis. The sequence continues at coordinate 763,476,612 of CM076582.1, read as the reverse complement.
AGTTCACAAATGGTTTTCATCCCTTTCGCATGAAGCTAGACATCAAGGATTTCAAACGGAATTTGGTACTCAATTATTGTGGTTGTTTTCATAATTAAATCCAGGAGGAAATGGATTTCCTGGACACCTCCTCGCTTAGTGCCACCTATCGATATGTTGTCAACATTGAGCAGGAGTTTCAACATAAGAAGCGAAAGTTTGGATCTGTGAATCAAAATCAAGGGAAATGTGCCCCCAAACCACATCACAAAGGGAAAATCCAAGGAGGGGTGACCCAGGATAACCCATCGAAGCCACAAGCAAAGAAAAACACCACTAAGACAAATAAGGACACAAGAAAGTGGTGTGAGTTCCATAAGATCTCCACTCACAAAAAAAGTGAGTGTCAAGCCCCGGTAACTGGTGGCCGAGTTGAAGGCTTCTGAATCACATGCATGATCTGACTTTGAGATAAAACCAAATAAGGGGAATGAAAAATGGGAGAAGATTATTGATGCAGAGCCTAGTGCAATAGTTTCCACCACCAAGATCTAGAAGGATGAGCCCGTAGATCCAGAGGAGGGGGAGTGTCTCTTCCACTCACAAAAGTGGGTGGAGGGTTCTCCACTACAATTCATTGTCAACATAAGGAGCCAAAAGAATCTCATTTCTATAGAGGCTATGAAGCAGCTGGGCCTACCATGTAGAAAATCTAACAATGGGATTCAAACTGATCTTGTAATGTACTGAAACAAGATATTGAGTCCTATAATTTGCGGAAACAAAACACAATCGCACAATCACATAACAAGTAAGAGAAAGACACAATCAATCGCACAACGTAAGATGTATATGGGGAAAGCATACTGTATAAAACCCTGCTATATGTATATTGTATAAATTCAAGATCATGAAATAATACAATGATTTCTCTCAGTAGAGAAATTCCATCACTCTTCCAACTGTCTCACTCCGATCTAGGAAAAATCAGCCAATTACTTAGCCAATTCGTCGCCTCTGATCATCCTTCCTTGATGATGCATTTTTGGAGGAATTTTTTCCCTATTAAATAGGAAATTCCCTTTAATTGATTGTGCAATGCTTCCTTGGCTTCCACATGACTCTATACTTTACCTGTACAATTTTCTAATTATACAACTGATAGTTATCATCCCTTTAATCTCAGTCTCAACTAGGTCTTCCTTAGAAATAACATGAAACATATATTTATAGTGAATTATCAGTTAATTGATTGATCACTACTTGTGAATTAAATCAGATTTAATTCAATTGACATCTTTTTAGCTCATCTATCAGTTAGAACTATTTAAACTGATTTTAACTCAATTAATTGAGTTAACTAATTACAACTCACAAATAACTATAACTAGACCCCCTAAAATCATGGGAGAACTCTACATGCCTACTCTCTGACCCTCAACTTGAATTTCTTAAGCTACCTCAGTAATTTTGACTTAGTTAACTAATATAAGTTGCCATGATACGAAATTACAATTTCTCTTCCAATTTAATTAAGGGAAAATTAAATCAAAAGCCCCCTTTGGGTGCCATTTCAACACTCCCTCTCAACGAGAAAGGGATCATCTACGACCCCAATCTTGCTTCTATGGAATTTGAATTTTCTTCTTCCCAGCGCCTTCATCAATATGTCTATATCCTACTCCTCTGTGGGAATGTACTCTAATGACATAATCTGCCTTTGAACACAATCTTTGAGATGGTGATACCAGATATCAATATGCTTAGAATTGTCATGGAATACCGAATTAACCAAGAGTTTGATGCAACTATGGTTATCACAATGTATCATCGTCATATCCATCTGTCGACCAAAAAAACCAACAAGTATATTCCTCATCTAGATGGCCTTGCATTCTACCTGACTAGCATTCATTTACTTTGTATCTGTTGAACTGAGTGTAACGGATCTCGGTTTCCTACTTTAACAAGAAATTGTTGTTGATCCTATTCTGAAGATGCCTCTTGATGTGTTCTTTCGGTTGGATGGACTCCCTACCCAATCTGAATCAGTGAAGCCTTGAAGCTTCACTCCCTTTGTCTGTCTATATCATAATCCATACTCTGTAGTGCCCCTGGGATATCTCAACACATGCTTCCCTTCCTTCCAAAAGAGCTTGTTCGGCTTAACCATAGCTTGGCTCAGTTAGTTAACAGTGTAGCATATGTCGAGTCATGTGCTCACCAAATACATGAGTGAACCCACAAGCTTCTTGTAAACAATACCATCCACTTCTTCGCCCAAAGTATCAGCCTCCTTCCTCCAGTTTCCTACTAGAGGAGTCTCCATGGGTTTGATGCCCTCCATGTGGAACTTCCTCAGAATCTCCTTGACAAAATTTCCTTGAGATACAAATATCTCCCCATCTCTTTGCCATATTTCTAATCTAAGAAAATAGTGCAATAGCCCCATGTCCTTCATCTGAAATTATCTTACAAGATCCTCTTTGCAAGAATTTATAAGTTTCTCATCACCTATCATTATCAAATCATCGAAATAAAGCACAATAATCAAATTTTACCATCGACCACAATATGATATAGGTTTGCATCCGCTTCACTCTTGGTGAAGCCCAACCCAGTGAAATAGTTGTCAATCCTGGTCTACCAAGCACGAGGTGCTTGCTTTAGCCCATACATTTCTCTTGAATCTACACACATGCGACTCACTGTCTAAGGTCTCAAAACCTTCTAGTTTCTCAAGGTACACTTCTTCCTCAATAAATCCATTGAGAAAGGTTGTCTTTACATCCATCTGATGTATCTTCCATCACATCTGTGATGAGAGTGCAAGGATGGATCTAATAGATGAGTACCTTGCGATTGGTGCAAAAGTCTCATCATAGCCAATCCCCTCCACCTAAGAGAACCCTATGGCCACAAATCTATCCTTGTGCTTCTCCACACTCCCATTTTCTACCTACTTCACCTTGTAGGCCCACCTGGATCCTAAAATTAACTTCCCCACTGATCTTGGGACAACTTCCCATGCATTATTTCTAATAATGGATTCATACTCTTCAACCATGGCATCAACCCACACTAATTGATGCACTAATTCCTCAAAAGAGGATGCCTATATCTCAATACCTTTGCTCATAAGAGCCATGTATCCAATGTACCTCTCTAGGGACCTTCTTTTCATGCGTTGTGATGTGGGTGCTCCCACATTATCTCTCGCATCCAACAATAATCTGTCATCCTCTATGGTGTGCTTCCTTCATTATCTAGTAGTTGGCTCTGCATGAGGGGTTTCTAACATTCTCTATTCCTCTACTGGTGGTTGCTCCACATCCTAAGGTTCATCCTTTGAAGCCAAGATCTCCTCAATTGCATGCAACTTGAGCTCTCTCTAAAGGGACAATCGCATGACTTTGTCTTCATCAAATTTTACATCTCTTATAACCATTATCATCCCGTTTGCTGGAAATTACACCCGATAGTTGTGAGGTGTATCATTGTACTCCACAAATATCCCCAACTCTGGCATCTTTGGTCACATGAAAATAAACAGATTAACCCAAAATTTTAAAATAAGACACATCCGACCTCTTACCCAAAAACTCCTCCTCTGGTGTACTCATCCCAAGTATCCGATGATGACTTCTATTTTGCACAAATATTTTTTTATTGCATACTTCCGCCCACAGATGCAACGGTAGGCCCTATAATGCAACATGGCTAATGTTTCTCCCAAAATAGTTATTTTATTTCTCTCTACAACCCAATTCTACTATGGGTTATAAGGTGCAATAAATTATCTTTGAATTCCTTATGAGGAATAGAAGTTCTTGAATTATTTAGAGATGTATTATCCACCATTGTCACTCCTCAGAGGCTTCATCTTCTTACCTGTATATTTCTCGACAAGTGCCTTGAACTCAAAAAACTTTGAAAACATCTGATATTTCTTCTGCATGAATAAAATCAAACACTTTCTTGAAAAATAATAATAAAAAAAACACATAATACTTGTGCTTTGTTATGGAAGCTGTCGAGAATGGTCCACACACATCTGAGTGAACTCTCTTAAGGATCACCTTGGCTCACATTTCCTTATCATGAAAGGTGGCTTTGGTATACTTCTCCAATTTACACCCTTTACATGTATTTCTCTGTGCAAGTGCACCCTTTGGAAGTCCTATAGAAATCTATTGCATGATCCTCAAAGCGTTGTGTTGTAGATGGCCCAACCTCCTGTGCCATAAATCACCGATATCATGGATTTCCACCTTCTCTTATTTATTGCTCAGTTTTTCCCAGTCATGTTCATCCAGTTTATAGAGATTCTTTACTTGAACCCCAATATTTTTCACTTGCCCCTTGGCTTTGTGAAGAAGGAACACCTTTCTTTCACTAAAGATCTCATCATAGCCACGATCTTCCAACATAGCAACATAAACCAAATTCTTCTTTAAACCAGTAACATATATGAAATGTTTTAAAGTGAGTGGATTACCTGACTCCCTCTACAAGGTAACTGTACATACATGGGCAGCATTATACCTCCTGTTGTCACCCATCTCGATGTGCATCTGGAGATCCTTATCCTCCAAGCTACTGAATAATTCTTTATTTCTGGTCATATGGAATGAAGCCCCACTATCCAAGTACCACACAGATCCCATCATCGATGACACCATGCATGCAATGAGGGTGAATTCCAAATCGAATTGTGAAGCCAATGCTTCACCTGTTGCTCCTCCCGAGGCCTTCTTGTTGTTCTTATTTTGTGAAATTTTTTTTGGCATAGTCATGCTCATGAGAGTTGAAACATTTTACCTTTGACAAGTCTCACTTCTTTCCTGCCTTGCCAGACTCCTATTTGGATTGTGACGCCTTCCCTTTTCCTTTCTTTTCCCAATTATCCTCATCATCAGTCTTTGATGAAGATCCATCTCTGGTGCTCCACCGAATTTCTTCTTGTGCCAGATAGAACCATAGTCGCTCCCAATCTAGTAGCCTTTTCCTCCCATTTACAAATTCCAGGTATCTATATCATCTCTTCGGGTCTCCTATAAGATCTAGGCTCATCAAATAATCTGATGAAACAATTATCGCCACACTTCCAAGCTCATCTTGACACTGAGTGAACATTTTCGAGTATTTTTGGATATTGTTGCCCTTCTCCATTTTTATCTTCATGAGCTTGTCTTTTAGTGCCAACTTCTTGTGGTTGCTGCTATTCTGATACATATATGTCAAATATTTCCACATCGCATATGGAGTCGCCTTCACGTGGATACTCGAGACAATATGATCTCGAACTCCCTTTAACAAGATCCTTCTCACCTTTGCTATAATCTTCTTCCATGCATCAAGAATTTGAGCATCTGCTGCTGCGGGCTACGGGACATCAATATCTATGAAAGCCTTCAATCCTTTGTCCGCGAGAACTACCTCCACCTTTTCCTTCCATTAAATATAATTTGAATTTCCCTTGATTTTATATTCGAGTCGCAAACCATTGAAATACATCTTGATCTATTATTGGATCCTGAAGAATAAATCTGCAAATTCGAACCTGATGAAAACAAAATATGTTCTTCTCTTCTTTTTTTGATTATTGGAGCTCCGATACTATGTATACAATCTAACAACAAGATTCAAACTAGTCTGGTAATGTACTAAAGCAAGATATTGAATCCTTCTACAATATGTGAAAATAAAACACAATCCCACAATCACATAACAAGTAAGAGAAAGAGACAATCAACCACACAACACAAGATATAAATTACATGAAATACGTATTAAGTCCCAATGTTCCAAAATCGAAGCTACAATGTTATGACAAGCCCATATATAATTCTCTGTAAGGCAAATAACACACCATAAAATAAAATCGTGTTACCTAGAGATGAGCCAAAAACACCTATGTACTGAAACTCCATGCAACATGAGACTACCAGCATTCCAAAAAACCAAGGTATATCCCCACACTCCACAAACACCTTAAAGCGTCTCCCAGAATAAACCAAACCTAGGTAACATTGTAAAAAAAGAATGAAAAATTACCTGATACCACTATTCTAGTCAAGGTATGAAGAAATCAAAGCAGGAATCTAAACATTATCCGCGAGAGGCTCAGTAAGATCTCCATAAGTAGAATCACTGACAAATCAACTTTCCACCTGCGCCATACGAGAGTCAACAATATCCTGACAAAATATTTGGTTACAAAGAATCCATTTAATATCTTCTAACGAATAAAACACGTTATAATTTTCAAATTTTTTTATATTTGAAAACGAGACATAAAAAAGTCATCATCTATTGAAATGCAACCTCCTTTTCTTGAATATACCAAGAGCTAGGATCCATTTAGCATTCCCCCCCACCCCCCCAAACCAATTTTGAGTCAGAGTAGTAAGGACGATCCCATGCCTCCTTATTTTCCAGAACTAATATCTCCTTCCTCACTTCCAAAAGAACAACATTAAAAGAAGTAGCCACATAATCATAAGAAAAAGGTTGAATCCTTTTGTGCCCAATGTTTCCTCTGCCCCCTCTATGACTACTCATCATCTATCTTGGATTCATGAGCACCACTATAAATAAACACAAAGGACAATGAATAGACATACCTCTACTACTGAAACATGACGAAGAATTATAAGAGAGTTCTTGAAAAAAAAACATTAAAACAAGAAGGTCGTCACCCAAAGACCACACTATATTTCCAAAACCTAGGAGATTATCAAATTCACTACAATTCAGACTCATGACCGAACATGAAAACCTTAAAACCTCCTTATGACCTATACTATACTAAAGGTAATTATAATAGTATTTAGAGACCTGAAATAACCAAGTAGACAGGGTGAACCACACACTTTGAGCAACTAACAATTGACTCATAAAATTACCAATATAAACTTTAGACACCAACCATACCAATCCTAGAGACCAATAGCTAATTTCCCAAATTACCACAATTAGCCTTAACCACTGAGCATATAAATCCATAATCTCACTTGAAAAAATAAGCATATATAATTTCCCCCAAGGCCCAGACATTAACAGGAAACACAGAACCGATGACCCAAATATACACACTAAGAACAACAATGATCTAGGTGGATATTGGTAGCCACCTACCTATTCCACTTGGACTCCCACAATTTTTTTTTTAGTTTTTGAGTTTCCTTAATTGTAGCACAATTTACTATTTCTGGAAGTTTTTCGAGTCCTAAACTTTCGAAGCCGTTTTGAGGGACTAAAATAATTTTTCAGGAAAAATAGTGAGACCGAAAAAGTCCTAAAGTAGTTTACCAATTTTGTTTTGGCCTCCACTTCAGATCTTCGAAACGAGGTATTATGATATCCAAATGGAGATCATATGCCAAAGTTACGACCCTGGGAAGTTGACGTTCCAACTTACCCCAACGAGGCCCACAATATTTTGGCACTTCATCTCCTATAGTTAGATTTTTGGATGTTTAAGGTTTCTCATTATTTCTTAATGATAAAAAGGCCACAGAGCCTCATTGTAATAGAGTTCAGAGGCATGTAGCTGCCACATATCTTCTCAAAGATAAGCAATCATCACACAAGATAGTTTATTTCCATTGTACGTAAGCATATTTCAGTCTTGATATTAATGAAATGAAGTTTTATTCCTGTTGCACTTATGTATTTATGTCTATATATTTATTCTAGTACATTCCTGCATAATTTTGGATCAGTGGTATCAAAGAAGTCTTCTCTTTCTTGGTTTTTCTTTGGATGTCCCCAATGAGGTCAAGGTATAAGGAGTTAGGGCTCGATCTAGTTGAACCTTTGCAAGATCAGCCACACAAACCCCGATGACATCACATGGGTGGCAAAAATAAAGACGGAAGAGTAGGAGATCCTTTCAAAATATTGCTTGAGGGGACCCTCGAGAAACAAAGGAATGCGATGATGGATAAATTTGCCCAAATCCTTCGACGACTACTCACAGGAAACATGTCTTCATCTGGAAGCCACTATGGAGGTGCCATGCCTTTTAAGGTATACGTTAACTTTGGCATTCCCATATTTGAAGGCTAGATAGATGCAGATGATGTAGATAAATGGTTAAATCTATTGGAAGGATATTGTTCATTTCATGAATTTTCCAACCTGGAAAATAATTTGCACTCCTGAAGACCCCCACCCATGTCAATGACTAGTGGGAAACCTACTATGAGAAGAAGGATGAGGGGGAACCATCAATGTTCTCAGTCGCACCCACTTGGAATTTTTTCCGAGACGTCGTCAAGGAACAATATTACCTTGTCAGTAGCTATGAATTAAAATACATAAAGTGGACCACACTGCAACAGGGAAGGGACCAATATGTGTCAAAGTTCACAAATAGTTTTCATCCCTTTCACATGAAGCTAGACATCAAGGATTTCAAACGGAATTTGGTACTCAATTATTGTGGCTGTTTACATAATTAAATCCAGGAGGAAATGGATTTCCTGGACATCTCCTCGCTTAGTGCCACCTATCGATATGTTGTCAACATTGAGTAGGAGTTTCAACATAAGAAGCGGAAGTTTGGATCTGTGAATCAAAATCAAGGGAAATGTGCCCCCAAACCACATCACAAAGGGAAAATCCAAGGAGGGGTGACCCAGGATAACCCATCGAAGCCGCAAGCAAAGAAAAACACCACTAAGACAAATAAGGACACATGAAAGTGGTGTGAGTTCCATAAGAGCTCCACTCACAAAAAAAGTGAGTGTCAAGCCCCGGTAACTGGTGGCCGAGTTGAAGGCTTATGAATCACATGCATGATCTGACTTTGAGATAGAACCAAATAAGGGGAATGAAAAAGGGGAGAAGATTATTGATGCAGAGCCTAGTGCCATTGTTTCCACCACCAAGATCTAGAAGCATGAGCCCGTAGATCCAGAGGAGGGGGAGTGTCTCTTCCACTCACAGAAGTGGGTGGAGGGTTCTCCACTACAGTTCATTGTCAACATAAGGAGCCAAAAGAACCTCATTTCAATAGAGGCTATGAAGCAGCTGGGCCTACCATGTAGAAAATCTAACAATGGGATTCAAACTGATCTTCTAATGTACTGAAACAAGATATTGAGTCCTATAATTTGCGGAAACAAAACACAATCGCACAATCACATAACAAGTAAGAGAAAGACACAATCAATCGCAAAACGTAAGATGTATATGGGGAAAGCATACTGCATAAAACCCCGCTATCTGTATATTGTATAAATTCAAGATCATGAAACAATACAATGATTTCTCTCAGTAGAGAAATTCCATCACTCTTCCAACTGTCTCACTCTGATCTAGGAAAAATCAGCCAATTACTTAGCCAATTCGTCGCCTCTGATCATCCTTCCTTGATGATGCATTTTTGGAGGAATTTTTTCCCTATTAAATAGGAAATTCCCTTTAATTGATTGTGCAATGCTTCCTTGGCTTCCACATGACTCTATACTTTACCTGTACAATTTTCTAATTATACAACTGATAGTTATCATCCCTTTAACCTCAGTCTCAACTAGGTCTTCCTTAGAAATAACATGAAACATATATTTATAGTGAATTATCAGTTAATTGATTGATCACTACTTGTGAATTAAATCAGATTTAATTCAATTGACATCTTACTAGCTCATCTATCAGTTAGAACTATTTAAACTGATTTTAACTCAATTAATTGAGTTAACTAATTACAACTCACAAATAACTATAACTAGACCCCCTAAAATCATGGGAGAACTCTACATGCCTACTCTCTGACCCTCAACTTGAATTTCTTAAGCTACCTCAGTAATTTTGACTTTGTTAACTAATATAAGTTGCCATGAGATGAAATTACAATTTCTCTTCCAATTTAATTAAGGGAAAATTAAATCAAAAGCCCCCTTTGGGTGCCATTTCAACACTCCCTCTCAACGAGAAAGGGATCATCTACGACCCCAATCTTGCTTCTATGGAATTTGAATTTTCTTCTTCCTAGCGCCTTCATCAATATGTCTATATCCTACTCCTCTGTGGGAATGTACTCTAATGACATAATCTGCCTTTGAACACAATCTTTGAGATGGTGATACCCAATATCAATATGCTTTGAATTGTCATGGAATACCGAATTAACCAAGAGTTTGATGCAACTATGGTTATCACAATGTATCATCGTCGTATCCATCTGTTGACCAAAAAAACCAACAATTATCTTCCTCATCTAGATGGCCTTGCATTCTACCTGACTAGAAGTCATTTACTTTGTATCTGTTGAACTGAGTGTAACGGATCTCGGTTTCCTAATTTAACAATAAATTGTTGTTGATCCTATTCTAACGATGCCTCTTGATGTGCTCTTTAGGTTGGATGGACTCCCTACCCAATCTGAATCAGTGAAGCCTTGAAGCTTCACTCCCTTTGTCTGTCTATATCATAATCCATACTCTGTAGTGCCCCTGGGATATCTCAACACATGCTTCCCTTCCTTCCAAAAGAGCTTGGTCGGCTTAACCATAGCTTGGCTCAGTTGGTTAACAGTGTAGCATATGTCAGGTCATGTGCTCACCAAATACATGAGTGAACCCACAAGCTTCTTGTAAACAATACCATCCACTTCTTCGCCCAAAGTATCAGCCTCCTTCCTCCAGTTTCCTACTAGAGGAGTCTCCATGGGTTTGCTGCCCTCCATGTGGAACTTCCTCAGAATCTCATTGACAAACTTTCGTTGAGATACAAATATCTCCCCATCTCTTTGCCATATTTCCAATCTAAGAAAATAGTGCAATAGCCCCATGTCCTTCATCTCAAATTATCTTACAAGATCCTCTTTGCAAGAATTTATAAGTTTCTCATCACCTATCATTATCAAATCATCGAAATAAAGTACAATAATCAAATTTTACCATCAACCACAATATGATATAGGTTTGCATCCGCTTCACTCTTGGTGAAGCCCAACCCAGTGAAATAGTTGTCAATACTGGTCTACCAAGCACGAGGTGCTTGCTTTAGCCCATACATTTCTCTTGAATCTACACACATGCGACTCGCTGACTAAGGTCTCAAAACCTTCTAGTTTCTCAAGGTACACTTCTTCCTCAATAAATCCATTGAGAAAGGTTGTCTTTACATCCATCTGATGTATCTTCCATCACATCTGTGATGAGAGTGCAAGGATGAATCTAATAGATGAGTACCTTGCGACTGGTGCAAAAGTCTCATCATAGCCAATCCCCTCCACCTAAGAGAACCCTATGGCCACAAATATATCCTTGTGCTTCTCCACACTCCCATTTGCTACCTACTTCACCTTGTAGACCCACCTGGATCCTAAAATTGACTTCCCCACTGATCTTGGGACAACTTCCCATGCATTATTTCTAATAATGGATTCATACTCTTCAACCATGGCATCAACCCACACTAATTTCTGCACTAATTCCTCAAAAGAGGATGCCTATATCTCAATACCTTCGCTCATAAGAGCCATGTATCCAATGTACCTCTCTAGGGACCTTCTTTTCATGCGTTGTGATGTGGGTGCTCCCACATTATCTCTCGCATGCAGCAATAATCTGTCATCCTCTATGGTGTGCTTCCTTCATTATCTATTAGTTGGCTATGCATGAGGGGTTTCTAACATTCTCTATTCCTCTACTGGTGGTTGCTCCACATCCTGAGGTTCTTCCTTTGAAGCCAAGATCTCCTCAATTGCATGCAACTTGAGCTCTCTCTAAAGGGACAATCACATGGCTTTGTCTTCATCAAATTTTACATCTCTTATAACCATTATCATCCAGTGTGCTGGAAATTACACCCGATAGTTGTGAGGTGTATCATTGTACTCCAAAAATATCCCCAACTCTGGCATCTTTGGTCACATGAAAATAAACAGATTAACCCAAAATTTTAAAATATGACACATCCGACCTCTTACCCAAAAACTCCTCCTCTGGTGTACTCATCCCAAGTATCCGATGATGACTTATATTTTGCACAAATATTTTTATTGCATACTTAGCCCACGGATACTGCTTGGTAGGCCACAGTAATGCAACATAGCTAATGTTTCTCCCAAAATAGTTCTTTATTTCTCTCTGTAACCCCATTTATCTAAACGATTTATGAGGTGCAATAAATTATCTTTGAATTCCTTATGAGGAATAGAAGTTCTTGAATTATTTAGAGATGTATTATCCACCATTGTCACTCCTCAGAGGCTTCATCTTCTTACCTGTATATTTCTCAACAAGTGCCTTGAACTCAAAAAAATTGGAAAACATCTGATATTTCTTCTGCATGAATAAAATCAAACACTTTCTTGAAAAATAATAATAAAAAAATCACATAATACTTGTGCTTTGTTATGGAAGCTGTCGAGAATGGTCCACACACATCTGAGTGAACTCTCTTAAGGATCGCCTTGGCTCACATTTCCTTATCATGAAAGGTGGCTTTGGTATACTTCTCCAATGTACACCCTTTACATGTATCTCTCTGTGCAAGTGCACCCTTTGGAAGTCCTATAGAAATCTATTGCATGATCCTCAAAGCGTTGTGTTGTAGATGGCCCAACCTCCTGTGCCATAAATCACCGATGTCATGGATTTCCACCTTCTCTTATTTACTACTCAGTTTTTCCCAGTCATGTACATCCAGTTTATAGAGATTCTTTAATTGAACCCCAATATTTTTCACTTGTCCCTTGGCTTTGGGAAGAAGGAACACCTTTCCTTCACTGAAGATCTCATCATAGCCACGATCTTCCAACATAGAAACATAAACCAAATTCTTCTTTAAACCCGTAACATATATGAAATGTTTTAAAGTGAGTGGATTACCTGACTCCCTCTAAAAGGTAACTGTACATACACGGGCAGCATTATACCTCCTGTTGTCACCCATCTCGATGTGCATCTGGAGATCCTTATCCTCCAAGCTACTGAATAATTCTTTATTTCTGGTCAGATGGAATGAAGCCCCACTATCCAAGTACCACACAGATCCCATCATCGATGACACCATGCATGCAATGAGGGTGAATTCCAAATCGAATTGTGAAGCCAATGCTTCACCTGTTGCTCCTCCCGAGGCCTTCTTGTTGTTCTTCTTTTGTGAATTTTTTTTTGGCATAGTCATGCTCATGAGAGTTGAAACATTTTACCTTTGACAAGTCTCACTTCTTTCCTGCCTTGCCGGACTCCTATTTGGATTGTGACGCCTTCCCTTTTCCTTTCTTTTCCCAATTATGCTCATCATCAGTCTTTGATGAAGATCCATCTCTGGTGCTCCACCGAATTTCTTCTTGTGCCAGATCAAACCATAGTCGCTTCCAATCCTGTAGCTTCTCCCTCCCATTAACAGAGTCCTAGTAGCTATGCTAGCTATTGGGAAGGCCTATAAGAGCTAGGCTCACCAAATCATCTGAAGCAATAGTTATCCTAACACTTCCAAGCTCTTCTCGACACTGAGTGAACTTCATCAATTATTTTTGAATCATGTCACCCTTCTCCATTTTGATCTTCATGAGATTGTCGTTTAGCGCCAACTTCTTGTGGTTGCTGCTATTCTGATACATATATGTCAAATATTTCCACATCTCATATGGAGTCACCTTCACATGGATACTCGAGACAATATGATCTCAAACTCCCTATAACAAGATCCTTCTCACCTTTGCTATAATCTTCTTCCATGCATCAAGAATTTGAGCATCTGCTGCTGCGGGCTACGGGGCATCAATATCTATGAAATCCTTCAATCCTTTGTCCTCGAGCACTACCTCCACCTTTTCCTTCCATTCAATATAATTTGAATTTCCCTTGATTTTATATTCGAGTCTCAAACCATTGAAATACATCTTGATCTATTATTGGATCCTGAAGAATAAATCTGCAAATTCGAACCTGATGAAAACAAAATATGTTCTTCTCTTCTTGTTGTGATTATTGGAGCTCAGATACTATGTATACAATCTAACAACAAGATTCAAACTAGTCTGGTAATGTACTAAAGCAATATATTGAATCCTTCTACAATATGTGAAAATAAAACATAATCCCACAATCACATAACAAGTAAGAGAAAGAGACAATCAACCACACAACACAAGATGTATATGGGGAATGCACACTACCTAAAACCACACTATTTTTATATTGTATAAATTCAAGATCATGAAACAATACAATGCTTTCTTGCACTCTGCCAACTATCTCACTCTTATCTAGGAAAAATCAACCAATTACTTAGCCAATTCTTGTCCTTTTCTCGAGCTTCCTTTCTCACGCATTCCTGGAGGAATTTTCGCCCTATTAAATAGTAAATTACCTTGAATTGATAGAAAAATGATTCCTTGGCCTCCATATGAATCTATAACTGACCTGTACAATTTTATAATTATACGACTAATAGTTCTCATCCCTTTAACATCAGTCTCAACTGGGCCTTCCTTAGAACTGACATGCAAAAACTATTTATAGTGAATTATCAGTTAAATAATTTATCACTACTTGTGAATTAAATCATATTTAATTCACCTAACCTCTCACTCTTTGATCTCTCAGTTAGAACTAGTTAATATTTAGAATTATTTTGGTAATAATCACATGCAATAGAACATTGTCGATGCGTTTTGAACCAACCAGTGTGGTTCATCATCAGGAACTAGTTAAAATGATTTCAACTCAATTAATTGAGTTAACTAATTACAACTCACAAATAATTGTAACTAGATCCCCCTAAAGTCATGGGAGAACTCTACATGCCTACTCTCTCACCCTCAACTCGAATTTCCTAAGCTAACTCAGTCATTTTGACTTAGTTAACTAATATGAGTTGTCATGAGATGAAATTACAATTTCTCTTATAATTTAATTAAGGGGAAAATTAAATTAAAATCCCCCTTTGGGTTTTAACATACCTACCACAACACGCTCGCAGTTGTACACCATCGGGTGGCTCCACCAAGTACGAGATCTTTGCGTCAACGAGCAGTGTGGCCTTCCCTACAACATCAAGCCCTTTATGGATGAGGTACTATGTCATGTTTCTCCTCTCTAAGTTCGTGATGTATTATTAGGTCAACCATACTTGTGGAAGTCACATTCTTGTATGAATCTAGGCCTCGCACTATTATTATTACTTTTGGAAATAAGTTGTACAAAATACCAAAGGTAGCATGGCCCACCTCCATCTTTATGATCACTAGAAAGAAATGTAGTAAGAACATCTCCCAGACCAGGAAATTTGTTTTCATTATGTTTCTCCCTCAGGGATAGAAGAATATTGTGGCCATGACCTCTAGATAGGGCTCCTCTGCACGAAAACAATAGATGGACAAAATCATTGAGGAGTACAAGGAAATTTTCACCTCTTCTGCAGGGGTACCTCTGCACAGTCGAGTCAAGCACTCCATTGATCTGGCCCCGGGCGCGTCGCTACCTAATGGGTAGATCTATCAACATTCTATTCTGGAAAATGATGATATCAAGAGGCAAATTCAATAGCTACTACAAAAATGGCACAATAGGCCAAGTTCATCACCTTTTGGGAGCTCGATCATGTTGGTACAGAAGAAGGACATGACTTGGCGACTCTATAATGGCTATCAGACGCTGAACAAGATCATTGTCTGGAATACATATCCAATTCCACATATTGATGAAATTCTAGATCAACTAAAGGGGGGGGAATATTTTAGCAATATTTACTTGAAGTCTAGTTATCACCAGGTACCAATCGAACCCTCTAATGTGTGGAAGACTGCCTTCAAATCCAATGAGGGAGTTTTTAAATGGTTGGTCATGCCTTTCGGGTTGGCGAATTCCCCTACAACCTTCATGAGGTGGATGGACGATATTTTGTGACCTTTCACCAAGTCATTCATGGTGGTGTATTTGGATGACATCTTGATCTTCAACCAGAGTTGAGAAGAGCACCTTCACCACATTCGATAGGTCCTCCGAACACTACGACAACACAAGTTGTGTGCTAAATTGGAGAAATGCACTTTTGGCGTGACCCATTTTCAATATATGGGGTACATTATCAATGAGTGGGGTGTGCATGTGGACCCAACCAAGATACATGTCATTTGGTATTGTCCAACCGCAACCACTGTTACACAGCATTTTGTCACCGTCCCTGCAATCCCTCGTCCCGTACATTGGAGGACTATTCCCGTGACCTTGTGAACAGTAAAATGTCCTAAAAACACCTTGATGGAATCCTTCTTCATAAGGAAAATAATTCTCTTGAGAACATTTCCTCTGGAAAACCCTAAAAATCCATGTTTTAGCATTGGCGCGGGTAGCCAATTCATCCCTCGCGCCAATGGGGAAAATGCACACTAGTGGACGCGCTAGCTGGTGCTTTGTCTCTTTGTTACACCCGCGCCAAGCCTATTAAGGAATTTTTCAAAAAAATAAATGGCGGAAGTTTGATTCTAACAACTTCAGAATGAGTCATCAGAAAGAAATTGGGTTGTTTGCCTCCGGATCTCCCTGATTAGGAAGTGGTTTTCCACCTATCATGGAACCTTCCTAAGAGATACGACCCTATCCCATGATTATAGGGATCCCAACCTCCCTTCCTCCCTCTATAAAAGCCTACCCTCTCCATTTGCTAGCTAGCTGAACTTTTGGGAAGGAAATTATAGCTAAGTGACAATCAAGAGCAGAGCTAAGGAGAACACTATGAGAGAGAGAGTTCTGTCAAATCCTTGACGAGCTTTGTGAGACACGTCCCAATAGAGCCCTGTCGAAGGAAGATCACGACGTCAGAGCATCGGTTATAATCATTCTCTCGTATCTTAATATACATGACTCTGCTATTGGTTCCATGATTGTGTTTTTAATTGTATAACACAATTTCATTCGTTCCTCTCTGACTGATCGATAGTTATACAAGTGTGAAATATTACGTTGCATGTTGTCTTTCTTCTTTGCGTTTGTACAGGTATATGGATGCAACAAGCTCATGGATCATGACCTATCCAACTAGGAATGGAAGTGCCACTTCTTCTTTGACAACAAGCAGTGAAGTAATCACGGTAAGCGATCTATCGCAACTCTGTCTTTTGTAACTAGGAACCAATAACTTTGCATGTTTCGATTGGTTCTAGACCCACCCTAGGGCTAGTGGGATCGCCTCTATCCACAGAGGGGATTTACCACCTCAAAAATTTGGCAACTCCACTGGGGAATCAGTGGGCATTAGTCCTTCCTCCATTGGGTTGTTTTTTTGGCTTTTGATTGATTAGTTTGATTTTCTGGTTCACCTTCCTTGGTGTTAAGCCCCTGTTCAGCCCCCAGAACACCAGCTCTAGCCTCTGCTTGTCCTTTTTTCATCTTTTCTAGGGTAAAATGGCTTGGTGTGGGTATTCTCTTAACAGTCATTCCAACTGGTGCTAGTTTCTAGTTAGGCCCCCGCGCCAACACCTGTTTGGCGCAGATTACAACCAAACAGGCGCGCCAACCCTGCTTGGTATTAGGGTTTGCTTGTTCTTGGAATTTCTGAGTTTGAATTTTGGTCCTGGTTCATTTTTTATGATTTCTTGAGTGATTTGAAGTCAGTTTTTACTGTGTTTAGCCCCTGTCTTCTAGTTGTTCGCCTTTTTCTATCAGTTTTGCATTCTAGCCCTAGGGCTTCTAGGTGCTTCAGTGTGCTGAGCCTCCTGTGGGAGTTTTGGGTCTTTGCTTTCCTGGTCAACTTTGTTTTTTCTTCTTTGCATTCATTTTTCTGGATTCCATTAAGTCATTGCGTTAATTGAGTGATTTCCCTCTCTTTCATTCAGTTTCACTTTGTGTTGCTCCAAGCCTAGATTACAAGGTTTGTTTGAGTCTCTTTCGAGATTCTTCTTCACTTTGAGGGATTTCGTCATCGATTTGAGTCTTGATTGTGTGCGTTTGAATTGAGTGAACTTGTTTGTTTCAAATCTCTCTTTGTCATTTCTCGAATTGATGTTTTCATTTGTTTTTCATTCATTTAGTGCATTTTCTCTAATATATTGAAAAATACAAAAAAAAAAATCTTTTGCATTTCGATTGGCATAGTGAAAATTGAAAGCTCTTTCACATTACTAGTGTTATATAACTCTAGAGAGAAGTTTTCTAGTTTCATTAGCTTTCATTGGAAACAGTAGTGGATGTTTTTGTGTGCTCATTCATTTTACTGTCATTTGAAAGCTCTCAACTCTCTTGTAGATAGCTCTTCATTGAACAAAATGATATTTTGTGGCATGTAGTTTGCATCTAGAGGTTTTATGAGATCCAACATTCGATAGGGCCTTGAAATTGAAACATAAATTTAATATCGACTTTAAAATTTACTGAATACCTAAGGTAGCATTGAAACATAACAGAATATCTAGTAGTCTAAGGTAGAGACGTGTTCCGACGTCTTTAAGCCTAGCAGTCGTCGCTCACCATCTAGCTACAGACGACGCTAGTACGAACTTGTGCTCCCCGTACCCTTGAGTATATAAAGGGAGACCCCATTAGGTTGCAAATACTTTATCTATAGGAAGTCGAGTCTGCCGCCTTTTACCCGTGATACACCGGACACAACATTCAGGGAGATTACCTGCACGTACATCAAGTCCTTGGTTGATTTATCTTTCATTTTTACCAAGGTGTATATGGTAGTTCAAGAATATTTGGTACACCCATTTACCTAGATTACCAGAGCAGTCATTTTGATCTTTATTGACTCCTTAAACTCGAAAAGATCATCAAGTGCTTGTCCTTTAACGCTTGTTTCCAAACTGAAAGTGATAGAGTCATCTTTTACTTGTTTCTAGACTCTTAAAACATGAAACAGTAAAATTTCCAGTTTCAATGTGGTAAAATTAATCACCTACGATCACACGCCCATTTAGAGATTGATTTTTCAGCCTGTCTTTGTTTGCCTTAGTTTTTGCCCGTGCGTCTTTGTTTTTGATCTCTTCCTTTTTTCTCTATAGTCACAATGGCAGAACCATCAGTGTTTTCTACTAGTAGTCCTTATACAAATGATTCATCAGAGGTCTCCCATTCCTCTGCTGAGTATCAGCAGTCTGTTGTATCCGAGTTTCCCGACGGGGGACTGGTTATATCTGAACTTCCCTTTGAAGGACTAGTTGAGTTCAATTGGCCCTTGTCCAATGCTTAGTTTGTATTTGGAGTAGGGGAACACTTCCCTCCTCTTACATCGGGATCACCCTTCTTGGTTGATTTCATACCTCCTAGTCCCCGTCGTCTTTTAGAAGATCTTACGATAGGGTCATATATGGACTCATCCAGTCCTACTCCTAGTGAGGGAATTCCTACTTCTGGTGAATATTACCATCTTTTTCCCAAAGACATCCCCGAACATTCTGTTATGTCTTCACCCGGTCCAACACTCCCAGTTGAATATAGGTCTTTAAGTCAGGTCATGGCTTCTATTGCCTCTATGGGAATATCGACTCCATCCACGAATCCAACCATTCCCTTGTTGGGTATGTCACCATCGACACCTCTCATGGCATCCACTTTTGTCACATTGGCACCTGTTAGACCTATTTTCTATGTGGATGCGTCTACATCTGTTGTCACTACTCAGTCAACTAGGACCTTGTCAGTTCCTGAAGACGTTTATATAGCTTCTCCTATTCTGGAGAACATTTCTCCTGAGGAGTACCAGCTATCTTTACAGCCGTCGATCTCCAAGGTTGGTCAGTCCTCTCAAGATCTTAATCGTCCGTAATTTTCCCATTATGGAGCAGATGGTGCCCCAATTTACGTATTTCCATATCAATATGATGAGAAAGGCAACCCCCTTCGTTTTCCTTCTCATGAGGCTTATCGGTATATTAATGGTTTCCTATCTATCTAGCCTGGGTAACCTTATAATCAACAAGGGCAACCCTTTCAAGGACAGCCTTTGTTTCAGCAAGGATATGATGTTGGCCCACAAGGACAACCCTTCCAGGGACAACCTTAAGCCCAACTGGGTATGCGTACGACCTGCAAGGAAAACCATTACAGGTACAACCTTCGGTCCAATAGGGATTACTTTATGGCCTACAAGGGCAGTCTTACAATCCTCAAGGTCAACCTCTGCAGCCTCACCCTGTGGTCCAACCAGGGCAAACTCAAGGACCGATAAGGCAACCAGGGTATCAACCTAGACCACCATACGGTCCTGGGGGGAAAACCCATCCTTCTCAACCCTTGGTGCAACCTCAGTAGCCTCATTTTCCGATTGGTCAAAATGTTGCACAACCTAGGCCATCTTATGGTCCTGTCACAGGCCAACCTGGTTATAAGGCACAACTTGGCCCACTCCCACCATCATGCCAACCTACTCAACTAGGGCAATCTAGTGTCCCTCATTAGCTAGGTCAACCTGTTCAACCAAGGAAACCTGCACATCCATTTCAACCTGTTCAACCGAGACAACCTACACAGCCTGTTAACCCTGATCAACAGTTGATCTATTCTATGCCACAACCAAATCCACCTGTGCGCTCGACTTATCCGACTCAGTGGGGCCCCACTTACCAGCAGCCCGTTTGACCCCAAGGCGGCTATTACCTTCAAGGTTAGTCTCGACCAGTTTACAACCCGCCCCAAGGTTCTGGTTATTACCTTCAACATCCATGCTATACTTATACTCTGCAGCAAAGTCCATACGCTGCTCAATCAGGGCCCACATATAATCAGAATTAGTACCCTGGTTATCAACCCCTGTACCTTAGTTTTTAGCCGCCATATCAACCCAATTATCCGGCTTATACCCCCTATGGTCAGAATCCTCCAAGACAGAACCAATGGGGGCAGATTTATGCTCAAATAGGATGGAGTACAGGTACAAGTCCTTATCGGGGACCTGGTATGCCTTTTAACCCTCAATTGGCTTTTCTCGCCACGTTGGAGTTACCAGACGTGTCCAAATTGACCAATGATCTGATTCTTCATAATCCATATTGGCCTCTAGTTCTGACGAAGGTGCCTGGCGACTGTCCTAAGTTTGAGGGTAAATCTGGAGAAGACACCCAAGCACATGTCATGAAATACCACTTATGGTGTTCTTCGAATTCTTGGATCAATGACTCGATTCATCTACGTCTTTTCCGCGTACTCTCACCGGCGCTGCTGCTAAATGGTATATAGAGTTGCCCCATGGTATTTTTCAAAATTTTAATACTCCAGCTATGGCATTCCTGACGCATTTCCAGTTATCGTTTCTTTACGAAGCCAGGATGCATCTCCTGACATCTCTGAAACAGGACAAAGACACTCATATTTTAGATCATATTCACGAATGGAGATGTTGTCGTCGTCTGATCAAGTTTGACATTCCTGATAAGCTTCTAACTCACTGGTTCACTACCTCCTTTGTCAACAAGATTGCACAAGACATCGCTATGGGGGCATGTGTAACCGAGGAACAAGCCATTGCTCATGCCCAGTACCTCATTTTAGTGTACTCTCAGTCTGGCACGTTATACGACATCTTGACTGATGCCCCACGACCAAGGAACTTTAAAGCACCGGCTACTCCATCAATAGATGGTGTTATTGGTTCTGTCTCTCAGACTTCTCGCAAGTCTTCCAATGGGAAGCAGAAATCGAATTCTTCCAACAATTCTGCTCCTTAAACTACCCCAGATTCTAGTAAGATCGCGGAGGTCAACGCCGTTTAGGCCAATCCTGCAGACAAGACTTCCAGAAGGAAGAAGAAGAGCAAAGGCAAAGCCAAACCTGATGCCCCAAAACCAAAATCGTCTAAACCACGTGCTGATGATGGTCCACAGTGAAAATCGAAGCACCCTTGCCTGATCTGTGATGAAGAACACTACACCAAAGATTTTCCTAGATAATCCGGGGTTATTCAACTTCTTAAGGGCTCTAAGGGAACTACGAAAGTTCTTAAGGAACCTTTTCCATCTCAGCAGACCCAGATGGTTGAGCAGCCTTCACCATCTGCACCGTTTGGGTCCCAAGTTTTCATGATGAATGGTGTTGCACCTGTTTCTATTGCCACTTGGTCGAAGGATTATGCCGGATCATGCTAGGTAGCTGGGAAGGAAGTCGTTGATGGCCCTACTCCCCCACCTGCCTCTGTTCCTCTTTAGATTGAGAGGCCCAGTGCTGAACCCATTGTAAGGCCACCCTCCAAAGGTGTTCTCCGAAAGTCTTCCTATAATTTGAATGCCCGTGTTGCTCAACATTATAGCATTGTTGACGATTTGGCATGGGCGCCTTCCATGATGTCTGCGTTGGAAGTACTTCAGACTTGTCCGTCTCAACGGAAAGCTTTGTTATCTGCGATCGGCGGAATTGATCTTGCCGATTTGATCCTTCTCACTATCGATCTAGAGAATTTTGTGCCCCGACTTCCGCATCAGATCACGCTCGTTATACAAGTCGGTATTAATGGCCTCAATATTAACAGAGCTGTCATGGACGAAGGTGCTTCTACCTGCATTATGTCATCTTCTTGCTAGAAGGTCATTGGCTCTCCAGCCCTAACTTCATCTCCCAATGCCCTTGAGGCATTCGATGGAATGGAATCAAAACCCTTAGGTGTTCTCGCGAGTCTACTGATTACATTGTAAGGTAAGACAGTCAACATCGAAGTGGAAGTTGTTGACGCCAAATTCAACTACAATATTCTACTCGGTCGTAGTTGGACCCACGCCATGTTGTGATTTTAGTCCACCCTATTTCGACTTTTGAAGTTTCCACATGAGGGAAATATTATTATTGTCGATCAGTTGTCTTTCTTTACCTCATCCTTTGAGAACAACGTGCCATACGTGGATCAAATTCCTAATCTCCCTGACAGTATAGGACGTGGTCTTTTCAATGACCCCCCATTCCACCACCGAACACTGTTCAAGTCAATATGATCTCTAGGTCGGATGACCCATGGGTCATCCCTTCTCCTGAATAGGTTGCCTCTTTTGGAGAATCGATACCTCTGACCCCAGTTGAAATCAATTATTGCGAGAACGTTGCCACATCAGATCCTCCTCCTGCTGGTAATTCTCCTTTGAGCATGGCTCTTGATGTTTATTCTCAATCCCCTTGGCTTGGCGATGCAGATTCGCCCGATCCTTTGAGAGAATTTTTTCTGTCTGACGAAGCTATCATGGAGACTATGTCTCTCGAAGATCTGTTGTGGAGCGATGGATAGCATCGTTCCTCGTTTATGCCTGGCCTGGGGGAAATGTCTAATTGTCTCGAGCGTTTTGCATCTCAGGTTCCCTCTCTGCCTCTCCAAATGCCAATATTGACTCATGAAGTATTTTCAGAAGGAAATCTGAGTAATATTATCCAAACGATGCCTATCGACATCTCCGTTAAACCGGGGGTCATCGAGAACATCCATGTGGGAGTCACTTGTTCTCTTGATGAGATTCAAGTGTACACTAATCTCTTCCACTAATTCCATGATGTTTTCGCGTGGTCTTATGAAAATATGCCTGGAATTGATCCCAGTATTTTCATGCACAAAATTCCCACCTATCTCGGTGCGAAGCCTATGCGCCAGTGTCTACGTCCAGTGCATCCTCGAAAATCCACTGCTATAAAAGCTGAAGTTGAGAAACTTCTTAAAGCGGGCTTCATATATCCAATCCCTCTGACAAAGTGGGTTTCCAATATTGTCACTGTGGATAAGAAGTAGGGCACAATTCAAGTCTGTGTTGACTATCGAGATATCAATCGGGCTTGCCCTAAGGACAACTACCCCACTCCCTTTATCGATCAAATCATTAACGATTGTGCAGGGAGTGAGATATTTTCCCTTATGGACGGATTTTCGGGTTATAATCAAATCAATATCCTTCCATCCGATCAAAATAAGACCGCCTTCATCTGTCCATGGGGAACATTCACCTATAAGAAGCTCCCTTTCTGCTTAAAAAATGTTGGGGCTACCTTCCAGCGTGCCATGTCCTATTCCTTTCACAACATACGTAATGTTGTTCAACCGTACCTGGATGACCTTCTGGCTCATTCAGCTCTACGCGAAGACCATCCAGAACATCTCCGCCAGATTTTTCTCCACTGCAGACGTTACAACATCAGGATTAATCCTCACGAGTGTGTCTTCTGCATTGACTCTGGTCGAATTTTAGGATTCATTGACTCTAAGGACAGAATTTTCCTTGACCCTCTCAAGGTTGAGGCTATTTCTAATATCCCCTCCCCATCCTCACTGCATCAGCTTCAGAGTCTTCAAGGGAAAGTGAATTTCTTACGTCGCTTTATCCCGAACTATGCAGAGGTAGCCAAAGGGTTTACACGACTTCTAAAGCAGGATGTTCCCTTCTATTGGGACGAGATTTCTCAGCAATATTTTGATAAACTTAAGACGTTGCTCGTCAACACTCCATTAATACGTCCTCCAAACTATCATCGTGACTTTACCCTCTATTTGGCTACTACATTCAGCACAATTGCCATGGTTCTGGTACAAGATGAAAATGACGGTAACGAACAAGTGGTTTATTATCTGTCTAGGAATCTCCTCGACACTGAAACGTGTTATGCCCACATCGAGAAGTTAGCACTGGCCGCGGTCCAGGCCATTCAGCGGTTTCGCCATTACATCCTATTATGCACGGTAACCGTGATTTCCAACCAGAACCCAAAGACTTACATTTTGTATCGAAAATTGCTGAGGGGAAAGTACTCAAAGTGGATTTTGATCCTCCAAGAGTTTGATTTGGAGTTCACTACTGCCAAATTGAAGAAGTCGCTGGTTTTTGTTGATCTCATTTGCTCCCTCCCTACCGACTTTGTTCCGTCTCAATACGAGGATCATATCCAGACGAAACTCTCTTCTTAATCAGCACTCTCGATCCATGGTACGACGATATCATCGTGTACCTCCAAACATCCACCTTCCGGTCCGAGTTAACAAAGGATGCTCGACACTGTGTTCGACACCAGTCACAACCATATCACATTGTCGAAGATACCCTATATCGGGTCGGAGTCAATTCTGTACTCCGCTAGTGTTTGACCTTAGAAGAGGTTGAGAAAATTTTGAATGACTATCACAGTGGCGCCTGTGGCGGTCACATGTCCAGTTATGCTACCACCTAGAAGATTCTACGCGCAGGCTATTTCTAGCCATCTATCTTTAAAGACTGTATTGTTGCAATACAGAAGTGTCATGCGTGCCAAATCTTCTAACGCAAGATGAGTGCACCGCCCCTCCCATTACATCTTGTCATTACCATGGGCCCTTTTTCCAAATGGGGCATTGATTTTATGACGTGTAACCCTCACTCAGCCAAGGGGCATGCTTATATCATCGTTGCTATGGATTATTTCACCAAGTGGGCCAAAGTGATGCCTACATTGGCTACAGATGGTAAGACAACTACACAATTCATTTTCAACCATGTGATCATGCGTTTCGGCATTCCTCAAGCCATCTTCACTAATCATGGCTCTCATTTTCGAGACTATATGATGGCAGAGTTGACATCTAGGTTGGGCTTGCATCATGACAATTCAACGCCATACCACCCTCAGGCAAATGGCCAGGTTGAAGCCGTGAACAAAGTTCTTGTCACGATGCTTCAACGAACAATTGGTATACACAAATCAAATTAGCATCTCCAGTTGTTTTCAGCTCTTTGGGCCTACCGAACGTCAGTGAAGAGTGCGATCGGATTCACACCTTTCCAGTTGGTGTATGGTCTAGAAGCTACTCTTCTGGTTGAATGTGAGATCCCTTCACTAAAATTTGTTGTGGAATTACTGCCCGATACTTCCCCGGAGGAAGAACGTCTCCTATATCTCGAAATATTGGACGAAACTCACCACTTGGCTGCTTTGGCTATTGAGGCACAGAAAAAGTGGGTTAAAGCTAATTTTGATCAAACAGTTTCTCCATGCTCTTTTATTGAAAGGGACCTTGTCCTCTTGTATGATCAAGCCCATGACAAGCTTGGGGCAAGAAAATTCCAACCTATGTGGCATGGTCCCTACATCGCTAAACACGTATTAAAAAATGGGGCTTATGAGCTGATCGATTATGAAGGTCTTCCTTTGGCACAACCTAGAAATGGGTTGTACCTGAAGAAATATTATGCTTGAATCATTCTTGTGTAGTATGTGTACATAGGTGATTTTTTCATTTTTGTGCATGTGTGGTATGGTGTGCTTTGTAAGCATTTTTCTACTTATTGGGTCTTCCCGGTTGTGCAGATGTCTATTACTCCTTATGTCGGTTTTGCTGATGGTGCCTCCCGCAGTACTAGGAACCTATCTTCAGTAGCCTGGGTAATTTACAATCCTACTGGTGAGTTGGTTAATTTACAAGGTGTTTTTCTAGGGCCTGCTACAAATAATGTCGCGGAGTATAGTGTCGTTTTGGAATTATTAAACGAGGTTTTTAACCTTGGTATTCGTGCATTACTTGTACATCTAGATTCACAGCTTGTGGTTTTACAGCTCAATGGTCATTATTCAGTTAGAAACTCATGCATTTTAAGACTGTATCTACGTATTCATTTACCAAAAAGAAATTTTGATTACACTACATATCAGCATATACCAAGACAAATGAATACACTAATAGATGTAGTAGCCAACATGGTATTAGATAGAAAGTTACGCAATTTATAAAAACATCATCATATGTAAACAAGATCCATGTAGAGAATATATATATATATATATATATATATATATATATATATATATATATATATATATATATATATATATATATATATATATATATATATATATATATATATATATGTCGAGTGTTTGCAATGTGTGCATCATATAAAACCAAAAATATACATGTTTGTTTTAGTTACATCCAAAGACAACATGTTTCTCAAAAAAATATGCATATAAAAAGCCTAGGCGACTAATCAACATGGTGCTCATGGTAGCACGTCACTGCTCGCACCAACTACCTTAGTAAGTGGTGGAGTCGTCTCGGCACCCCTACGGTGTGCCTCTTATAAGCTAAGGGAACATCCGCAAGACGAGCATAGTCTGAAACTTTGCGAGAAATCCCCTCTAGGTTATGCACAAGCTCGCCCCCCTTGCCCCCTCACCTTGAGGATCATAAGCGAGAGGGTTCCTCCTCGCCACTGGTGACATTCCGGTGGGCCTCTCTGGGCCAAAATCTGCATACATATAGGATTAGCTGTTAGAAAATGCATGTATACCAAAAAATCATAAAACTCATAAAATAAAAAAGAGTCTTACCCAAATCCTCATCCCAGTCCTCTCCTTCCAGGAGCAGAAGGTTTGGTTCTCTTGTGAAATCAATGCCCGCATAGGTCCAATCCTCTACAATGATCAACTGTCACCGGAGCCATCCAAAGAACTCGAGCCGCCATGGCATCTGTTGGCCGCCCCCTACCCTGGGCATCAATGCTGCCCATCGACCATCAGTGGCTCTCTCAATGGTGGATCCAGGACTATGGCCCCCTGGCGCTGGAAGATAGGTAGTCGTTCCAAGAAGAATGATACCAAAATGGACCCATATCCAAACTGTTTCAGTTTGGTCAGTTGCCGTTTGATGTTCATAGTCACGGCTGTGGCCTACTCAAACACTGTTGGGTTCATGCATTCTGACACGAGAAGGAGCTATGTCTTGGTAGCTTCATGTGGTGCCTGCGACCCCGCAGCTCGCGTAATAGTATGTAGCACTACTCTGAGTGCTAGATCATGAATGGTTTGAATGTCTACCTTTCTGCTACCTGACCCTTTGTGTTCCCCTTCTCACACCCTTTCTATGACCATTGTCATGTTTTCACCTGAGTGCCTGGTGCCAATCAAGATAGGAACTGGACCCCTGCATGACAGTCCAATGATGAAGTATACATCTGACACTTCAAGCTTGAGGACTTGATCTCGAAGTTTAAACTTCTCCTCGTCCTCATCCCAGATACTTATCAGATATTGCAGTAATTCTGGCTGAGCCCAGAGACATGGTGTTAGGAAGAATTTTTTCAAACCGTAATTTCGAAGAGCATTCATACATTGCTCATTCCCCATTGCCAACTCATCTTCCTCACTGTGCTCTCTTTTCGTCCATTCAATCACCATTTTTGTTGTGTACCTACATCAATTTTGTCATAAACACATTGTAAGATCCCTTGGGTCTTAAAAAAACAATTAATTGGCTCTATTTTTGTTAAATTTGAGCAGAATGATGGGTTGCATAGTTGGCGCAGCTGTTTTGCTGACAGTCACGCCACCTGGTGCGGCCCCTGTGTGAAAAAGGGCCAGTTGGCGCGGGTCCATGCCTGATACCCACGCTAACCGCGGAGGCCCTAAATTTGAAATTCCCCCCCTCAGGGATACCAAATGATAATTAAAAGCTATGAAATATGGCTTAAAATATGGCTAATGGAAGTAGCTCTTACCTAGAGAAGACGGGATCTGGATTTTTCCATTGGATTGCTCTCAAGATCGCAAAGGAAATGGCTTACTATCGCTCTGCAAAGAGGTAAAGAGGTAAAAAGTAAATATGTTTTTACCATTGGTAATATTTATAACTTTTCAAAATCAAAATTAGGTTTTGGAACTTATTTTTCCGATATTTTATTATATTTTGTCGAAAAATGGGTTTTACGCTTACTTTTTGTGTAGAGACTAGTTTTCATGCGATTAGGATGACGACACGAGTTGTATTTTATACTTTTTCGGACTCGGTAAAAATACGAAAAAGTCACTACTAGAGTCACTTTTTAGCTCTTTAATGACTCTCTAAAACTGAAAATATCGCCGAGTCGCTTGTCATTTTGAGCTCGTTAAATTGGCTATGAAACAAAATCTACCTAGTATACGCTTACCCCTTTTTCGGGCTGGGATAGATTATTTACGAAAAAGGAATACCCTAGCCTATCATGACTAGGAGGTTCTCTCAAACATAGTTTTCTACCTTTTCGGATCTGTGGGACTATTTACGAAAAGGGATTGCTGGAGTTTTCTTTTCCGCAATTTTTTCAATCTCTCTAAACATGAAAAGACGTCGAGCTCTTCCTTTGTCAGACTCGTTAAAAACTGATTACATCGGATTCCGTTGTAATGACGTTACTTGAGTTCCTCCTTCCTAGGGCTTGTTAAATGTACTAGGTTGGATTTGTCCAAAGGACAAACTTATAACGCAAGCACATGCTATCCCCTTCAAGCTTTTTTTCAAAAATAATTGGGGTACTCACCAAAAATGGTGGGGGAAAATGGAACCAGTATTATAGTCGTGTCGGTAGTATGTCACTCTTGCGCATGGCACTTGTCTGCATTCGTGTCGGGTTGGGGACATCTCATCTCGCTATCTACTTACCTCCATGGGTTTGGGTAATCTCTTTTGGCCGCTCATCTGCTCTTTGCCACGTCACCATGACCTCAGATTCGTTGATGTCAAAGACTGCCAAATCCAATGTCGTACCGCCGATATGTTCAAGAGAATTTGGCCTCTATATTTTTCAACCTCCCTCTGATTCTTTGTTGGTATTGATTCACAAACATCATGTTCCTCTGTCTCGTGTCGATGCTGTGGGAAAAATTATGGCCCACCTTCGATCAAGTTCACTTCTTGTCGACTTCAGCTCATTATCCAGGAAGATGATCTAGAGACTCCCTTCAGGTGCCTTGGAGCTTGCATGCCTCAATGGCAGGTTCTTCGCATTCAACGCAAGGTTTTCATTATTGACGTTCAATCAGATGATTCTACAGGTATTCAACACCAACTCATTGTTCACATTCCGTGGATTGTAGCTCTTGTACCTTGAGAGCCATCGTCATTATTGGTGGTTCCTCTCGCGTCTGTTAACGACTTTCATTATTGGTTGGTAATCAGATGATGTTCTTACATGTTCGACTTCAGCTCACATATTCACATGCTGGAACTTGTACTCTGTTTAGGTTGAGATGGAGCGCAAGACCCTGGATTTTGTTTGATAAAAATCCAGGCTGTAGGTTCTTTGTGATTTATTACATGACTCATTCGATTGGATGGCTACGACCATACCTGAGTCTACTTATCGATCCTTATTTACGGGATGGTTGCGTCCATACCTTGGATCCCAGTTTTTGTACACTCTATTATGGATGGTTGCGCCCATACCACATATCATATATCAGAGATATCAGTTGTATTTGTATTCGCAGGTCTTCCGACAGCAGTGTTTTCAGTTGGGCTTGTTCTCATAAAGCATTTCACCCCTCCCTCTTTCTCGGACCTCATGCTCTAGGGAGTCTGTTACACAGCATTTTTTCACCGTCCCTGCAATCCCTCGTCCCGTACATTGGAGGACTATTCTTGTGACCTGTGAACAGTAAAATGTCCTAAAAACACCTTGATGGCATCCTTCTACATAAGGAAAAGAATTCTCCTGAAGAAAATTTCCTCTGGAAAATCCTAAAAATCCATGTTTTAGCATTGGCGCGGGTATCAAATTCATCCCTCGCGCCAATGGGGAAATGCACACTAGTGGGCACACCAGCTAGTGCTCTGTCCCTGTGTTACACTCGTGCCAAGCCTATTAAGGAATTTAAAAATAAATAAATGGCGGAAGTTTGATTCTAACAACTTCAGAATGAATCATCAGAAAGAAGTTGGGTTGTTTGCCTCCAGATCTCCCTGATTAGGAAGTGGTTTTCCACCTATCATGGAACCTTCCTAAGACATAGGACCCTATGCCATGATTATAGGGATCCCAACCTCCCTTCCTCCGTCTATAAAATCCTGCCCTCTCCATTTGCTAGCTAGCTGAACTTTTGGGAAGGAAATTATAGCTAAGTGACAATCAAGAGCAGAGCTAAGGAGAACCCTGTGAGAGAGAGAGTTCTGTCAAATCCCTGACGAGATTTGTGAGACACGTCCCGCTGGAGCCCTGTCGAAGGAAGATCACGACGTCAAAGCATCGGTTGTAATCATTCTCTCATATCTTAATATACATGACTCTGCTATTGGTTCCATGATTGTGTTTTTCATTGTATAACGCAATTTCATTCATTCCTCTCTGACTGATCGATAGTTATAGAAGTGTGAAATATTATGTTGAATGTTGTCTTTCTTCTTTGCATGTGTACAGGTATCTGGATGCAACAACCTCACGGATCGTGACCTGTCCAACTAGGAACATAAGCGCCACTTCTTCTTCGACAGTAAGCAGCTAAGGAATCACGGTAAGCGATCTATCGCGAGTATGTCTTTTGTAACTATGAACCAATAACTTTGTGTGTTTTGATTGTTGCTAGACCCACCCTAGGGCTAGTGGGATCACCTCTTTTCACAGAGGGGATTTATTGCCTCAACAACCACTCCAATAGAGCTCCGCATCTTTCTGGGTCTTACGACCAACTTCTACTGTAGGTTCGTGTTGGGCTTCTCTCATATCACTTGGCCTTTGAGTCAAGTCACCAAGGTAGGGGAATAAGAAAATTTCTTTTGGGCTGAATCCCAATAGAAGGTGTTTTATGAGTTGAAGCATCGACTCTACTATGCACCAGTGCTCACATTACAAAACTCGCAACAACCATTTGATGTCAAAACAAATTCCTCTGATTATGTTATTGGTGCAGTTCTTACTTAGCAATGGCATCGAGTGGCATATCACAATGAGACACTTTTAGACACAATCCGAAAGTATCCCACCTATGACAAAGAGATGCATTTCATTATGTAGGCCCTCTAATAATGGACACATTACATTATGGGGAAGGAAACGGTCATCCACACAGACCACCGACCCGTGCAGTTCATACACACACAAGTGAAGTTGCAGAATGATTGCCATAAAAAATGGTCCACATACCTGAAACAATTCCATATGAACATTAAGTACAAGAAGGGCAACACCGAAAATATTGCAGACTGCCTCAGTCAACCGCCGGTCATAGTGTTGACCATTGTGCTCAACTCTTGTAGACACGAGAGTTCGGGGTGGTCGAATCTTTATAAGAGTGATCCAGAATTCGGTAACACATACCAAACGTCCCTGGAAGGCAAGAAAGTTCCAAATTATCACCTCTAGGATGAAATTTTATGCCACCTGGGACAACTTTGTGTTCCTTCAAGCGAGTGTGCTAAGATGATTTTGGAAGTGCACTACAACTGGGTCATTGGACATTTCGGGGTAGAGAAAACAATGAAGTACTGCAAAATTATTTCTATTGGTCGAACCTTCGACAAGATGTTGGGAAGTGCATCAGATCCTACACTGCCTGCGCAATCGAACAATAAGAAGCAAGGCCTATATAGTCCTCTGCCTACTCCTAGTTGACCTTTGGAATCCATATCCATGGATTACATGTCAAGCCTTCCTTCTATTAAGCATGGCAACGACTATGTTTTCATGGTCATCGACAAGTTCTCTAAGATAACCATTGTAGTGACTTGCAAGAAGAGTTTCACAGCATAAGCCACTGCTAAACTCTTCTTTGAATGAGTGAGGGTGCAATTTGGGATCCCACATTCCATTATCTTAGATTGAGACAATGGGTTCCTGAATACATTTTGGTCAAGTCTCTGGTCGATATTGGATACCAAGCTCACTAAGTACATGAATTTCCACCCCCAAACTGATGGCCAAATATAGGTCATCAATAGGATGATCGTACAGATTCAATGCATGTACAACTCGAAGCATCCTCGTACATGGGATGAAAGCCTTCCCTATGTCCAACATAACTACAACCGAGCTCTCCAAAGCTCAACTGGCCACAACCCTTTTTAGGTGGGATTGAGATTCCAGCCACTATGCCCCATTGATATGGCCATACCATTTGGAGCTACTAAGGCACATTCAACTCATGTCCAATCCAGAGCAGATAGGGTAAAAAAATTCATTGAGTGCATTCACAACGTCTGCGAGCATGTACATGACATATTGGACAGAGCCAATGCTAAGTACAAGTAGTGACATGATCAACAACAGTTGCCACACAAGTTCTAGGTGGGCGATAAAGTTTGGCTACATTTGTAGAAGGAGCACCTTGTTGGACCCCACCGCAAGCTTCACTTGCTCTAATATGGGCCATACACCATCACCAAGGTTGTAGGAGAAAATGCCTTGGAGGTCAACACTCCACCGTTCCTTGGCCTACACCCAGTATTCAATGTGGACCACCTTTAGCCATACTTTCAACCATTACTAGACACATCTGGCATTGCAGAACAACTCACACAAACAAAGCTAAACCCTGACTGCATGAAACATGCCACAACTGATCAGATCACAAACACACAAATTAAGAACACTCACTAGCAGAAGATCAAATGGTATCGGGTTGTCAAAGCTGGACAACTCCTACACCAAGGCAAGTGGCTCACTAAGAACCAAGTTCAGTAGAAGTTTCCCGATCTCATCTAGGCACTCAACGCAATGGGGACCATTGATTCCTAAGGGGGGAGGACTGGTCCAGGTGGATATTAGTGGTCACCCCCCTATTCCACTTGGAATCCCACCATTGTTTCTTTCCGTTCTTTAGTTTCCTTAATTGTAGCACAATTTACTATTTTTGATCATTTTTCGGGTCCTAAACTTGCAGAGCCGTTTTGAGGGACCAAAATATGTTTTTAGGAAAAATAGATAGATTAGAAAAGTGCCAATCTAACTTACAAGTGTTTTATCAACCTCTTCTTTGAGATATTTTAAATGAGGTATTATGATAGCCAAACATAGATCATATGCCAAAGTGACGACCCTGGGAAGTTGACGTTCCAACTTACCTCAAAAGGCCCACAAATTTTTGGCACTTCATCTCCTAGGGTTATGTTTTTTGATTTTTAGGGTTTTTCATTGTTTCTCAATGATAAAAAAATCCATTGAGTCTCATTGTAACATAGTTCAGAGGCATGTAGCCACCACATCTCTTCTTAGAGATATGCTACCATCGCCTGAGCTAGTTTATTTCCATTTTGTATGTAAGAATATTTCAATTACTTTTTTTTTTTTTTTTACAATGTCGGTTGCTGGTTGATATATCAAAAATAAAATTGGAGGGAGACGGATCTCCAGTTTTACAATATGGCTTTGGTGAATACAGAACCAACAGCAGTTGCAGATTATGCCAAATTCTGCTTTACATTTTGCTTCCGTCGTTGTGCATAGGAAAGAGGTAGTATAGATTCTGACAAACTGCCATAAAATGAAACAGATTTTACACTTCATAGTTTAGTTTTGCAGATATGCCGCTTTTTCCGCCTGTTGAGAGAGAGGTAGAGCTGCTTAGCTAATTCAAAAGGAAATTTGCTTGATGTACTTTGACTTTTCTTCGGAACAACTTGCGTAATTGACAGGAACGAATCCAAAGTTGCAAGAGGATAAAACCTGGGGCAAAGGAACTCTGTCTATGCGAGCAGATATGCAGATTTCATGGGGCAGTGTCCAAGGTGCGTTTGAGATCGGTAGAGAGAAGATGGAAAGAGTTCAGCTGGAGTAAGTGAGCATTCATTTGAGCACGAAGTGTTAAGAAAACAAAGGGTGCAGAGCTTAATGGGTTTTAAAGAGCTTAATGCGATCCAGAGAGAGTTAGAATTTGTTGCAGAGAAGGCTACATCAATGGGGGTCAACGCCATTGGACAGGAGGCAAGGATTTGAAACTTCGCAGAGGAGCTGGGTAAAGGATTCCGGAGTCCACGATCAATGGTCTGCTGTGGGGTGGATCTGCTTAGGGAGTAAGTCCAGATCATGGCAAGAAGAAGTGTTGGTCAGAGCCATTGCACGTAAGGGTACCGACGGAGTGGGAACATGCTTAATTAGCCAAATCGTCAGCAGATTTATTGAGAGATCGAAGGACGTGGTAATAATGATTGCCATTCATCTGTTGATCCAAAGAGTGGCAACGCTCAATAATTTGCTGCAGGGGAAGATTTTGGGCTTTTCTGTTACTAATCATCAGACCAATGACAATGGAAGAGTCTCCAATTATAATAGCCTTGGTTATACCAAGTTTCTGTAGCTGGAGCAAACCTTGAAGGAGGGCGAAGGCTTCAGCCCTGTTGTTTGAAGCAGAGCCTAGACCCCATTCATACTCAGTTAACACATCTCCATTACCGTTGCAAATAAAACCTCCAGCCCCAACCCTTCCTGGATTAGATTTGAAAGCCCCATCGAAAAAAAGGTAGTGGATATTGCAATTCCTGAGCCAGCGAGCAAATTCTTCCTCTTTCATCCTAATTTTCCATCTACATCTGGAGTTGTTTCTGCTATTGGGATCACTTCTGTTTTGTTCTATGTTGCTTCTGTTCAGAATAGGCCCAATGTAATTCCTTTCTTCGACATTTAGATCCAAAACCTTCGGATTCCCATGACATTTTGTGGACAGAACTTCCAAGTTGAGGTTCCAAGCTTTATTGTAGAGTTTTCTAACATTAGTTTCTTTACCTTTGAAGATCATTCTGTTTCTTGCCAGCCAGATGTTCCAAAGAAAGGTACAGGGCAAGGCATTCCAGACTCGTCGAGCTGTATTGTTTGCTTTTTTCCCCCACGGATAGCTTTTTTTCCATATGTGAAGCACTTCAGAAATGTTAGTGCCCAACGCCCAAGGGGGGTTGTGACTCCGTAAAGCTTCCTTCCATCAGGCTGAAGCAAAAGGGCAGTCTATAAATAGATGTTGGCTTGTCTCTTCTTCACTTTGGAAGTTTGGACAGCGAGATGGTCCATTTATTCCTCGCTTTCTGAGGTTCTCTGCAGTGAGGGCTTTCCCTCTTAGGAGGATCCATAAGAAGAATTTGATTTTTGGGAGAGTTTCTTCCTTCCAAACAATTCTCCAGTGTGCCCAGATTGCCATGGGATACTCGTTAATGCAGATCTGGTGATAAGCAGCCTTAATAGTGTAGATTGTGCCTGAAGGATCCCATTGAAAGTCATCAGCAAGGTAGCGCTTGGAAGGGGCAATACCATGAAGGTAGACTTTTAGGTTGTTGAGACCGATTTTTGTATCTGCAGGTATGTGAGGGAAAGTCCAACCTTTCCAGGTCTGAGAGTGGGCTTCCCATTGTGATATCTGGTCCAGAGTTTGAATCCCTGCACTGCTGAAGAGAGCAAGAATCTGTTGATTTCCAGGCCTTCGACTTATGGGTTGTTGCCCCAATACTTCATCTTCCCCAATTTTGATGTAGCTACCGCCTTTGGGCACTTTGGAAGTGTTTTGAGCAAGAAGTGGTATAGCTTTCTTACACATCCTCCAGATTTTTGAGCACACTTTGTTTGGGAGCTCATGATCTAAGAGCTGGTGCCTTGGGTAGTCGAGATATTTTTTTTCTAGAACTGTTTTCCACCAAGCATTCCTACTAGATATAAGTCTCCAAACCAGCTTTCCAGCAAAGGCAAGATTTAGGAATTTAGAGGATCTGATTCCCAGCCCTCCATTCTCACATGGTTGAGTGACCTGCTTCTAGCTTACCAAGTTGTATTTCTTTTTTTCAGTTCTCCCTCCTTGCCAAAGAAAATGTTGAAGGAGAGCATCCATTTTAAATTGAAGATTGGCAGGGGCTTGTAAAAGTGTAAAACAGTACAAGGGCAGGGCGGAGAGGCCAGCTTTAAGAAGAATTATGCGCCCTGCAGGATTAAGCCAAGAGGTGCCCCAATGCTTTATCTTCCTTTTCATCTTATCGATGATAACTTCCCAGGCAGTAGCTTTCAAGTTGCTGGCACTCACAGGCATGCCCAAATAAGTAAATTGCTCCCAGTTCAGCTTACAAGAAACCCCAAAAGTTGTAGCGATCCTATGGAGAACTTATGCTGAAGTGTTCCACCCATAAATACGGCTCTTAAGGTAATTTATCAGACCTCCAGAGTAGCTCATATATTTATCTAGGAGAGCTTTAGAGCGGCGGGCGATGATGTTTGAGGCTCCCCCCATTAGAAGAGTATCGTCAGCAAACTGAGAGTGATTGATGTTTTTGACTCCATTGTCAAATTTGATCCCGGTGATGAGGCCCATGCGACGATTGTAATCGAGAGCTCTACTAAAAGATTCAGCCATCAAAATAAAGAGATAAGGTGAGAGGGGGCAGCCTTGTCTAAGACCGCGGGAGGATTGAAAGGATGGTCCAGGTCTGCCATTGAGAAGAGGGGAGATCCAAGGTCCTGTAATGTAGGCTTTGATAAGGCTAATAAAGGAAGTGGCAAATCCCATCTTTTCAAGCACAACAAGAAGGAAGGAGTGCCTGACACGGTCAAAAGCATTGGCTAAGTCTAACTTTAAGATGAAGCCTTTCTCATTTTGGATTTGACTGGAGTGAATAGCCTCTTGGACAAGAAGAATGGAGTCCGAGATTTGCCTATTGGCCATAAAACCCCCTTGGTTTTCAGATATAAGAGTGGGAAGGATAGGCTTTAGGCGAGTGGCCAAGATTTTTGTCAAAATTTTATATGAAGAGTTGCACAAGGAGATGGGGTGAAAACGAGAGAAGGTCAAAGGTTGATTTTTTTTAGGGATAAGGGCAAGGTGGGTAGCATTTGTGAACCCTCCGATTTTGCATTTACGTTGGATCCATCTTAGCATCTTGAAAAGATCTTTTTTAATTATTCCCCAGTACGATATGCAGAAGCAGATTGGAAAGCCATCTGGTCCTGGGGCTTTCTCTGGCTGAAGGGCCCAAATGGCATCATGTATTTCATCTTCATTGATTTCCTTAGTCAAATCTGCATTAATATCATCATTGATTCCTTTGGGCATATGCTGTAGGAGGTCTGAATAATCCTCTATATCCTTGGTCTCGGTTAAAAGATTGTTGTAATAGATTGAGGCAGTTTGCTTGACAACTTCTTGAGTTTTTTGAAGGTAGCCTTCCTCATCATTGATCATGGTGACATTATTTCTGACTTTCCTGATTGTTGCTTGCTTATGGAAAAAAGCTGTATTTTTGTCTCCACCTTGAAGCCAGAGCTGTCTTGATTTAATTCTCCACTTCTGTTCTTCTTCTCTATTAACCCGGTACAACTGATAATATAAGTCATTTTCTAATGCTTTGTCCTCATGGGACAGCCTGTTCTCCTCTATTCTCCTGTGATTTTCTTTCAATTTATTTTTCAGCTCAATTTTAACAGTTTCTGGTTCTTTGTAATGCTGCTTCACCCAATCCTTCAAGGCATGTTTTGTATTCTTCAGTTTGCGTTCCCAAATAAACCCCGGTGATCCTTCTATGTGATTTTGCCAAACTGATTTGACAATCAGATCCACAATGGGATTGCTGCGCCAAAGAGGGTTGTATTTGAAGGGCAACGACCCCAAAGGACAATGTGCTTCAAGGATAATGCTAATGGGGTAGTGATCGAAAGCTAAATAAGGCAGAATTGCAGCATGAGCAGTAGAGAACTCAGAGAGGAAAGAAGTATTTACCAGAATTTTGTCAAGGCACTCCATTATGTTATCTTTGCCCAGCCTGCGGTTGTTCCAAGTGTACCTCCGATTTTTTGGGATGATATCTACTAAGTCACACTCTTGCATAATGTTTTCTAGCTTTGCTCTATTAGGATCATGTGAAAATGTGCCTCCTTTTTTTTCATTGGTGTGTAATATAAGATTTAGATCACCCCCAAAGATGATGTTTCTGTTGTCTTCAGCTTGGATGTCTTCTTGTAGTGTGGCCCAGCACTGCTCTTTGTCTCTGAAATGATTCGGTGTATAAATGTTATAAATGACTATTTGCTTTTGCTCTTCTTGGTTTTCTAAAATGACTTTAATCCAGTGAGGATTGATAGTTTTGGATGTGCATATCCAGGTATTTTTGTTCCACATGGTGGTGATACCACCGGAGGCTCCTCTTGCTTCACATATTTGTCCCTCATAATGCATGAGCTGTTCTATAATTCTTGTCATCTCATGCAAACTTTGCTTTTTTTCCTGAATCATTACAATTCCTGGCTTCTCATGGTCTGTGAGATCTTTCAGGGCAGCAGTTTTTGAGGGGTGCCCCAGTCCCCTACAATTCCATGATATAACTTTCATCATTGAGTATTTAGATTTCGGAGGGATGCTCGTCCCCCTTGCTCCTTATGTGCTGCTTCTTTGCTATTTTGACTCAATATATAAGTTTCTATGGGGTTTTGAGTTCCCATGGCAATGTCTTTTTGAGCATTTTCATCTCTTTGTTGTTTGCTTGATTTCCTGCCAGGTCCTTTTTTTGGGATTCTTGATTGACTCCATGCTCTTTCGAGGAGCTTCTAGTAGATCGGGGTGGGGGGGGTCTGGAGAATGGGAGGGAGAGGAGTGAGAAAGGGAGAAAAGGATGGGAGGGTCATTTTCAATCAGGGGTTCATTTTCAGGGAGAGAGAGGGTACCAAAGGGATTTGAAGATATCAGGGGAGGACCAGAGTTTGGACCCGGGGTGGGGAAGATGGGTGGGCCAAGAGGAGAGGAGGGAGGGGGGACTGCTGAGGAGGAAGCATTGGGTGGAGCTGAGAGGGGGTTAGGCTTGGGAGGGGCAGTTTTGGGAGGAGCCTCTTCATGGATTGCTTTCACGTCAGAGGCAGTCTTATTCTTTTTAACAGTTTCCCATTGCTCTCCAGATTGAGCAGGTTCATCATTAACTATTTTTGAACAGTGATTGGCAAAATGACCGTACTCGTGACATACCTTGCATTTAAAGGGAATTTGTTCGTAGTCCAGTTGCTGAATATGCGTCCATTCGTCCACCTTTAGTTTGATTGCTTCTGGAAGACCCTTGCCGAGATCTACTTCAACACATATACGCGCACATGCCTGCATATTATCCTTGGGCTCGCTCCGATCAATGTATTTTCCAACAGCATTGCCGATAGCTCGAACCGAGTCATCTCCCCAGCAGTGGAGTGGGAGATATGGAAGACGAACCCAAACCGGAACAGCATTAGGGACATCCAGCTCAGGATCGAAGTCTAGAGTCCATTTGTTCAGATATAATCCGCGAGAGTCCATGAAGTACGACCCATTACCGAAGATTAAGTCCCTGTCTGCTCTAGATTCGAAATGGAAAGTGTAATAACCTTTTCCACAAAAACGAATGGAGATTTTCCCATTAACTTTGTCTGCCCAGTTTCTTTCGATCCAACGTTGAACTGTTTTCGGGGAAGGCCAAAGGCCAGTGAACTGACCGATGAGTCCCCGCTCAGCTAAAGAGAGTGCAGCCATACGTGGAAGTGTGGGAGGGAGGTTAACCTCTTGCAATCCATCCAGCTTCTTGAAAAACTTGGACATTGCAGGGCGAGTTCGCTGAGGATCAAGAGATTTGACCAAAGCGAGAAATGCGTGCGCGGATAGGAAACTGACATGGCCCTACGACGGCATTCGAGGAGGCCATGGAAGGCCAGAGGCCAGAGGCCTCGCGCAGGGAGGAAGAGACCAGCAGTCGGCTGCTAGGTCAAAGGGACGTGCAGGCAGGGGCGCGCACGCTCATTCACTCATCCGAAAATTTTTTCAATTACTTATTATTAATGAAATGAAGTTTTATTTCTATTGAACTTCTATGTTTATGTTATATATGTATTCCATTTCATTCCTGCATAAGTTTGGATTAAACAATTATTAGCGTGAGCTCGTACTAAGAAAATAAAACTCAGCAAACTCGAATACTTCTCACTAAAAATTAGAGATGATACCAATGAACTAAACACCAACCACGAAAGATGCCACCAAATGTAGAATTCTCACACGAATTGCTCAGAAACGAGAATACCTACACCATATAACAAAGGAAACACTAGCTAGAGAATCCACGAAACGAAAAATTCCCAAGACCAATACTCAGGCATTGGAATACACAGTGTATACCAAAGGAAAAATACACCAAAGAAACCCCCACGAAATGTCAACTAATAAAAATATGATACCTCTAGTGGATGCCGAGGAGTTATCCTCGCTTCCTTGCACAATAAAATTGAAACCACGTCTTTCATCACCTTATGTCTACATTTACATTCACAAAGCAACACATATGCTAAGGTATTGGCATTAATTGCCTCTTACCATGCTCACCTGAGAATGAACCAAATGTTCATATGGCATCCTCCTGAACCAAGTGTTCATATGGCATCCTCTTCAATGTACCCGAAGAAATCACACTGACATATTTTTTTATAAAACTGATGAATACAAATTACCAATCAAATTTATCATTATTCAATGATTATGACTTTTATAAAGTTAATTCAAGAAAATACAAGGTGAGGGGAGTGGACTCCATGTACTTAGAGAAAATTATTGCTTACATATTGAATTAAGTCATATTTAAAGTATAGTAGTGTTTTTCAAAAGAATTGATGATAAAATTAATGAATTGTCTAAAGAAATAAGTATGAATAATTAAAGAAAAATGTCGTAATTTAATATATATATATATATATATATATATATATATATATATATATATATATATGAGAATTTTATTTAAAATTTGATTAGAATTTATTGAAATTATAAATTTAAATTTTATAATTTATTTATACATTCAAAAATATATTTTAAACAACAAACAAATACAATATTAAAAAATTTCAACCAAAACTAAAAATCATAATATTAAAAATAATAATAATAATTATACAAAAAAAACATAATTTTTTATCCAAAAACTATAAGAATGTATCCTTCTTCTACTCTAAATTGTTACACCAATCAGTAACAATGCTTCCCAATAAGTTATACAAATCTCAACGATTATTTAAAAAAACAAAAAAAAATTCGAAATGGAAAAATGAAAATGCACCTTTAAAAAAAGAATTGAAAACTTAAAATGGCTTAGTGTAAAAAATAGTGAAACCCAATTTATGAAAATAATGGAATCGGTTGATGAATTGAGTGAGGTATGCGTGGCGTTTGAGGGAACATGAGGGACATCTCCAACTGGCCTGGCTGCTCACGCTTCCTCGCTAGATCCTCTCATTTGTCGGCAACACTTATTATTTACAAGGTGGACCCTACACCCACATAACCGTAAGTGACGTTCACATGGTAATCGCCTTCCGCTCCGGTTCCTACTCCCTCGATTCCATTTGACGTGTGACGTGACGCTTATACCGCTTCAACTTTATCGAGTCCGCGCAGAGAGCTTGTTAGATGACCCCTACTACCTATTAACATCTACCAACGCATCTCTCCTCTCCTGTCTCCCACAAACACAACAATCAATCAATCAATCCATCCAGCTTGTCTTTTTCACCCAAATTTTGCCCAACACAAATCTCAATCAACTTTCATTCTCCATTTTTCCACTGGTATTTTGCAGCTCCAGGGGTCATGGAAAAGTGAAAAAAACAGGATTTTATGAATGGAAATATTTCAAAATCTACCAATAATTTTGAATTGCTTAGCGAGCATATTTCATCAGACGGACGTGTTAGAAATCACTCTAGTGTTGTCTGACTCATCATTTCTATGGGGAAATTCCCAGGAGGAGGAGGAGGAGGAGGAGGAATAGCAACCCAGTCTCCGGAATCCTGGCTAATTAAATCTATGGATTTAAAGGATCTAGCTTTCTTATAAGCTCTCTGCACTATAGAAAGTTGACAGTCAACCAAATGCACTTTAATGGATGCAGAGATTTCAGTGTGTATCATTATTGGAACGACAGAAATTTAACTGTGTATGATTATTGGAGTAATTAATTTTTGAGAGGCTAATTTGCTCTCCAACTAATTGCAATATGCACGTATAAGTGAGCCTGCTGCTCTTGGTTATTGTTTGAGACGGAATATGATTGTTCATCCATCATGACCCAAGATCCGCTGAATTCGGAAACCCTTTGCAGTTAAATTTATAAATCGTCCGAATGTTTCAATAGTTTTCATCTAATCCTTCAAAAAAAAGCGATAAAGGACAGTTTCCAAGTTTATATATATATATGTATTTTGTTGGTTCGTCAAGTTTTCTAAAGATTATTTTACAAGTGTCTTGTTAGTACGGTTTTATAATATTGTTAGATTTTTAATTTGGAACCTGTGACTTTGATATCACAAGAAGTAATTTAACAATACATTCAATATTATTTATTTTACGAACTAAAATAAGAATACACACATCACTATCTATTTTACAATTTTTTATATTCCTTCTCTAAATAAATTTAGCATTTATTATTTTCCAATAAAATTACAATTTGTGTAATAAAAAATTGTTTCTACTACTCAAAGAAGAAAAAAACACTGATAATATACATCACCGTAAAAAAATTGGAATCGGCAAGCTTTAGGTAATATTGGGAAATTATGTGACAACGCAAATTTGACGTTACTCTTTTTTAAGGAGGAGATCTTGTAAATATGTAAAGCTGTGTGTAAGAAAATTTTAACTAAATTTGGTATTTATGGAAATATCTCATTTGTTATAAGTTTTATTACAAAAATTCAAAATTTATTGAAGTGTGTTTGTGCATATGTTTTTTCATCTTTAGCTTAGTTTATAGGACCAAATAAAAAAGAGAAATTACAATTTTTAGTATCTTTATATTAAATAATGTATATAATAAATAACTAAAATAAAGGCTAATTATGATAATAAACTATTTATTTAATTTTCAATTTATACTCATCTTAAATTAATGGAAAATAAATAAATCAAATTTATTTTATATTTTTAAATTATGATTAAAATTGTGAAGACAAAAAAGAAAATATTATTTATTGCAGTGTCTACTTAAATTTTATTTTTTATATTGCATCTTGATTTAAAATTGAATTGCCAAAATATATAATATAGGTAAGTTTATTAAGGAAAATGATTGAACCAACTCCATATAGTAATAAGAATCAACAAAAAAATATATATAAAAAATCAACAATGGATAATGTATGTAACATACCTACTCAACCCTATATATTTACACATTGGTAAATAAATATTACATTACTATCCTTTTAACTGTTTTATCA
The DNA here is from genome assembly GCA_034641835.2 of Pinus albicaulis. Taxonomy (NCBI): domain Eukaryota; kingdom Viridiplantae; phylum Streptophyta; class Pinopsida; order Pinales; family Pinaceae; genus Pinus; species Pinus albicaulis. Next base: position 763,432,808 of record CM076582.1, on the reverse strand, counting down.
AGAATCAGTTGAAAAACGAATTATTGAATCAATTGAAAACATATGGAGGGAGTTCTTCCTCACCTTCATAAATATCTCCCTCCACGCTAAGGAAGGAAGCCAATGCTTCTTATCACACTCTTCGTTCGACAAAGCAATAGGAAATTTTGACGATTGAAGGCAATAACATGAGAGTAGAAGGCCACCGCGTAGACTTAATATCGAATTCATCTGAGAACAATATTAACTCAGGTGCACAACACTTTGTGGCCGCCGAGCCTCCAAGTCTAGATGTGCGGGAGCAGAGAATGTCATGTTCTTCAGGTGATGAATATGAGGATGTTGTGATCGTCAATGTTGGTCCATCTCCCAGACGAGTAATCTTTTGTTGTTTTGACGGACCCAATCAGACGGAGACCAAGAAAATAATGTCGTGTTCTTTAGGTGATGAATATGAGGATGTTGCAATCCTCAATGTTGGTCTGTCTCCCAGACGAGTAATCTTGTGTTGTTTTGACCTTGTGTTGTTTTGACGGACCCAATCAGACGGAGACCAAGAAAATAATGTGTAGTCATTAACTAATAGTGGGTTGGAGCACATGGTTGCGTGCATAATCTTATGAGTATGGTGTGTGGGTTGGAGCATTTGGTTGCGTGCATAATCTTATGAGTATGGTGTGTGGGAGACGCAGTGTTGGAATGCAGTGGATGAACGAGAAGGAGAACCAAATTGGTAAATTTTATGCTGTTCAAATGGAGGATTTGGCTTAAAAAGATAAGTATTTTTCTTTATTAAAAAGAATTTAGAAGTGTGTTTATCCAAGATAAGTTAAGGAGCTTTTTTTTGGAGAAGAAATTTTGAAATTTTGTGCATAGGGAGAACTTATGCTAGTTTTCTTAGTAAAGAAAATACTTTAGCATATGTATATAAAGATTGTTATTTTGTTAACCTTTTAAAAAATATATATAACTTATCTTTTATATATATATTGCATATGCATCTTATTTAAGAAAATATAGGATGTTTGATTTCTTTTAAAATGGATTTCGTACTGGTGTTTTAATTGATAAGAAATCTAAGTTCTTTTCTTCAAAACGAATATAGATTAAAGAGGATAACTCTTGAAATATTTTCATGTGTAGTGAAGAAGAAAATAGTTTGTTAAATGATAAGAAATCCAAGTTATTTTCTTGAAAATGAATATAGATTAAAGAGGGTAACTCTTGAAATATTTTCATGTGTAGTGAAGAAGAAAAGAGTGTGTTAAATGATAAGAAATCCAAGTTATTTTCTTGAAAATGAATGTAGATTAAAGAGGGTAACTCTTGAAATATTTTCATGTGTAGTGAAGAAGAAAAGAGAAAATTTTCCCAAATTAATATTATTGGAGGAGTTTTTTTTTATGAATATGTATATATACATTAACCATGTTGTGAGTATGTATATATAGATTACCATGGTGTTTTGAAAATATTAATTATTTAATAAATCCATGGATAGATTACGATGATATTGGTAAAGATTAGCTATTTAATAAATCCATGAATAGGTTACCATGGTGTTTGTAAATATTAGTTATTTAATAAATCCATGGATAAAGGAGATAGATTATCATGGTGTTGGTAAAGATTATTTATTCAATAAATCCATGGATAAAGGAACTATTCAGTTATATATTTATTTAGAAGAACAAACTGTGTGATTACTTTTATGTTATCATGATTATGATGTTAGTTTCTTTTGGAATAAGATCATACATAGGCATGCAATATTTGTATTAAATTTCATTGGAAAGAATATACATATTTGTATGTGGTAAATATAGCATGTTGTGTTAAACTACATTGGAAATGATTGTTAATATAATCTATGAAAAATAAGACATGTATTTGTATGCTTATTTACATTAGTGTTACATAAAGAAAACTTGCAGTTGTATGCTCTTTTGTGTTAAGCATTCCTTTGGGAAGACTCTTTTGGAAGCTACGTGCTTTCATGCATGCATGCATGGGAACAACAATTGTTATGTTAGCTTTCCTTTCGTGCTCCAAAAGTAATAGATTAAGGGTTATTTATTTTGATTAAATTTATGTGAATTGCATGCATGAATATCGTAACTGTTATATCAATTCTTTTAAAGAAATGCTAGGAAGATGTAGCTATTGTCTTAGAGGAATGTGTGCTTATGCGAGGGAAACATTAGTTAATGTGATGACTTATAACTAGCACATATGCAATATGTGATGTTAAAGGGAGAATGCCAAGGTATTTTACTTTCTTGTCATGAATATACAAGAGTAGATGGAAAAGCCTCTCTAGTATAGATATATGAAACGGTTGACTAATACTTACATCAATGTATGTTGAAGGCATCATTAGCAGGGAATGATGGTAACATGTACAAAGGAAATATTATGCTTAACCTAGTGGCAGGTAAATGATTATGGTTCATGAAGATAAGTGCAAGCTGCAGGATGATCCAATGTATGATGGTTCATTATAGGTACATCCATGCCACCAAGATATGAAGATATGAAGATTAGTGGGTAAATGCTAGCATATTTATTGTAATGGCTTTAAGCTAGATATTTGTATATTTCTTTGTAATATTTATAAACGATGGTTAAGGGATGGTCTCCCTTATAAGCCATTGAGTGAGGGATGGAGCATTTAATAATAAAATTAAATGTTTGCTGGTTTTCACCCTATGGGGTTTCCAGGGTATATTGGTGTTCAATGATGTGATTGATTATTGTGTCAAATTGATAATCACCCTCAAGAGAGTTTAATAATAAAATTAAATGTTTTTTGGTTTTCACCCTACGAGGTTTCCGAGGTATATTGGTGTTCAATGATGTGACTGATTATTGTGTCAAATTGATGATGTTGATTCCTTTCTTGCTATGATGTTCATAATGTCAAGTATGTGATGAATACATGAGTAATGAAATGAATGGAATGTTACATCATATAGTTTTATTTTAATGTACTATTATAGGTACATCCATGCCACCAAGATATGAATATATGAAGATATGAATATTAGTGGGTAAATTCTATCATATTCATTGTAATGGCTTTAAGCTAGATATTTGTATATTTCCTTGTAAGATTTATAAACGATGGTTAAGATATGGTCTCCCTTATAAGCCATTGAGTGAGGGTTGATCACCTTCATGAGCGTTTAATATTAAAATTAAATGTTGTAAGATTTATAAACGATGGTTAAGGGATGGTCTCGCTTAAAATCCATTGAGTGAGGGTTGATCACCCTCACGAGCATTTAATAATAAAATTAAATGTTTGTTGGTTTTCACCCTACGGGTTTCTAGGGTATATTGGTGTTCAATGATGTGATTGATTATTGTGTCAAATTGATGACGTTGATTCCTTTCTTGTTGTGATATTCATAATGTCAAGTATGTGATGACTACATGAGTAATGAAATGAATGGAAGGTTACATCATACAGTTTTATTTTAATGTACTATAATAGAGGTGGTTAATGGTTAAGCAAATTACTATTCTTATTCTAAGGTTACAGTATGAACTGGTGAACATTCTATGTAATGATGAGTAAGAAATATTTTATAGTGATTTGGATAGTTACTCGTGGGTAACTTGTATAAAAAGTTGATTAATACTTACATCAATGTATGTTGAAGGCATCATTAGTAGGGAATGATGGTGACATGTACAAATGAACTATTATGCTTAACCTGGTGGCAGGTAAATGATTATGGTTCATGCAGATAAGTGCAAACTGCAGGATGATCCAATGTACTATGGTCCATTATAGGTACATCCATGCCACCAAAATATGAAGATATGAAGATATGAAGATTAGTGGGTAAATGCTATGATATTTATTGTAATGGCTTTACACTAGATATTTGTATATTTCCTTGTAATATTTATAAATGATGGTTAATGGATGGTCTCTCTTATAAGCCATTGAGTGAGGGCTGATCACGCTTATAAACGATGGTTAAGGGACGGTCTCCCTTATAAGCCATTGAGTGAGGGTTGATCATCCCCGCGAGTGTTTAATAATAAAATTAAATGTTTGTTGGTTTTCACCCTACGGGGTTTCTAGGGTATATTGGTGTTCAATGATGTGACTGATTATTGTGTCAAATTGATGATGTTGATTCCTTTCTTGTTGTGATGTTCATAATTTCAAGTATGTGATGACTACATGAGTAATGAAATGAATGGAAGGTTACATCATACTGTTTTATTTTAATGTACTACAATAGAGGTTATTAATTGTTAAGCAACTTACTATTCTTATTCTAAGGTTACACTATGAGCTGATGAACATTCTATGTAATGATGAGTAAGAAATATTTTACAGTGATTTGGATAGTTACCCGTTGGTAACTTGTATAAAAAGTTTTAACTCGTGGCATTTCCATGTGAAGTTATCGATATATGTTACAATGTAATATACAACGTTGTTTCTTTTGTTTTTTAAATAGGCTAGTTTCATAGTTAGTAAAAGCCCCAAGCCTAATGTCTCTTCTTTTTTTAAATAAAATTTCAATTATCGAAAAATCCATAACTTTGAAAAAAAAATCATAACTAATTTATGAGGACAATTAGGGACGTTTTTTTTCAACAATTTTTAATTTTGAAAATTTGATTTTAAATTAGGCATTCAAATTTTAAAAATTCAAAAATCATTTTCAATTTCTAAAAAAATAAATTTAATATTTAATTTTACCAAAACTTTAATAAACTTTCAAAATAGTTTCTAAAAAATTACAAATTAATTAAAAGTCAAAGAATTTTCACCCCAACAAAATATAATATACTCACAATATACTCTATACTCGCAATATACTCTACCTTCACGAGACATAATAAACATCAAAACATTTAATTTATCATACATTTCATGTTGTTAAAAAAAACATATAAATTAACTAATTATAATTTTATTTTAAATTATTATTATTATTATTATTAACAATGAGAAAAAGAATTAATATCTCAATTAAATATAATATATTTTAAGAAAATAACTATGGGGATTCACCTCCACTTTATCATGGATATTTTTAGACCTTTGTTTATAAGACTTATTTTTTTAGTTAATGAATTTAATTACAAGGATGCTTTGATATAAATCTCAATTTTTGATTTGTCTATACCACTAAAAATATTTTAGAATATTTAATGGATGTTAAATACCTACCATTCACCTAATAATTATTGATGATAAAATTAAAACTTTCAAAAGTCTTCTTTCAAAAATAAACTCACCTAATAAAAACATTTAAAATAACTTTCAAGAAAGACCTTGAGAAAAAAAATTTAGAACTAAGTAGATACGCAATATTGATAACTCAACTTTTTTAGAGTTTTATATATCTAGAAAATCACGTTTAACATCATTTAACAAGGGTGAAAATATTTTAATATTCCTCGTTAACTATGCTATGGGCCAATCGTACTTAACTATGCTATGGGCCAGTCGTACCTCAACTAATTTGTTGAAGTACTATTGGCCACTAACTTCTTCAATATTTACCATACTTAATTTTGTATTTGTAAATATGTTGACCAATTAATATTTTTATATACAAAATTTTAAGTAGATTTTACTATTATTCACAAGATTTTGAATAAAACAAGGCTACAAGGTAGTGATTACTTGCCGCTTAGTTTAAATATAGTAATGTTGCAATGTGATGTTGTAAATGTCTATGGGTAGCTATTATGGCTATTACATGCCTCTTATTGTAATTATAGTAATGTTGCAATTTGAGTTTGAGCATGTTAATGAAGAATTTTTTTGTAATAAAGTATAGTTAAATTAAATTAGAAGTAATTGAATTATAGTAATGTTGCAATTTGAGTTTGAGCATGTTTATGAAGATTTTCTTTGTAATAAAGTATAGTTAAATTAAATTAGAAGTAATTGTTGCAATTTGAGTTTGAGCATGTTTATGAAGATTTGCTTTGTAATAAAGTTAATTTAGTTTAAATATAATTAAATTAAAGTAAAAATTAAAAATTTATGCACTACATAGTAGTAGTTTAAATCTATCTAAATTATAGTAAAATAACTTTTGTGTTGATCATGGTAACCAATTGATAATTACTAGTGTAAATATAGTAATGTTGCAATTTGACTTTGAGGAAGTTTATGAGGATTTTCTCTATAATAAAGGTGCCAGTTAGTTCAAATATAACTAATTTAAGTAATAATCATCAAGACATTAATGTTTATCATGTAATTGGTGAAAATTTGAATTTGAATTAGAAAAATAATAATTATTCACTATAACTATTTAACATAATCCCAATTACTAAAATTATTAAAAAAAATCACAATTTTAAATATTATTATTTGTATTAAATTTTTTTAACATTTCAACAAATTTTAATCCTAATAATTTTTTACAATTGATTTCTTTTAAATAATTTTTTTAAATTTTTATAATTAAAATAAATAATAATACAAAAATGAAAAAGTTTATTTAAAACATAATTTAATTTAAATTTTATAATTTTATAATTACATTCTATGTTTTTGCTTTTATACACTGATGTTGTGTAATGTTATATCATAGTCTCACGTGCTTTTTCATTTGTTATTATAATATGTGTGGCAGCACATTTAAAACATAAAACAAATCCATGAACTATGTATGGATATGATTCGGTGATAAGGCTTAGATGTTGCCCTATCTTGAACGAAAGAGTCGATGTCTGACTGAATGCAAGAGGAGTTAATTGCTTTTCCATTAAGGGAGCGATGTTGAATGGTTGGAGGAAATTCTGAATTCTATTGTGATAAGGAAACCCATGTATTTGTTGAATGTCAACAGAGGAGGGACACAGAGGGTCGTTAAATCTCTGTGTGGATGGTGTTGAGGTCGGATAGTAAAGAACCCGATAACTGGTTAGGACCATAACAGTGAGAATTGAGTTAAATCTTCGCACACGGAGTTAATTGAGGCAGCAGAACGAAGCACTCTTAAAAACGCAAGGAATTGGTAGCTAACCACGCTAGATTGGAACCGTGAACGAAGGCGGAACCCTGTGTGAATAGTGAATGCAGTTTAGAGTCTAAGTCCGATAGTATCGCGTAGCAAGAAGGGCAGTAAGTAGTATTTAAGAAAAGAACGCGATCTCATAAACTGGGTGACGCGTGTCCATGAGCAGTTTCGAAAAACCACTCTCATCACGCAACTTTTGTGAATTAATGTTCGTGCAACTAAATCACGTGATATTGGGTTTTATTCATCGGATCATCCAAACCAATCCGACGTCGTCCCAGCCGTTGGATGGGCGTGCAGGTTTAACAAAGATATGGTTAGCATTGTTATGTTGACATTTGTTTATTTTACATGTGCGCCTGAATATTGTGTATTAGCGCTGGCCTTATATTAAGGTCGGGGATATATGTATATATGGCGAACATTCATATATAAAGACATTTTGGTGAATATGCTAAGCGTCCATGGTATCGTTGGTTGATATCCAACGTTGCAGTGTTAAAACAAAGGTAAGACTTAGTTCCATAGAAACACATATATGTATTGGTCGAAAGGGTTATTAACGCCAGTTTGAATGTTGATGGTGAGTTTTGACCATAGAGAGTAGGGATAACCGAATCATGAAGTGAAGGAAAGCTCGGGTGTTGAAGTAATTATCGAGTTTATCATGAAACCTGGTGAAGGAGTCATGAGACCGAGCAAACCCTCATAGTCGTAGTTAATTGGAATTCGAATTGAATTGCTGGGAAGAAGAATGAGGGTGCAGAGGAATGGTACGTCGATGGCGATCGAACAATGAATAATTGTGTTTAAAAGGGGACAGAAGGCCGAATCAATTGAATACTGCAATGTTTAGAATTGAATTCAGGTTTATTGTGAAATTGGAATATTGAGGTGAAGAAGTGAATGCGTTGTGCTGGTTCAGAGATGGTTGCGGAAGAAATGTAGTTGAATGCGACTTTAGATGAAGAATGAAACCCCGAGTTAATAATGGAACTTTGAATGAATAGTGAACGCGGATTGAAGACACATACCGACAATATCGCGTGGGCAAGAAAATGGTAAGTGGATTTGAGTTTTGGAACGCGATATGCCTCATGGATTGGCACACGTCTTTTGGTGGTTTCCAAAACCCACTCACGTCGCGTTTTTTTTAGGCGTTAATATCCGGAGGTTAAAACCGCGCGATATCCAATTTCATTCATCGGATGGGTATTGAATGGAGTTTTGGAATGCGATAAATGGTCCACCGTTGGATCGTAATCGAAGTTGCACGATCGGGGATACAAAGGTAAAGACGGTTGAACTGTGTAAATTAAATATTGCGGGGGTCGAACGATATTATATGTTGGCTGGAATTGACATTAAAACCAAGGTTGAAGTTTATGTTTGCGAAGTATTTGGCGGAGGGCCAAGAGTCCTTTGGTTATAGTTGAGAGCTCTATCTTTTGAAAGGATACTAGATTAATTTATCCCTCTTCCTTATAATGTGATATTTATTCTTCTTCTAGCTACAAGGCATATTCCTAGGTGTAATTTGTATTCAAACAATTAATTGTAATCATGTGTATGATATGTCACTCAATAGGCATGCTAGGAGGGAATATAAAATATGTTTTCTACATCGAATGATATTCAAGGCTTATAGTGGGTGGTAATGCCACTCTATCATTAGATTTTATTACAATATTTTATTAAGTTTGAATGCCCATAAGTATTGTTCATAAGTCAAATGAGTTTTGTTCTAAATCCGAGTCGAGGATTATAAGTTTAATGGTTGGGAATGAAGCCTAGATGTAACATGTTCTTATATTAAAAAAAAACTAATGTTCATTAGTTGTTTTCATCATCTTGTTATTTGCAGACACGTTTAAACTTTGAATTTCCACGTATCATCTACATTGCCACCTCTCTTCCTGCAGGCCTACCTATGGAATTTTTCCATATCTACTCTATTCCCCACTTTGAATCTTCAGGACTGTGATTTGGGATAAAATTTTAATGAACTTAGAAACAAACAAAGAAGGAGCAGAATGGTTCTCAGTCAGATCTTGGCGCCCAACGATGGCACAGATAAGGAGGAAACGGTGCATTCAATGTTTGCATCTCACTATGTTAAGTCTTCCCCACCCAAGTTCAATGCTCATCCTCTGTTGTTGTTGTTTTTTTCCCATAATTGTCACTTATGGTCTTCCCAAAATTTTCTTGTATGGTATTTGATGGGTTTATGTATCATGAATGTGCTCTACAACCTATGAAAATGTTTTTTTTGTTTTGGTTTTTTTTCTTTTCTTTCATTTAGAGAAGCTAGGTGATTTATGGTCTAGGGTGAGCGGGTTTACACATCTATATGTGGAATTTTTATACCTCTATTTTATGTTTTTATGAGTATGAGGTGTTGTAGAATTTTTTTTTATTTCTTATGGTATGTGTGTCTTTGAGTCCTATGTATAAATTAAATGTGCATTCATTCTGAGTGAAGAGGTTCTGATCGTATGAGAATTCTAGTCTGATATTTATATGAAATTACAAGGAATTGTTAGGTCGATTGGCATAAATAGATACCCATTTCTTCTTTGACCCATAATGCAGAGAGTCGATGAGCTCTTAGCCTTTGATAATGAATATAAGTGATGCTAAGCTCTAATTTGAGCACATTTAATACTGACATCGGAATTCTTTGCATTGAATCAATAGCGTGTTGGACGTAGTCAAAGTTAAGGGCGGTTCAAGTTAAGCGATGATCCCATTACAGTAATACCGTGAGTAATGATTTTCCGAAACACCAAAAGAGGAACCTGGAATGCAGAAGCGGGCTTGAGAGAAATGAATTGAAATGAAGTGGAATCTCGGAGTTAACCTCGAGAGCGAAGGCAGAATTCATACATAACAAGGGCACTTGAGAAATGAAGTGGAACCTTGAGTCAGTTATGGAACCGTGAGGAGCACGGTGAAACCGGAGTTGAAAACCCAGTGGGTTCGCGTGATAAAAAAGTGGTAAATTGATTTCGAAGAAAAAATGCGATTCCATTGGTTGATGGACGCGTGGCAAGAAGTGGGTTTTAAAAACCATCTATATCGCGCAACTCTAAAGGATTGAGCCTCATGCACCAAATTTGCGCGATATCCATTCCAACCGTCCGATGAATGGCGCTGGGAGATCGACGACAGTCACTGTTACGCAATGTAGGATGATTAACGCCAAGGTAATTTAACAGTGTTATGGGCCAGAAGCGTTTAATTAAATGATTTATTTAAAAGTTAAATGGTCCGAAGCATACGACGAAGGCTTGTAAGTTGGCTATTTACGTGTTATAACTACTGACTGAAAGGTGTTGATATTTATATAATCGAACCTTGTATGGATAAGGTTGTATGTGGGATAAGAAATGTGCTAATGAGGGAAGCTCTGTGGTGGGACCCGAATATGCTGTGTAAGGGGTCAAAGTTAGTCCAAATCCAAAGTTCACCAACGTTTCTTAAAGCAGAAGGTAAATTGCAAAAGTAAACCAGTTCATTATTTCATATTGGGTGCCATGATTTTAAATGTTTCCCTGACTGACCAGATCAAAAAAGTAAACCGTATGCACACATGTCAAATACAGAGGCGCTGTATGTACAGAGCCCTGCAAATTCCCGAGACAACACACCGAAAAAGTGGGCGAAAACCATAGTACGACTGTAGATCAGGGATTGACGGCAGTTCAAAACCATTGAAACTGTCACTAAGATCTATGCATTTTGCAATAACATGTTGAAACTATCCACCAATGAGATGCAAGAAAAATAAATTAAAAAATTATTAAAACTTAACTATAGCCAAACTATACAAAAATTGAAGAGATATGTCTAGTCAAAGACAATTAATGTCACTACCAAGCAAAACTTGATGTGTAGTGACCTGCCAATGGTAGGTACAATAATATGTAGTAACAAAATGTTTTCTTTTTTGGTGAAAGACGTTATATTTTGACAAAGTTATTTTTAAGTTGTTGTCACAATATATTAGAGTTGGTATTTGTTGTATTTTTTGATTATCACCTAATACTCTACTCATATTCTACATTTGATGTTGCTACAAACTCAGCCTTTGCTGATCAACTTTTTATAATGGGCTACTTATTGGATGCTCATGAAATCACGATGCCTAAACCAAGATAGAAGACATATCTTGAAGTGATAAGCTTATCATCCATGCCACTTGCAAAAACATTATGAGTATATTGAACCAAGAAATGATTACTAGTGATGGATTGCAATATATCATATTGTTGGGAATCATGATTGTCATTAGACCAAAACTCACAAGTGTTAGTCAACGATCGCATCACCAAAGATAACGATTCACGAGAGGCAATTAGTCCATATTGCGAAACATATGGGAAGCGTTGGTTTATCAATTTCCAACAATCTCCCCCCAATGTGAGTTAGGTGTGTATCGAACTCGTGACCTACGCTTTGATACCACTTGTACCAACTGTTGGTCAAGGTTGTCATTGATGTCAATATTGAATTATTGAAATGAAAAATGTTGGAAAAAATCCTGGCCCTTATGATGAATGAATAACCCTTTTGATGTTTCCCTAACCTCTCTTTATTCAAACCCTAACACTAGAGAAACCCTAGTTGTGTTGAAGAAAATCCTAAGGTGTGAAACTCTAATTCTATGTGCATACCTTAGATACCTCATGTATATCATGAATCCTTAACTCTATATAATGTTGGCATGAATAAAGGTCACACTTAAGAAGCCCTTACCATGAAACCCTTCTAGGAACATGTATGCACATGTAATAACAAACCCTTTTTCGCTAACATGGTTCAATGCAATAAATGCATAAATTCATGAAGTCCTAAATGTCTTGCTAAATTTTGAGATTCAACAAGATGATGATCTTAGTGAAAATTAAGCATCTTCACTAGGTGGGGCCCGCATGCTATTTTTAGGTGTATGTCTATTTTTAGAATGGTGATAATATTCTAAAATTAGCAAGATGCTGATTCTAGATGGTTGAGAAAATTCTATCATTAGATGAGTTTCTATTTTTAGATCATGGGTGAAGTCTATTTATAGATCACATATCTAAAAATAGAATGCATATCGATTATTATTAGCCCTTAAAGATAATCAGACAATAAATAATAACTTATTCTCTTGAAGCACTTGATTTCAGTTAACTGATGTGGAAAACCAGTTAGCTGAAGGAATTACGCATTCCAATGTTGGTTGGTGACTCATGCATGATGGACTTCATTGTAACTGAGTGTGACATAGTTGTAACAGATTTGGAAGAGTAGTTATGTGAGTTATTATTTATTTAACTCAGTTAAGTGAGTTAAACTTAGTTGTGCTAGTTGTAACTAAAGATACACTAGTGAAAGATGAGTGAATTAATTATTTAATTAATTCACAAGCAGTGTCTTACTGACAACTGAATAAATACAATAGTTAACTACTTGCACGTCAGATCCAGTGGAGAACCAGTGGAGAGATACGTGAAAGGGCGTGTTTGACTATCAGTTGTGACTATAGTGATGCATTCAATACATCTACACACACATTGGAGTTTCCAATGAGGATTTTGAAGTCAAGGCAAGGAAATTTCAAATTCATTCAGGGACCTTCTTTAGCAACGATTGTGCAGTGGAGGTAGGTTGTCAGGAGGCAGTAAATTGGTGCATGTGTGAACCAATTTTTGTATGACTGTGTGAGACGATTGTATATTGTCTTGAGAGCTCTATGAGTTGAGCTTTGTATGAGATTGTTTCATGATTCCATGATATACATAATATATGATAGTTGGGGTTTTTAGATTTAAGCTTTCCCGGTAAAACATCTTGTTATGTGCGATTGATTTTTTCTTCATGTGTTTGCAATTGGCGATTTAATTTTTGTAAAGAATTGAGTAGAAGGATTATGTATTTAACAGTGGATTTAATTGTTAGATCAGGGGAGTTTGGAAATACATTATTTTGTTTATAAATTTCTACATGGTATCGGAGCAGTGTTAATCACTGAAGATTGCAATACTGAAGCAGTGTTGAGTTATGTTGGTGGAACAATTCGAATTTTCTACAAGAATTTATTGGTGTGACAGTTGAGTAAACATTGAAATGGATTTCAATGGGTTGCAGTTGGAGTATGCACTCAAGGGTAGCTCGAACTACATAGCCTGGAAGGATAGGATGGAGGTGGTGCTTGAAGATAATGGCTTGAAATATTTCATTGATAGCGATGTTCCTATGACCACTTTGACGGATTTTGCATTACTTGACGCCTGGCAAAATAAAGTAGCGAAGATGAGAAGGATTATATGGAAGATGTGAAAGACCATATTGTGTCAAGAATTCACAGGAAAGGCACTCCATTTGCAATGTGGAAGGCTTTGACAGATCTTTTCCAAAGCAACAACGACCATAGGAAGTTGCCACTGAAAGATAAACTAAGAAAAAATCAAAATGGAGAAGGGAAAAAATATTCCAAAGTATCTCACGGAGTTTGTCCAATGTAGGGATGAGCTGGTGAGTGTGTGAATTACAGTTTTTTATGATGACTTGGTGAGCTTGGTTCTCCTTGGACTTCTAAAGAGTTGGCACATTTATCAAGACTCTGTCAATGGACAGGAAAAACTATCGGATTAGGAGCGACTTTGATCGGATCTAGTGTAGGAGGAGATAAGGTGGAATACTAGGGATGGATCTTCATCAAAGCATGATGATGAAGAGGATTGTGCTTTGGCTGCCAAAGCGAGGAAAGGGAAGGGGAAGAAATCCCATTCAAAATTTGAGGCTAAAGGCAAGAAGCTGGATTTGTCCAAGGTGAAGTGTTTTCGCTGTCATGAACATGGGCATCTCTCCACTAACTGCCCACAGAAAAAGAAGAACAAGAAGGATGTTGGAGCTGTAGCCAGTGAGGCCCTTGCTTCGCAATTTGAACTTGATTTCTCTTTGATCGCATGCTTGGTTTCAAGTGCAATGGGATCGGTGTGGTATCTTGATAGTGGTGCTTCCTTCCACATGACGGGAGATAAGGAGATTTTTAGCGACTTGGAGGAGAAATATCTCCAAATGCATATAGAGATGGGTGATGATGGATGATACAATGCGATCAGCATTAGTACCATTACCTTTGACAGGGAGTCAGGTAAACCATTTCTGTTGAAAGATGTTATGCATGTTCTAGGTCTAAAGAAGAACTTGGTCTCAGTCGCGATGTTGGAGGACAGAGGTTATGACGTTGTTTTCAGTAATGGAAAAGATTTCCTGCAAAATAAAACAATGAGTCAAACCAAGAGGATAGGGATTCGAGTTAAGAATATTTACAATATGGAGGTAGATGGCTATGTTGCAATGGTGAGCAAAGAAGAAGAAGTGGTGAGCCAGGATGAGGGCGAATTATGGCACAGGAGATTGGGCCATCTTCACCATGGTGCCCTGAATATTTTGCAAAACATTTCTACTAGACTTCCCAAGTGTACACTTGCGCAGATAAATCAGTGCAAGGGATGTACTATGGGTAAGTTTGTGAAGACCGCCTTTCATGAAAAGGAGAATCGTGCTTCAGTGATCCTGGAAAGAGTTCACACAGACGTGTGTGGACCATTCTCAGTTGCTTCAACAATAAAACATAGGTATTATGTTATTTTTGTTGATGAATATTCTCGTAGATGTTAGATCTTCTTCATGAAGAAGAAGGATCAAACATTCTCAAAGTTCTGTGAGTTTAAAGCATTGGTGGAGAAAGAGTTGGGGAAGCAAGTGAAGGCTCTGCTGAGCGATAATGATGGTGAATATATCTCGAACGAATTCAAATACTTCTGTAGCAAAGAAGGAATTCGAAGAGAACTCATAGTGCCTCATAACCCACAATATAATGGGGTCGCGGAGAGGAAGAACATAATGATCATGGGTGTTGCACGAGCTATGCTGCATGATCAGGGCCTACCAATGCACTTGTGGGTAGAAGCATGCAACATCGTGGTTTATGTGCAAAATCGTTGTCCTCATAGATTACTTGGCATGAGTACACCTGAAGAAGCTTTTACTGGTAAGAAACCAGAGGCTTCTCACTTTAAAATTTTTGGCTCATCTGTTTATGTTCATGTGACCAAGAATGCCAAGAAGAAGATGGAGTCGACTGTTGAAGTTGGGATATTTTTGGGGTACACAGAAACACCCCATAATTATCATGTGTATTTTCCAAACAGTCAAATGAATGTGGTACGACGGGATATAAAATTCAATGAGGAGAAAGCCTTGAAGTTGTCACTTGAGAGGGAGCTACACTTGCATGTAGAGGAGGAAATACTTGTTCCCAAAGTTGAGTCTCTAGATGTGGATCAGCCATAAGAGGAGGTTCATGGACTGGAGGAGTCCACTCATGGAGAGCCAAACATCAAATTGGTAGAAGGTGTACCATAGAATATGAGAGGCTAAAGCTTGATGCAGCACAGAATGTAGGAGTCCCTATTTCACAGCACAGATAGAGACAGTCTCCTGACCGATTCACTGGATACATGGCACTCATGAGCAAATGTATTGTGATTGAGCCATCTTCCTTTCAGGAAGAAGTGCAGGAGCCCACATGGGTAGATGCAATGGTGGAGGAGTATGACTCCATTGTTAGAAACAGTGCTTGGGAAATTGTTTCAAGGCCGATTGATAAATCAGTGGTAATTTCAAGATGGATCTACAAGGTAAAGCAAGCTTCTGATGGGAGTGTTGAGAAGTATAAGGCAAGGTTTGTTGCTCAAGGCTTATCATAGATCGAGGGGATTGATTATGAAGAAACCTTTGCACCTGTCACACGATATTCTTCCATAAGGACCATCCTTGCTCTCTTAGCGCATATGGGTTGGCACATTCATCATATGGATGTGAAGAATGCATTCCTTAATGGGGTCATTGAGGAAGAAGTGTACATTGAGTAGCTTGAAGGATTTGAGATCTTCAGCAGTGAGTCGCATGTGTGCAGACTCAAAAGAGCGTTGTATGGGCTGAAGCAAGCACCCCGTGCTTGGCACACTCAGATCGATAGCTATTTCATTGGACTTGGCTTCAGCAAGAGTGAGGCGGATGAAAACCTATACCAGATTGTGGTGGAGGGTAAGCTTTGAATCATTGTTCTTTATGTTGATGATTTAATACTGACTGGTGATGAGCAGCTGATACACTCATTCAAGGAGGATCTTTCAAAGGAGTTTGAGATGAAAGATATGGTTCTCTTTCATTATTTCCTTGGATTGGAAATATGACAGTGAGAAGGTGAAATGTTTGTGTCTCAAGGCAAGTATGCAAGGGAGATACTCGGTAAGTTTCACATAGAGGGCTGCAAATCCATGGATACTCCTCTTCCAGGAAACTGGAAGAAAGAGGATGCTACATCGGCAGAGGTAGTGGATGCTACTATTTATCAACAGTTGGTGGGTCTGCTCATGTATTTAGTTAATACAAGACCATACATATGCTATGTGGTGAACCAACTTAGTCAAGAAATGGTTAAGCCTACCAAGCTCTTTTGGAAGGCAGACAAGCATGTCCTGAGATATCTCAGCGGCACATCTGAGTATGGCTTATGGTACAGACAAACTTATGAGGTGAAGTTGCATGGCTTCACGGATGCAGATTGGGCAAGCAACCCAACGGACAGAAAATTCTAAGTAAATCTAGCATTTATGGAAATATCTCATTGGTTACAAGCATTGTTACAAAAATTAAGAATTTATTGAAGTGTGCTTGTGCACATTTTATTCCATATTTAGTTTATGGGATCAAATAAAGAAGAGAATCTAGATATTTATATTAAATAATGTATATAAAAAATAAATAAATAACTAAAAAAAAGCTAATTATGGTAATAAACTATTTATTTAATTTTCAATTTATACTCATCTTAAATTAATGGAAAATAAATAAATCAAATTAGTATGGAAAATAAATAAATCAAATTAATATGATGGTGGCTCAAAATAAAAAATTTAGTTACACAAAAGTTTAAGTGTGACTGCAAAATTCTTAAAAAATTGTTGTTGTTGTTGTTTTTTTTTTTTTTAGTTTATATTTTTTAATTATGATCAAAATTGTGAAGACAAAAAAGAAAATATTATTTATTGCAGTGTCTACTTAAATTTTATATTTTATATTGCATCATGATAGTTAGTGTAATATGCAACATTGTTCCTTTTGTTATTTAAATAGGCTAGTTTCATAGTTAGTAAAAGCCCCAAACCTAATGTCTCTTCTTTTTTTGAATAAAATTTTGGTTATGGAAAAATCCATAACTTTGAAAAAAAAAAAACTCATAAATAATTTATGAGGACAATTGGCAAGGGTTTTTTTTCAACAATTTTAAATTCTGAAAATTTGATTTTAAATTAGAAATTCAACTTTTAAAAATTCAAAAATCATTTTCAATTTCTAAAAAAATAAATTTAATATTTAATTTTACCAAAACTTTAAAAAACTTTCAAATTAGTTTTTAAAAATTTACAAATTAATTAAAAGTCAAAGAATTTTCACCCAAATAGAGTATAATATACTCACAATATACTCTGCCTTCACGAGACATAATAAACATCAAAACATTTACTTTATCATACATTTCATGTCATTAAAAAAGACATAGAAATTAGCTAAATTATAATTTTATTTTAAATTATTATTATTATTAACAATGAGAAGAAGAATTATTATCTCAATTAAATATATATACATTTTAAGAAAACAACCATGGGGATTCACCTCCACTTTATCATGGATATTGTTAGACCCTTGTTCATAAGACTTGTTTTTTTAGTTAATGAATTTAATTACAAGGATGCTTTGGACATAAATCTCAACTTTTAATTTGTGTATACCACTAGAAATATTTTAGAATATTTAATGGAGGTTAAATCCCTACCATCCACCTAATAATTATTGATGATAAAATTAAAATTTTAAAAGTCTTATTTCAAAATAAACTCACCTAATAGCCTAAATATTTGTTTTATAAAGAAATTTAGAATAACTTTCAAGAAAGATCTTGAGAAAAAAAATTTAGAACTAAGTAGATACTCAATATTGATAACTCAACTTTTTTTAGAGTTTTATATATCTAGAAAATCATTAGTGAAATTTTTTGAGGTAAAATCTTGGTTTTTGTTATTTAAACTGGTTTTTTGACTCTATATATGGATTCATCACCCTCAAAAACCTCTAGGGCACTTCGATTGTGCAAAGTTAGGAATCAAACTTCTCTTTTCAATAAATTCCTGCCGGAATTTAGAGAAATTACACCGTAAAAAGTCACCGTAAAAGCCTTCAAAAAGTCGCACTAAAGACTACTCGATTTATCACGGGTAAAAATATTTTAATATTCCTCGTTAACTATGCTATGGGGCAATAGTACTTATGCTATGGGCCAATCGTACTTCAACTAATTTGTTGAAGTACTATTGGCCACTAACTTCTTCAATATTTATCACACTTAATTTTGTATTTGTAAATATGTTGGCCAATTAATATTTTGATATACAAAATTATAAGTAGATTGTACCATTATTTACAAGCTTTTGAATAAAATAATATTTAGTAATAAAATGTTTGCTTTTTCAGTGAAAGACGTCAGTTTTTGACAAAGTTATTGTTAAGTTGTCACAATATATTGGAGTTGGTATTTGTTGTATTTTATTATTATCACCTAATACTCTACTCAAATTCTACTATTGATGTTGCTACAAACTCGGCCTTTGTTGATCAACTTGTTATAATGGGCTACTTATTATATGCTCATGAAATCATGATACCTAAACCAAGATAGAAGACATATCTTGAAGTGATAATCTTATCATCCATGCCACTTGCAAAAAAAATATGAGTATATCGAACCAAGAAATGATTACTAGTGATGGATTGCAATATATCATATTGTTGGGAATCATGATTGTCGTTAGACCAAAAACTGCAGGTTTTATTCAATGATCGCATCACCAGAGATAATGGTCCATGAGAGGCAGTTATTCCATATCACAAAACACACGGGAAGCGTTGGTTTATCAATGTCCAACAATCTCCCCCTAACGTGAGTTAGGTGTGTATCGAACTCATGACCTATGCTCTGATACCACTTGTACCAATTGTCGGTCAAGGTTGTCATTGATGTCAATATGGCATTGTTGAAATGACAAATGTTGGAAAAATTCCTAGCCCTTATGATGAATGAATAACCCATGTTTCCCTAACCTCTCTTTATTCAAACCCTAACACTAGAGAAACCCTAGTTTTGTTGAAGAAAATCCTAAGGTGTGAAACCCTAACCCTATGTGCATACCCTAGATACCTCATGTATATCATGAATCCTTAACTCTATATAATGTTGGCATGAATAAAGGTCACACTTAAGAAGCCCTTACCATGAAACCCTCCTAGGAACATGTATGCACATTTAATGACAAACTCTTTTTCCCTAACATGGTTCAATGCAATAAATGCATAAATTCATGAAGTCCTAAATGGATTGCTAAAAATTCCCTGATAATCCTATTGAGATTGAAAGCCTAAGTTTGTAAAGAAGGAGCCCTAAACATTTTCCAAAATATAATAATAAAGGTTGCCATGAATAAATTAATTATGCCAGTTCACAAAAATATAGTTTTATTAATGAAAAATTACCTCATCTAAAGGCAGAATTGGCATAAGCTTGTAGAAGATTTTTTCCTCTTTCTAACTAGATATCACTCACCCTCTAACTCCTTCTAGTTTGAAAGAAAATGATTTTTCAAGATGAAAAAAAAATATTATTTATGCTAGCCAACCTAATCCAACTTGTGTAGGATGACATGTCCCACCAACAGACGTGTCCCTTAATTTATAGTCAAATAAATATAAATAAAAATAAAAATAATTCATTTTGACCATCCAATTTTGGTGAAAAACACACATTTCGGTGGTTATTTCAGAGATAAAAATACAGGACAAAAAGGATGTCGTGGAGGACAAGGAATATTTATGTTTAAGATAATATTATTTTCTGAGGAATAGGGATACATTGGAATAGTCATGTGTAAGCTAGGATTGTTGGAGGAAAATATAACTTGTGACCTGTGAGGGCTTATAATAGAACAAACCTGGACTTATCCTTTGAAGGTTTGGATTCTTAACAGATTGGTGAAGCTCGGACCACCTTCAGTCACTCATATTTGTGACATTCATCTGTGGTGACTTTTATTTGTGATTCGAACAACAAACTATGGTGGACAACTCAGATTACAGTAAACTTTCATGACAACTTGTTACAGTTTTTTTTGGATGTTCAAATTAATAGAATGATTGTGGGAAGAAATAGTTGGAAAGGTGCAGATGCTTGAACCCTTGATATCTTAGATTTTTGAATTGGAAACTCGTGGTGAACTTTCACCTATTGAAGCTCGAACTGTAGAAATTACACCAATGGATTCAATCCGATCATGCAATTTACTAAAAAAAGAAATTGAATCCTTCTAAAATATTTGCGGAATATAAATCACGATCACTCAATAACATGAAATTAAGAGAAATAAGTAAATCAATCTTAGAACACAATATTTTCCTGGGGAAATCAATTGCTCAAAACCCCTCTATCTTTATTGTATAATCAACCAAGGGATCATGAAACAACACAATGCATATGTGCTCACCACAACCTCATACACTCTATCAATTGTCTCACACTAATCTAGGCAAAATTGGATAAACACATAGCCAATTTCCTACCCACCTTTAGCCTGCCTTGCTCACGCAATCCCTAGGAAAAATAATTCCTATTAAATAGGAATTCCAACCTTCATTGACTAGCAATCCATCATGGGATTCTTGTGGCTTTATAATTTCACCTAGGAAGTTTGCTAATAATACAACTGATAGTTTACCTGCCTTTAACCTTTGTCTCAACTAGGTCGTCATCAGAATTGACATGCATGTAGCTATTAATAATGAATCATCAATTACTTGGTATATCACTACTTGTGAATTAAATCTATTTTAATTCACTTGACCTTCCACTAGCTCATCAATCAGTTAGAACTAGTTAAATTGATTTTAACTCAATTAATTTGAGTTAATTTATTGCACTCACACCACACTAGTGCTACAACTGCAACTGGACCTTGTAAATAATAGAATCACTCTACATGCCTATCCTTTGACCCTCAACTCAAACTTCTTGAGCTAACTAAGTCTATCACACTTAGTTAACTATTACAAGTTGTTATGATATAAGATTACAATTTATTTTCCAATTTATTTAAAAATTGGTCACCAATATTAGCATTAATGTGTCACTAAATTCCTCACTCATTTGTGACCTGGAATCCCACACTAGTATGTGGTGCATTTTATTATTGAATTTCAACACTCCCTCTCAATAAAAAAGGGATTATCTGCTACCCCTTCCTACCTCTATAGTATTTTATCTTTGAAAGCGCCTTTGTCAAGATATATGCATCCTGATCTTCCATGGGAATGTACTGCAACAACATAATGCGCCTTTGAACACAATCTCTGAGATGGTGGTACAAGATTTCAATATTCTTGGACCTGTCATGGAATACCAGATTAACTGACAGTTTTATTCTTTTTTAGTTATCACAATGTATCACCTTCGGATCCATCTGATGATCAAACAAGCCAACAAGTACCTTCCTCATCCAGATGGCCTCACATGTAGCCTGACCAGCTTCCATGTACTTTTCCTCAGCTAAACTGAGTGCAACGGATCTCTGCTTCCTGTTGTACCAAGAAATTGTTGTGGATCCTATGTTGAAGATCCCCCTTGATGTGATCTTCCTGTCTGATGGACTACCTGCCCAATGTGCATCGATGAAGCCTTGACGCTTCACTCCCTCTGTCTGTTTGTACCATAATCCATACTCTGTAGTGCCCCTGAGATATCTCAACACATGCTTCCCCGCCTTCCAAAAGATCTTGGTAGGCTTAACCATAGCTTGACTAAGTTAGTTAATTGCGTAGCATATGTCTAGTCACATGTTCACCAAATAGATAAGTGAACTCACAAGATGTCCATAAACAGTAGCATCCACTACCTCACCTGAAGTAGCATCCTCCTTCCTCCAGTTTCCTGTGAGAGGAGTCTCCATGGGTTTTCTGCCCTCCATGTGGAACTTCCTCATAATCTTCTTGGCATGCTTTCCATGAGATAAAAATATCTCCCCATCTCTTTTCCATATTTCCAAGCCAAGGAAATAGTACAATAGCCCCATGTCCTTCATCTCAAACTCTCTGCAAGATCCTCTTTGCAAGAAGTTATGAGCTGCTCGTCACCTGTCAGTAAATATCATCAACATAAAGTACAATAATCAAAATCTTACCATCAACCACAATATGATATAGGTTCCAAACCGCTTCACTCTTTGTGAAGCCCAAACCGATGAAATAGTTGTTGATCCTGGTGTACCATGCACGAGGTGCTTGCTTCAGCCCATACAATGATCTCTCAAGTCAGCACACATGTGACTCCCTGTCAAAGGTCTCAAAGCCTTCTGGTTGCTCAATGTACACTTCTTCCTTAATAAATCCATTGAGAAAGGTTGTATTTACATCCATCTGATATATCTGACACCCCATCTGCGCTGAGAGTGCAAGGATAGATCTAATCTATGAGTACCTTGAAACCAGTGCAAATGTCTCCTCATATTCAACCCCCTCTACTTGTGAGAATCCTCGGACCACAAATCTAGCCTTGTATTTATCCACACTCCCATTTGTTGCTTGCTTCACCTTTTAGATCCACCTGGATCCAACCACTAACTTCCCCATTGGTCTTGGGGCCACTTCCCATGCACTGTTTCTGATAATGGAGTCATACTCCTCAACCACGGCATTAACTCATGTTGGTTGTTGCACTGCTTCCTCAAAATAGGATGGTTCTATCACAATACACTCACTCATAAGAGCCATGTATCCAGTGTACATGTTTTGGTACCTTCTCCACCTGCACTATGATGTACGTGAAACTACATGCTCTGTCACATCTAGCATCAAACTTTCAACCTCTCTGGTGTGATTCCTACCATTTTTGGTGGATGGCTTTCCATGAGTGGTTTTTGCCACTCCATGATCCTCTGCTTGTGGATGCTCCACATCCCGAGGTTGATCCTTTGGAACTAAGAGTTCCTCATCTGCATGCAAATCAAGCTCCCTCTCAAGGGACAATCGCATGGATTTATCCTCATCAAATTTAACATCTCTCCTCACAACTATCATCCTGTTAGCCGACAAATACACCCGATAGTTTTTGGGAGTATCATTGTACCCCACAAATATCCCAACCTCTGTTGTTTGTTCTAGCTTCTTCCTGGCATCTTTGGTCACATGGAAATCAACAAATGAGCCAAAAATTTTAAAATATGAAACATTCAGTTTCTTACCTAAAAAAGGCCTCCTCTGGTGTACTCAGGGAAAGTATTAGATGAGGACTACGGTTCTCCAAAAATACGACTGTCTTGCATGCCTCTGCCCACAGATGCAATGGTAGGCCCTAATCATGTAACATAGCTCGTGCTGCTCCCACAATTTTTCTATTCTTTCTTTCTGCAACCCCATTATGTTGTGGGTTATGAGGTGCAATCAATTCTCTTTTAATTCCTTCTTTGGCACAGAAGTTCTTGAATTCATTAGAGATATACTCACCACCATTTTCGCTCCTTAGAGCCTTCACCTTCTTCCCTGTATCTTTCTCTACTAGTGCTTTGAACTCACAAAACTTGGAGAATGTCTGATCTTTCTTCTGCAAAAAGAAGATCCAACACTTTCTAGAAAAATAATCAACAAAAATCACATAATACTTGTGCTTTGTTGTGGAAGGTGTAGATAATGAAACACACACATTTGAGTGAACTCTCTCAAGGATTGTCGATGCTCGATTCTCCTTCTCATGAAAAGTGGCTTTATTATACTTCCCCATGGTACATCCCTTGCATGTGTTTATCTGTGAAAGAGTACCCTTTGGAAGACATGTAGAAATTTGTTACATGATCCTCAAAGCATTGTGGTGTAGATGGCCCAATATCACGTGTCATAACTCACCTGTATCTTGGCTCACCACCTTCCCTACTTTATTGCTCAATGCTACACAACCATCTACATCAAGTTTGTAGAGATTCTTCACATGAACCCCATTCTTGTTTACCTGTCCTATGGATTTGTGATGAAGGAATCCTTTCCTTCGCTGAAAATCACATCATATCCAAGATCCTCCAACACAAAAACTGAAACTAAATTATTTTTCAAGCCTAGTACATGCATGACATATTTTGATATGAAGGTCTACCTAACTATCTATGGAAAGTAATTGTACCATTCCCAGTAGTGCTATACCTCATGTCATCACCCATCTCGATGTGCATCTGAAGATCCTTCTCTGCCAAGCTACTAGAGAGTTCTTTGTTTCCCGTCATGTGGAAAGATGCTCCCACTATAAGAAAAAATGACATTGGTGAGGGTCATGTTTGTGACGGAACTTTAAGGTCTATCACCATTGTCACATATGGTGATGGTCCTTAAAAAACGTCATTGTAAGTGTATATAGTGATGGTCCTTTAAGGTTTGTCACCAAAGACATTTTCAATGACACTTTTGGTGAGGGTCATTAAAAGCCCATCACTAATTCTCTCTTTGGTGACACTTCTAGTGACGAAATTTTAATGACCTTCACTAATTCTCTTTTTGTTACATTTGGTGATGTTCAAAAAATGTTCATCATCATTGATCATTTCAATGAGTTTTTGATGACACTATGTTCCTGTTAATATATTTTTTGTCAAAATATAATGATTTAAGACCATTATTCTGGAGTATTTTTTATAATATAGATTGAAATAAATTACTAATTTATGATCTAACATGTACAAAGTGAAAACTTCATTTTCAATTATACCCTGAGATCGTTTGAAATAGTTTCATTTGCTTTTATTCCATTCTGGCTTATGGTCTTTCTTGGCTATATGGTCTCTCCAGGGGAAAGATTGAGCTGAGCTTCAAGAAATAGTAAATGATCTTATAGATACAAAAATGTATCACTCTCCAGGAATTTGGATTGCGCTTATATCCATAACTGTAGGAATTGGATCCGAACTTTTTCCAGTCTCTTTTAATCAATGGACCCCTTATGAAGAAGTGCGATTCATTTTACAAATTATTACCTCTCTAATAAAATAGAGTGAATAGATATCCATCTTTCTTTTTTAGAAATGTTTCTATCTCTAAAAACTCTATGGACATGTGGAAAAGAGAAAGAAAAGGACTGTTACCCCTACCTCCACTCGGACCAATACATCACTTTTACCGAAAAAAAAAATTTAATTTTTTTTTTTTTCGGTAAAATCACAATTAGGGTAAAGCAAGGTCAGAAACAACTAATATCTTTGAATGAACAAAGATATTTTAGGGATTGGTAATACTTTCTATTGATTCAATAGATTTTGTCTTATACATACGCGAGGAAGGTAATAAAAAAAGGAATCAATTTATTATTTTCTTCCTTCTTTATCACTTAGGAACCGCGCGAGGTTCGAGTCCCATGCACGGTTCTGAATGAGAGAAAGGAGTGAGGGGTCCTATTTTCGAAAACTCTATCATTCCAGTCGTTGCTTTTCTTTCATTCCAAAATAGCTGCTCCAGCCGCTAAACGCATAGCAATGGATATATATGCACATATAGAATGGATAGGATCCTTGACATATTGTTATTTTGTACCATATTCAATTTTTAGGTTTCTATTGAATTGAAAAAGAAAGGATGTTCAGTCGTCTTCTTTATGTATATGAAATCTCCTTCAGATAATGAAAATAAAAATAAAATTGGATGATATATGATGAACCTATATGACCAATCTATATCAATACTTGAATACGTTATCTATAACATATATTCTATATTCATAGATCAGAATATTTTTTCATATATATATATGCATGGAATAGAATTCACTTTTGGGATGCCTTGATGGTGAAATGGTAGACACGCGAGACTCAAAATCTCGTGCTTAAGAGCGTGGAGGTTCGAGTCCTCTTCAAGGCATAATATTGCTCATGCTTATTGAATGAGTAATTCAATGGCAAATCTCGTACGAGAGTCTCTCAATATATTAGGATATATTCTCTGTTTATACGAGGTATTCCGACGATTACCTACAAGTTAACGCTGTTGGAATAGGACAATGGATCACAGGTAGGATCAGATCTTCTCTACCTAATGAGGAGTCCATTCCGAATCCACCCTCGTATTATAAGGTATATTTCATTAAGGCTACAGATTGAGAAGATCGATACATAGATTGACCATATACCACCTCTCTCAAGATCTTGCAAGATCCACGAATTACGACCGAACCTCAACAACTATATCCATGTCGGATCCTGTGACTCTATCCTTTCCTCTCTTCCGAATAGTGTGGGAAAAAGAATGCTAGAACCAAAATAGAGGAAATAAGGAGTAAGCATAGTCTAGTAGAGAATATCTCTCTCATTAAGTTCAAGAAAATTGGCTTGTCTTTACTATGCTTACTCTTACATGGTCGAAATCTCGGAGTGAGGAACCTATCTTCAAATTAAAGATCTATAAAGTCTTTTTTTTTTCCTCCAACATACTTACTATATTTGTACAATACCAAGAAAGGATTCATTATAGGATCTTAAATTGGAGCATATATAGAACATAACCTCTCATTGATTCCCACGACCCTACTGCCCGGTCAATTTTCTTTTACTTCATTCCAGATTCTCCCAGCTGATATCAAATCTTAATCCTGTTGTATAAATTGAGTGTTCAATTTCATTCGGAAAAAGACATTCCTTCTCCAACAATGTCTTTGTAATTTGATCCAATAACACTCTATTAGATAGGAACAGATTTGATAAATATTGATAACTCTCGAATAGAGTATTATAAAGAAAAGATTCATTAGATAATAAACTATTGGTTTCGAGCCATCTTTTTTGGCGATGAATTAACGATTGGAAGCGGTCAACCCTTTCTCTCGAATTTTCGATCAACCAACATTTATATAAATATGGAGAAGAATATGGCCGTATACGTTCCAAGTGGATACCAATTTCTTGAATGTGTTTGAAATGCTCGATATGTCTATGTCTAAGAGACAATGGTTTCCACGAATTCATGATCAAAACCGAATTGATCTCGTATTTTGAATCATATCTATGAAAAGCACTTTGGAAACTTTGTTTAGGGAAAAAATTAGGTTTTGCTAGTAATCTCCTTGAACCATAAGTAATATAAAGCCTTTTCAGCAGTTCTTCGTCTTCGAAAAATTCTCGGCGTGAAAACACAGGGCGCTGCTCTTGAAATAGGAAGGGATCCCAAAGAAATCGTTTTCCTCGACAGAACGTGGGTTTCTCCGAGGATTTATATTGCCTCGGATATTGTCTAGCAAATTTCGATCTTTCTAGCTGCGCTTTTTTCTTCGATCCGAACCGATACGAAGATCCCAATGAATTGGGTGTTTTTGTATGATCGAATCGATTACTGCGAAGAAAACTAAGACGCCTGGTCCTAGGAGTCCAAACTACGCTCTTTATTAATTCTTCATCCATATCCATATCCCTATACATTTTTTTTGTGGCGAGAGTAAACTTCAATTCATATTCTTTCAGAAATCGTATCATATGATTATTTCTCATTTTAGGTTGAGGAACAAATGTGATTTGATCCTTATCGAACTTACTCTGATCCTTATCGGACTTACCCCGACATATTCCTAACCTAGAAAATGGAAACTCCACCAGAATACTTTCTAAAAGACTAGAAGCTAGATCAAGATCATGCTCAGCGTATTTATCGAGAGGAATCCAATTCTCTCTATTTCGTTCCGATATAGACCAAGAATCTCGAGCCGCTGATCCGGCCAAGCAACCTAAAATATGGGGAAGTATGGTCAATTCCTTCATAGTTGTTTCGGCAATCGAAGGTTCTAAATACCATTCGGACAAATAAAAAAACCTTTTCTTCCATAATTCCTTTTTGGTAGATAGAGGATTCATGGGAGAATTCCTTCTAAGCGTATTTTGTATAACAGCCTTTCCTACTTTGTAGATAAGTCTTTCGTCATTTTGACCGGATCCAACCTGATTATCCATAGATTGAAGATGAGAAATTTGACTATAAATAGCGTATCGAATTGTATTAGTGTCTATAACTGATTTCTTTCGGGTAATACTAGTTATTAAGGCTTCATTGGCCAGTGCTGCTAGATCTCGTGCATCAGAATCTATGGTTATAGATCCAAATTCATCGGGACATGATACCTCTTTTTCCGAGTATAATCCCTTGCTACATAAAAGAATAGGAAATTCCCTTTGTCGCTGTGGGATAACAAGCATTCGAATATTGATCGAGCTATCTAATCGATTTGGAGCTATTAGAGCTGGATCCACTCTTTGGGGGATATGAGTTGAAGCAATAAAAATAATATTTCTAATAGAATCTTTCTCACCACCCCTAGAAATATAGTTCAATAATAAACCAAGGAAAGAGTCAGTGAAGCCTAAACCAAATAAATGGGTAATTGTGTCATTGACATTCAGTTCATGAATGTTTGGAATCCATATTATACAAGGAGACATTCTTTTCGCCAATTCGAAGGTAATATGGAAATGGTCTGTTGTGTCTCTCCAAAAAGTATTAAACTCAGTAGGAATACGTCCAGGATCAGGGTAATATAAAAACTTACCATACAAGAGCTTCTTCAGAGATATTCTTATTAAAGGAACATATGAGTCTGCTGCTAGACTTTTGATCAAATAGGATCGGCCGGTTCCCATAGGACCTATAAGTAAAATCCCTTTGGAAAATAATGATCCTGAGTGGAATGAGAAAGGCATTTTGGGGTTGGGTTGACACAATATTTGTGAAGAGGTAATCTTCTGATAAAAAGCAAGGAATATCCGGTTTTCTGCTAAACAAAACGGATTTAACTCGTAATTCATTAGACCTTTTTGATAAGTGTGGGCCAAATATCGTAAGTGAATAAGCCCCGGTTGTCCAGTGATTTGATCTCCAAATTCCTTCTTGAGGAAAATATGACTTACAGTCATATTTGATTCAAATTGAGAAAGGTTTTTTTTCCGTCATTAGAAACTGAACTAGTATTTCCATCTCTTTTTCGGAGATATCCATGCTAGAGCACAATCCGTTCAACTCTCTTATTATAGTTATAAGAAAATTGAGCTTTCTATTCTTCCTCTTCCTCTTCGTAGAAGGAAGAATTTCTATGTCTATATAATAGAGAAGGTAATTATACACGGGAGGATTTATCAGTTTTTGCAACTCTATCACGTATGATGGATCCTCTAAATACTGGATGAGTTCAAAGTCTATCTTTAAATTGATAAAGGCGGAATAAATCACTTTAAAATAGCGAAGAATAGAATACGTAAGAACGAAAAAAGGGATAAGAATCCCATATTCATACCTCCGAGCATTTAGTAATCTCAGATGTGTCCATTCTCGATCACTAGTTTCCTCTATGAAACAATCCTCGCAGGAAGATAAAAAATTATTAATAAGAGTCGTTCTGAATCTAAAATTCAAAAGATTGGTTAGATTCGTTCTCAATTTTCATTTGATAGGTTCCCATAATGGATGAGAAAGTTCCCACAATATATTCCATTTAAGCATAATATTATGCTTAATATCTTGCAAAATAGAAACAAATGGATTACTGCCATGTAGTAATATCTCTGGAAGAGTATATAAAAGCATATTTTCAAGATATTTACACCATGCAGAGGTAAAAAACCATGGCATATATGTTTAGAACAAATCCCATTTTGACAAAATACTATCTATTTGAGAGATCCTATACATCTCCTGTTTTTTAGCAGGTTCATTAAAATGCGGTGATGGTTTAATCTTCTGTTCCTCTTTAGATGAATTTGAAAGGGTACTCCTCCCATCTATGCCCTCGTTTCCAATTATGTTTTTGAAGCTTTTGGTTACAAACCAATCTTGAATACGATGAAACATTTCCTGGTTCTTATTGGAAAAGATTTCGGATAGTAAATCATCTTGATAAGATCGAGTTTGAATAAGACCCACGTTTGAACTGAAACCCATTTTAAGGCATTTATCCAAGTTTTTTTCTTCTTAATCGGATCTATTGAAAAAAGGTTGGCAAAAAGTTTTTTCCAAATTGACTATTTGTTCTTTTGTTAAA